>CM045767.1:39040371-39524256 GCA_025200525.1 Camellia lanceoleosa | reverse complement strand
CCTGAGCAACTTCAATCAAATGGATGCCGGGTCCACCCAGGTCGGGCAAGGTGAAGTGAGATAGCGCACAAGCAGAGGCATGTTGTAAACCTTGCTAATGGTGGTCGCCGTGGTCACCGCACTTAAAAGCGATGGATCAAACCGAGGATATCCGCCCCATTACATCGAGACCGAGTATCATGCGCGGTAAGTCCACACATCCGCCCTAAAGCTTGGGCGTACAAAACGAAACCGAGGCAAAATCTCTTCATAACGCTAGATTCCATCAAAACTTGAAAATCTTCAAAGTTGACATACCTCTTGCCCACCGGGTTAAAGACATGCGCCACCGTTCCAAAACGCCGCCATGCATGGAGAAAAGGAAAGTGCAACGGAGTACGGCCAACAGGAATAGTGCATTCAACTCAAACCTCGAAGTTCAACTTTTCCGAGCCATCTAGAGAAGCAATCCAAGATGTGAGATTTTCAATGAGAAATGCCCATTTTTGTGCAAACTAAGATGAATTGAATGAACCACGGAGCCAAGGCTTTTAAAGAGGAGAAAACACTATTCGGGGACACGTGTCAAAATTTGACGGTTGTTTCGAACCAAGTGGCCGGCCACCTTTTTTTCGGGCAGTCCATTTCCTTTTTTCAAAACTTGGCCGGTGGCCCCTTTGCAATAAACCGCCGCCGGCTCCCAAAAAGTGGCCGCCATGCTCCAATGTGTGTCCTTGCCCTCGCTTTTACTCCGGAGGAAGTCTCAAGCATTTTATGCACCAACGGGCCAAGACCTCCATTTCTCTATTTCGATGCATTCCGCTGCCCGATCGTCCGGCACACTTTGTTTTGTTAAGTTTTGTTTATCGAGTTGTTGTTTTGCTTATCGAGTTGTCGCTTTTGCTTATCGAGTTGTTTGTCGAAAATCGTGGTTTCGTATTTTTGAGTCATACCCTTTGTTTAAGCAATGTTTGTTGAGTCTTGTTTATTAAATTGTTAACACTGCTTGTATTTTGTTTATCGAAGTTATAAACTTGCTAAGGTTTTGTTATATCTTAGTAAGCTAAGTTGTTCCGGTTCACTATCCGACCGGTAAATGCACAATGCACATTTTCATTCAATCTCATTATGGTGCAAAATGATGCGATATGATGCTAAGAGTTTAAAATACAACACTTTTTTCAAAAGTCGTTTATTCCATCATGCCTCGCTTGTTACAACATTTTACAAACAAGGGCACAAGTTTTACAAAAATAAACCCGCTTAATAATGTACAATGTGCTACAACTACTAGCAAAAGGTAACAAAACAGGAACTCAAACATCAATGCTCTCAAGAGCGAATAAGAGGCCCTTTTCATCCTCTTCACGAAGTAGCTCTCAAGACCACCATCACCATCCGAGTCGAGAGCTGCCATCCTCAGATCCTCACCGCCTCCACTCCCGAGCCAAGACCGAGTCTTCCTCTCTGCCAGATGTCTCCGACTGACGTTCTGCAGCCTTCTTCTCCTCATCCTCACTATGCTCCCCCTCTATGATGTGTGCCTGGCTTAGAGATGACCCTCCTCGAAGCTCCCCGAAAAGGCCCGGATGGCCCAGCCTCGAAAGGCATGGATGGCCCAAATTCGAAAAGGCCCAGATGGTCCACCTCGAGAAGGCCTGGGTGGCCCATGGCCGAGCATATACCGAGGCATCCTAAAATGAAAATGCGCTTGAATCCATTAGCCAGACCATGTATACCAGATACAGATGCAAGCAAGGTGCGCAGGGTGGATGTACACAGCAATAATGCATGAATGAGGTGTGTGACAAATGCGCGCTACTCGAGTAGTCTACTAATGTAGTAAAAAGTCCAAAATCAAGATAAGTTATCAAGTACAATGCTAGAAAACTAAAGGGTACCGAAGCCCATGAGGACAATCGCGCCTCCCTCAGGACCATCCTCAAGTGAGGCTACCATCTCGAGCACGATCCATGTACTCAACAATGCAGATGCAAAAGGCAGGGTATTAGTAAAGGAATGAGTATCCAAGCATCCGAGTAGTGAATCAAAGTCGAAAACATACCGGCGAAGCTCGGTCTCTAACATATCGGTGGCCAGGCATCGGAGGCTCTATCAGGATCCGAATCGGAGAGGTAGTCCCATATTGCTACCCCATCAGCTCAGTCGGCATATCCAGCCATCCAGGATGATGATAAATCGGGGAATCGGGAACCAATCCACCCCACCTTCGGATGTACCACTTTGGTGGAAGGGCGTCACACTCGAGCTTGGGCCTGCTCAAGATGGCATACCAAACAGCCTCATCGTCGGGCACGGACTCGCCAAGGAGGCATCAGGTATATGTGACGGTAAGTAGCATAGTCCCCCTCCTCAAGATGAAGTAAGGCATCAGTACCCAGCATAGCATTAACAACATCCCGGGAAGAGAGCCTATCGGCAATCCGCATATCGACTGGGGGTGCTGAGGGAGGGTCCTGAGAAGTATAGCCCCATACCTGACGCAAGAGGCGCCCCCGTAAAACCAGCCCTACCAATCGCCCTCGAATAGGATCTCAGATCGAGGCACCGCCCCTAGCGAATCGAATCGAGACCTCACCTAAGGGTGCCCTGTGGGCCATGTGGATCTCGGATAACCAATCAATCGGAAATCGGGAAGGTACAAGACAAATCAAAGATGAAACACAAAGAACTGAGAGTTCGAATACTCTCCGCCGACCGCGACTGCGGTTTAAATATCGCCAGAGATAAAGGAGAGACTCCCGAGGTCTTGGCCGGTGCTGGCCTTCAAATACAAGTGAGTACGGGGTCACGAGGGGCCCCTCCACCACCAACTCTGGGGCTAATGTCGGGAAATACACATAGACCCATAACTGTGGAAAACAGTGAAGAATATAAATGCAAAGTGCTGAGGGCAAAATACAGAGTGTAAAGTGCGCTGTGTGTGCAATATACAAGTAATGAGGGTAGAAATGTGAATCAAGAGGGCAGAAAGTACCTCCCAAGCTCTCCAATAGCCGCCAAGTAAGTCTCCCCGTCCGCGGGAGGTCACACTCATGTAGCAGTAAAGAGTAGTCAAGCCGACGCCACCCCAATCATACCGCCTAACCTGTGATAGGTCCACCAAAGCACTCAACAGATATAGCCCAACAGTGTTCCCCCTATCGGCAAACAAGGTAGTCCCGAAGAGGAACATCAGAAAACCACGGGCATACTCAGGCCGCCTCCCCAGAGTCCTGCTCCATCTCCACCCTCAAAATGGGAAGAGAACCAGGTGTATTTGACCGCTCAAGATCTATCAACAAAAGGCGAGCCCCAAAGAATATATCCAAGCGGCCTCCCATCGCCCATGTCCTCGCTGAAGGGATGGGCCAACCTCCCACATCAAGGCCAAGGAACACAAAGTCAAGCGGGTCATAGTCAAGTCCCCTGGCAAAAAATGGAAGGAGTTGGTGGTGTCCCACCATCTCTCCACCAAGGCGCCATCAACGCCCTCCTAGCAGACAACGAGATAGCCAAAGGCGTATGGTCTAACCCCACCAAGTCAACTAAATCCCCAGACAGCCTTCCAAGAGCTCGACATACCAATCTCTCGCCACGAGAGCCATATCCTCAAGACAAAGGCGAGAAGTCACCGTGATTAAGAATGCATACATGTTTCAGCATAAAATGAATAAGCTATGTGCAAATAGAAGGAATGAGTTGCATGAAAATAAAATGAATAGGCTGAGTGCAAAATAGAGTGTTTAACCGTGTGTTCAAAAATCCGTGGTTTGGGCCGTAGGTTCAACTCTCAATCGCCGTAGCCGTGGTTCACCTTCAATTCGACTGTGTGTTCGTAAAATCAAGATTTGGCCGTGTTCAACTCTCAATCGCTGTGTAGCCAGGTTCACCTTCAATTCAAACTGTGTTCAAAATCGGTTTGGGTCGGTTCAACTCTCAATCGGCAGGTGCCGCGGTTCACCTTCAATTCAAACCGGTTCAAAATCCGTGTTTGGGCCGTGGTGTTCAACTCTCAATCGCCGTGTCGCGGTTCACCTTCAATTCACCGTGTGTTCGTAAAATCGGTGTTTGGGCCGCGGTTCAACTCTCAATCGCTGTGCCGCGGTTCACCTTTAATTTGACCTGTGTTCGTAAAATTAGTGTTTGGGCCGCGTGTTCAACGCTCAATCAGTGTGTGCTGCGTGTTCACCTTCAATTCAGACTGTGTGTTCAGAAAATCAGTGTTGGGCTGCGTGTTCAACCCTCAATCAGTGTGTGCTGCGTGTTCACCTTCAATTCGGACTGTGTGTTCAAAATCGTTTGGGCCGCGGTTCAACTCTCAATCAAGGTGTGTTGCGTGTTCACCTTCAATTCAATTGTGTGTTCAGAAAATCGGTGTTTGGGCCGCGTGTTCAACTCTCAATCAGGTGCCGCGGTTCACCTTCAATTCGGACCGTGTTCTAAAATTAGTGTTTGGGTGCGGTTCAACTCTCAATCAGTGTGTGCTGCGTGTTCACCTTCAATTCGGACAGTGTGTTCAGAAAATCAGTGTTTGGGTTGCGTGTTCAACTCTCAATCAGTGTGTGCTGCGTGTTCACCTTCAATTCGACAAAGGTGTTCAAAAAATCGTTGTTTGGGCTGCGGTTCAACTCTCAATCAAGCTGTGCCGCGTGTTCACTTTCAATTCGGCCGTGTGTTCGTAAAATCGTTGTTTGGGCCGTGTTCAACTCTCAATCAAGCAGGCCGCGTGTTCACTTTCAATTCGGCCGTATGCGTCAGTGGAATCGGGTTTAGGTATGCTCAACTATAAATCAAGGTGCCGTGTGTTCACCTCTAGTTCGGGCTATGTGCTCAGTAAATCAGTGCTTGGGCCGTGTGTTGAATTCTCAACCAGTGTGTGCCGTGTGTTCACAATCAATTCATGGGCTGAGTGTTCAGAATTCAAGTGATTGAACAAAGGTGTTCGTAATGCAAACAGTAATGCATAAAAAAATTCATAATATGTTGCGTAAAAGGAAGAACGGCAAATCCCTCTCGTGCCTCATGGGAAAGGTGAGACTCTGGCTCCCGCAGAAGCAGATCCCCAGGCGCTCGCCCGTCAAAATCAGTGAAGTGATAGAAAACAGCCCGCGAAAGAATATGTACTGGTGGGTCGTACCTCTCGGGTATGAAGGGTCGAACCCTCGGAGGCAGACCCTTGATATCGGGATCACCTCCGGTGCCTAGAGGACCTCCACCGTGAGGAAAATGACAGGCCATTTTAAAATCGCAAAGGGGCAAAAAACGAGCAAAAACGAGCAAAAATTGAAAAAAGTCAACAAAAGTAAACTCCTAAGAAAATCTTCCAAATGTTGAGATAAACTCACCTCAAGTGGCGAAAATGAGAAAAGAAGCACCGAAATCAAAATTTAATCGCTTCAAAGTGCTTAAAACTGAAAGATTTCGCGAAAACAACTTGTGTGGGGCGTTGAAAAACGCGTATAGAGCTCAGATCTGAAGAGGAAAATGGTTTGGGAAGGTAGAGAGGATGTTTTTGGAGCTGGTGTTGTGAGCACAAAGTGTTTGGCCGAATGGTTTTAAAGAAAAGAGGGTGAAAAGACAAAAATACCCACGGATTTGGCAAAGTGGCCGGTCGGCCACTTTTTCTGGCAGGCCGACCATTCTCTTTTCAAAAAGTGGCCAGTGGCCTTTCCTTGGGAAGGGAGCTGGCCGGTGGTGTTTCCCACATGCCCTCCAAGGTCTCTGCAAATTTTGAGAAGGATTGGAGTCCCCGGGACCTGAAAAAGTACAAGAGAAGTGCACTTTCTGTCGCGAAATCGCTCCGCCGGAACTTCAGCTTCAACTTCTGACGTGTGTCACATCATTACTCATCAAAATCAAGGTGTATCCTTTTTGAATATGTTGTAACCTCTCCGGGAGGTGAACCAGAGGCCGCGATCAAGTCGTCCTCGCCAAAACGCGCATTTCCTTGCTCGTCGTTTTGTGACAAACACGCATCCTGATTTACGCTTTGTTCTGATTGTTGTGCACGAATTTGCATTCTCATGCGGTACTTGCATTTTTATGCACGCCTCTGCTCGATATCACCAAGCCTCCGTGCTCAAACTCGCGCCGCCACGCGATTCACCTCGCATTGTGATGCACCTTTCTATCTAAGACCGATTTGTCTACATTCAAGATCACATTGAACATATGTTGTCGACGGTTGTGCTTGTTGAGTTTCCTTCTTTGCAGCACGATATTGTATGTACGGTTCATTTGAAGTCGGCATGACCGCATTTAATCGCGCAGTATCAGATCATCTTCGTGTGAGACGCGACGAGAATTGAATAATTCTCCGATTCCTAACCGCATGAAATGTAGTTGTTGCTTGGCATTCTTGCTTAAAACCGTTGCATCCGCTTGCTAATATTTGTTTCATTACGCCTTTGCGACTTGCATGATCATCAAGTTATATCCGCCTTGTGCATATCGTTTGCATTTTGCCCTCGCCACGGCACGCCAAGGGCACATTTCTGCTTATCTCACCGTTTGTCTAAGTCTTCGCCTTGTCAAAATGGGTCGCCTTTGGGCTTTGACATTCACTCCGCCACTTATGACTTTCGAGTTCTCACAAAGAGGGGCAACTGAGACACCCCATTTTTGACCGACCTTAAGACTCGACGTCACCGATTGAGCACTTGGTGATGTTGCATATCGCTCGCTCGAAGTTTCAGAGTCTCTACTATGAGCCTTGCCTAACGGACTTCCGAGCTTTTTTTACCGCTTCGGCGTAACCAGCCTGCTTTTCTGCTTTCTCTTCCCAAGGAGGAGAGGTCTCAGAGATCATCTCTCGGTCAGAGGGCTACGCTTTGGTCGAGGCCATTTTTCCCATTTCGAGCCCGGTTCTTGGTTTTGAGCTGCCAGTCGAGTGCCTGTTCGGGACCGCCTAACCACCTCGCTTGTCTGATTTTGGCATGCATCTTATTTACTCCCTTTTGAGGGACACTTTGGTCTGAGAGACCAACTTTGTGGTCGTACACCACTCCCTGCCTAACCTGCTGGGGCCTTGATCAAGCTGCCCCCAAACCTTCATTTTACATCGGTTTGAGTTCATTTTTTGCAGGGACCTCTGTTTCATTGTTAGAAAGGTCGTAGAGGGGTGGGAGGCCAGTAATTGTTCTAACAACCAGTTTTATTCCTCAATCGCCCTCCGTCGCCCGTTTTTCTCACTTGAAAGCCAATGTTGACCACCCTAAAGCCACTTTTCCTTGCCCTAAACCACATATTTGTGTTGTAGACACTTGGGAGGCCACCAATATCATATGGCCGGCCAATAATTGTGTGTGACCCTTTTGAACCCCTCCAAAAAATGGCCTTTTCTCTCTCCTGGTTCACTGTTTCCAGTTTTTGACTACATGGCTGTGTTGAGCACACATGGAAGGCCACCAATTTGTGGTGGCCGACCACTAATACCACTTGACCCTTTTGACCCTTGGCCAGCCGGCCATGGGGAGAGCCGGCCGGCCACCTAAACCCTAGCAAGCTGGCTGGCCATGATCCTCACTGTTGGTACATTACAAAAATACCCTCCCTTTCCCCCTAGATTTTGTATCCGGGGGGCCAACTTTTAGGGGGAAACTTGAATTGTTTCCCCCCCCCCCATTTTTTCCCCTCTTTCTCCCCCTCCTTTGCCTATATAAACAGCCCCCAACCCTTGTCTTGAGGGTTAAAAATTTTTGCTTTGAGCCTCATATGTCGCATCTCTCCCTCTCTACATCTTAACCCTCAAAACCCTTAAGTTCCTACACCATTTCTGCACCACCACCTAGCACCACACCACCACCTCCATTCCAGCCACTTGGAGCTGCCTTCCAGAGCTGAGGAGCACCATTTCTTGTGTCAAGAGGTTGTCAAAGATTGGTCTACAAGGGTGAGTCATTTTTCCCCTCTTTTGAGTTCATTTTTGCATGCTTTCTTATCCATTCTTGCTTACACTTTTGAGCTCTGACCCTAACTAAAAATATTATTTTTTTGAGCTCTTTTTCATGTTTGTTTAAGGGCCTCTCACTGTTTGAGGCTTCCTTTTTGCACTTGCTTCTTTACCTCTCTTGTATTCCTATTTCTTGTGTAGCATTTTTTGCCTATGTATAAACTGTTTTGAGCTCTGTCATAAACTGTAAAGTGGTTTTTTTTGAGCCCTTCTTTAACATTTTTGAAGGGCTCATCACTGTTTGGGGCCTCATTTTTTCACTTGCCTTTGTATCCCTTTTTTGGCCCCATTTTTGCATGATTTGTTAGCCCCTTGTGATTGTATTTTTGGGCTTTGGTCCAAACTATAAATGGCCTTATTTTGACCTCCTATTCATGTTTCATTAAGGGTCTTTTGCTATTTGAAGTTTCCTTTTTCCTCTTTGTGTTATAGCTCTCTTTTTGGCCTTATTTTGCATAGTATTTTGAGCATGCTTGTGCACTGTTTTGGGTTTGGTCATCAACTGTAAAATGCCATGTTTTGGGCCCCTCTTCAACATTATTGAAGGGCCTTCATCTTTTTGAGGCCAGAAACCATCACTTGCTTCTTTGTCCCTCTTTTGGCCCATTTCTTGCATGAGAGTTTAGCCATACTTGTGTTTGTTTTTGTGGTTTGTTGTAAACTGTAAAATATCATATTTTGGGTCCCTCTTCAACATTGTAGAAGGGACCTTCTATGTTTAGCGCCAGAAGCTGCTACTTTCTTCATTATCTCTCTTTCGGGGCCATTTTTGCATGCTAGCTTAGCCCCATTTGTGTTCACTGTTTGGCCTTGCTTAAAACTGTAAATATGCTTTTTTTTGGGATTTCTTGATTCTTTCTTCACACTTCATGTTCAAATAATGTACGCATTACATAGCCATAGGTCATTCCATGCGCCTAATTTCATGTTTCGGGATTCATTTCATGCATCGGGTGTCATTTTGCCATCTTTTGGGGCTGTTTTGCATCACTTATTGCCTCTAAAATTTGCATGCTAGTATGCCATATTCCATGCTTTGCCATGTCTTGTTAGAGTGGCATTTCGTGCCTTAGAGTCAGTCCTCGGTTTGCGTGCACGTGTGCACGCATTTTGAGTGTCTCATTTTCATCTAATGGCCTCTTATGTGAGTGTGGCTGAGGTCCACTTGTGTTAGTGTAAGTCCATATCGCATTGTGTATGCCATTTCATTCCATAGTATTGTGTATGCTAGGTTGTGTGTTAGCGTATTGTGTATGCCATGTTACCTCGTGCATCGTGTATGCCATTTCATAGCTTGTGGCATGGTAGGTTGTATCTTAGTTGCATTTAATGCTTGTCACGATATTGCATCGTGTTCGATAGGAGTTAGCGAGCACGGGAAATGAGGGCGCTTGCAGACCGAAAGTGACGGAACGTGTCTCAATTCCCCAGTCACCGACACTTCGGATTGTCCATGATGGAGTTAGGACTTAGTTGTATATTCATGTGCATTCATTTCATATTGAGTTGTGCAATTTGATTCCTCGGCCATCATGCATCGATATGCGTGATTAGTGGCACGAGGATTGAGGCATGCATACATTTGTGAAGATACATTGCCATGCCCCTTTCCTGCTCTCTGTTGCAGCAAATCAAGAATCAGCAGCCTTCCGGGGCTTGGCGAGCTTTCCGAAAACTATTGCAAAACAGAGGCTAATTGGGGCATCACAGTGGATTTCCACGCAAAGGCAACCCGGATATGCATCATTCATCATCTGAAGAGGAGTCAAGACAGTCCCTGGCTTGCGTGCCAGTTTATTGTTTTCTTAGTTAAATTGTTAATTAGGAATTTGTACATATTTTGGACTGTATTATTTATTTGGACTGTACTATTCGGGACTGTATATTATTCTTTCGGACCTTCTGTGCGAGGGCAATGTTGTAATAAGTGTGCGTGCGTGTGATGTATGTCTTCCAAACCCACGTCTTTCTTCCCTTTTATTTACCAGCTTATGATGGTTAGATTAGGGCATGTTTCAATTAGAATACAGTATGATAGCATGTTTGCATTCATTCATCTGTTTTGCATGCACTGCCTCGCGATCATACTAATCGCATTTGTATTTCAATTCCAAATTGAATACTTGATAGCTATTGCATCTCATATGCCATGTTTAGAATAGCCGAGCCTGCTATAGTTACATTTTTGCATGTGTTGCATTAGGCATTTCTGTATAGTTAGGATCATGCATGATTTCTAATCGGTTTCTGTTTTGGAAAGTACTCGTGAGTTTTATGCTTTAGCATCCTTGCATGCGTGTGAGTGATCGCTATGAATAGCATGCTTACCATGAGGCTAACCGCTATGTGATATAACGCCTTGAATGCTTGTGGGTGAAGGTTGGGTTACTTGAATTGGAACACCATCAAATGTGCGTTTAAGCCCACTAGACATGGCAAAATCATGTTTTCTAAGCCCACCGAGGGTGGCAAAATCAGATTTTAAGCTTACTCAAGGGTAGCAAACCATCTTTCAAAAACAAACATGAAATGTTTTGTTCCAATTCAAAGTAACGGTCTATACTTGTATGCTGTGCGCATCACATAGTAAATCTAGGCTAATAACCGAAATAAGAACACACAAAGTTTTCAAAACTAGATATCATGGTTAGTAGAGGCCGATCTTTGATCGGCGAAGTGGGTGCTCACGGCGACCTTCCCCAATCGTACCCAAGTTCCCGAGCCGAGGCAACTTTGGTGATGATGGACACGTGGCCTTAGGCAATGAGTCAGGGTTTCCTAAATTTCCTAAAAATAAAAATTTTGGTGGTGACTCTATATCTGGCAAAGCAGTCCATGTTTGGCACTTCTTTCAAAAAAATCTGTTTTCTCAAAACGATTTGCCGGATTTGGACTCTTTGGTTCAGATTAAGAACCGTGACAAAAATCGAGTCCGAGCTGTAGCGAGGTCCCCCCACGGGCTTGTCTACAAGTGTGTGCAGTGTACGGCCAGTGTAAAGCAGATTGCGTGTATGCAATGTGTGTGGTGTACATATAATATGGAGCAGAATTGTAAAACAGAAAGGGAAGGTGTACCTCCCAGGCCCGCCAGTAGCCTCCGAGCAAATGTCCGTTGCGGCGAGAGGATGAGCTCATATACCCGTAAAGTGTGGCTAAGCCTGCGCCACCCCAATCGTAGCGCTGGATCCGTGTCACGTCCACCAATGCACTCAGAAGATAAATGGCAACAGTGTTCGCCTGGTCGGCGAAAATGGTGGTCCCTAGCAAGAACATGATGAAGCCTCGAGCATACTACTCCATCTTCTCACGGGTCGTGGGTGCCTGAATCCGAAACTGGTCCTTGAACCAAGAATACCTCATAAACCCTGGCTGGGAGAGACATGGTTGAGCACCAAGCAAGTAGATCTGGGCAGCATCTCACTCGCCCATGTTGGTGTCAAAGGGAATCGGATCACCTCCTACTCCGATGCCGGTGAGGATCGAGAAGTCGAAGGGAGTCATCGTCATCTCCCCTACAGTGGAAAGGTGGAAGGAGTCGGTGGTGTCCCACCATCTCTCCACCAGAGCACCTAGAAGGGGCCTACTCGCAGTGAGGAATGAGAGTCCCATGTAGAAAACGCCAAAGCCGGCCTAATCAATGATATGGCGGACCGCATCGGGCAGCTCCATGTACCAACCTCGGGCAATGGTATTCCTATACCCCCGGAAGGCATGGGAATCTCCTTGTGTTCAAAGGCAAACAGTTGCGAAGCAATGTTAGAAATACAGTGTTTGAATGCTCGCACTGAAAATGCAAAGGTGTGTGCATGTGTTCGAGTTTACACAAATATCGGGTGTGGGTGTGCTCACGGTGAACTCAGCATGTCATGTATCAGTGTGTTTGGGTTAATCAGTTAGAGAACTGTACTAGCTATCCAAAGCGTACAATCTACATTGTAGAAAGTAAAAGAGGGGAAGAATGTACCTCAGCAGCACCGTAAGAGAGGTGCGACTCCGGCTCACGTAGCAAGAGCTCCAATGGCGCACCTCGCGTGTAGCTCTTGCACTGATAGATGCTATTAAGAGGCAAGATGTATCACGATCAGATATTGTCGGTCGAACGGTCAACACTCGCCGCAAGAGCTCGACCTGTGGTCCGTGGTCCATCTCTAAGGAGTCCCCGCGTGGAATGTCGCTCTTCCATCTCAAGAAGAGTGCAAAATAGCCGAGGGTGTGGAAATGGGCAAGAGTGCCAAAAGACAACCAAAAGTCAACCCCGAGGGGTGAAGAATGAGAGAAAAGGTCGGAGTGTGGGAAAAGGCACGAAGAACGAGGTAAACTTGGGGAAAAAAATCCTAAGTGGTGGAAATCGAGAATGTGGCACCGAAAACGTGTTTCGCTCACCAAAGTGTGTAAAACAAAGAGGATTTCGAATCAAACGTCATGAGGCTCAAAACAAGGGAAAAGCTCGGATCTAAGGGTGGAGAATAACCTAGAAAGAGAGAACAAGGATTTTCGCAAGGAAAAGTGAGGAAATAGGGTTTGAGGCCCTATATTTAAAGACCCGAGGTGAATGGACAAACCGCCGAAATTGTTTTTGGCCGATCGGCCAAATTGTTAGCCGATCGGCAAAATTGTTGGCCGATGAGCTCATTTTAGGTCGATGGATGGCCGATGGCCTCCCTTGTGGTCGATGCACCTCCAATACCCTTGTTTGGGCCGCTTATGTTGATTAGTACCTTCATCTCTTAAGAAAGTGCAAGAAAGTACACCTTGAAGCTTAACCGCCTTCGTGTTGATCTCGAACTATGTCTTCCGTAGGCGGCACTCGCGCGCCATGAGGTGCATCCTTTTCAGATCCTTTTGTATATTGCAAAATTTGAGAATTGCTTTATGTTGCATTACAATGTTTCATCATATTTGTAATAAGTGCGCTTGTTATATGTCTTTTTCGCTCTTGCATTGAACATGTTTCATCTTGTTTTGAAGTTGCATCTCAACATCGCTAATAACATGCCTTTTTACCATGCTTCCGCTTGGATTAAACTACAAAAATTTCTGATTTTTCATGCTTGTGATATTTGTTTAAAGTCACTTTTGTGTTGGGGTTGTCTATCCTCTTAGGCCTTGTTTGGCCTTGTTTTGTGCCTTCCTTTTGAGCTTTGGAACCATCTTGTTTTGACCTTCTCACCACCTAAATCCAGAGGATTTTAGTGGTGGAAAGGAGGTTTTAGAGTCTTAAATAGGAGAGGGACACCCTCCTCCTTGTGTCTCATATGTTAGTATAAGTGGCTCACAATAGTGGCATGTCTGTTGCTTGTTTTGGCTCCATTTCAGCAAGTATTTGGTGTTATTTCGCCATGTTATATCTCTGTCTAAGGTTGGTTTAATAGCCTCTTGCATGCACCATGCACTTGTCTTGCAATCCTCTCTATTGCCTTAACATGCATCATGTGTTCGGACCATCATTCTTGCATATTTTGGCTCAACTCAAAGAAGCTTTTAGTCATGTTTTACCATGCTTGAGCTCTGTTTCATGTTGTTTTAGTCATGCATGCACTGTTTTGTATAGCCTTGGTTCAATCTAGCTTGTTAGCTTTGAGTGTCCAAGTCATTAGCATGCATTGCTTAGACCATTTTCATGATTTGGCATCATTTCGTATGTGATTTCAGTCCATGTAGTGTAGCCATACACTTGCATTTGTCATCCATTGAATGCTTTGAAGAGTTGGTGTTTTATGCCTTAAGAGGGGACCATTGTGCATGCCTTTATGCTTAGGCCTTTAGGATGCCATCTCAGTGGGTTTTTGGGCTTATTTTGACATGCCATAACTCTGATTTTTATTGGTTAAGTCATGCCATGTTTGGTTTTAATAGGTGTAGTGTAACACCCCTTGCATCCCTCAGGCCTTTTGGTCTTTTGTTCTAGCTTGTGTTGGCTAGGTTCGAGCATGCTTTTGGTCTTGTATTGACCTGCCTTGGGACTGTTTTGGTTGCCTTTGGTCCTTTGAGGCTTGCTTTGCATGGCCATGGTCCAAGCACCTTTGCTAGCTTCAAGCTTTCAGCTCTCTTGCATGCCATACTTGCATTGTTTGGTTGATTTGACATCATTCCATGCATGATTTCAGGGCCTATAGTATTGTCATACATCCATGCTTTTCATTCATTGCTCATGCTTGAGAGTAGTTGCCTTCATACCTTGTTTGCGAACCAAAGTGTGTGCATGTTTGTATGTGCATTTCATACCATTGTTTCATCATTTTGGCCACGGATTTAGGCATGGCTGAGGTCTGCCCATTTTGGTTTAAGCCCATTTTTGCATGTTGTTGCATGCTTATCCATCTTGCATGTTGTTGCATACTTGCTAGATTGCATGTTGTCGCATGCTTGTTGTTGACATTGTTGTTGCGTGTTTGTCTTTGCATTTCGCATGCTTGGTACATTGCATGTTTACATGTCTAGGTTGCATTGCATTTGGCATGCTTATGTTGTATTGCATTGCATAGCATCTCCATGTTGCATACATTGCATTGTGTTTGGTTTGGGGCGTAAAGCCAAACACGAGGAACGAGGGACGTTTCATACTTGAAGTGATGAAACGTGCCTCAATTCTCGGTCACCGACACTCTTGATCCAACATGATAGAGTGTGAGGCATGCATGTTTTTTTGTGCATTCATTCCATATTGATTTGTGCAATTCGGCCTCTTTGGCCATCATGCATCGAAATGAGTGATTGATGGCTCGAGAGTCGAATACTACACTCCTTTGAGTCTCAAACATGATAAGGGGTGTAGTTGCACAACATTTTCTTACAAATGTATTGCCATGCCCTTGTTTGTCCTCTGCTGCAACAAAAGGAGCAATTTGCAGGAAGAGATGGCCGATCGGCTATCTGGAGTGCCGACATAACAATTTTGGTCGATGGACTCAAAAGTGGTCGATGACCCTTTTCCCTTGGCCGATGGCCTCTCAGAGTGTCCATGGGGTGGTTCAGAGGCATCACAGAAGCTGGCATAGTTTTCAAAGGTGCATAAGTGTGCAAACAGAGGCAACATGAGGCATAGCAACAAATTTTCGAGCGAAGCCGGCCGAGCATGCATCTCTTCTTCGCCCGCGAGGCCGTTTCACTGCTGTGGATTAGTTTGAATGATTAATTATTTGATTCGTTGTGTAATAATTAAACTAGTTAATTTGCTTAATTAGTTAATGTGTTGTAATAATTAGCTTAGTGTTAGCTAGTTGTTCATTTTGATTATGTAATAATTAGTCTAATTAGATTATTAGAATAGTTGTTTAGCTTAGTGTAGCTGGCTTGTATTATTTATTCAGACCCTCCGTCAAGAGGGCCAATTGTTGTAATAAGTGTGCGTGCATGTGTGAATATCTTCCAATCCCACGTCTTTCTCCCTTTTTCTTAACCGCCATTTATGGTTAGTTCTAGGTCATGTTTCAATTACCATCCTTATGCTCGCATGTTTGCATCCATTCATCTGTATTGCATGCACTGGGCTCGGCGTATCATACTAACTGCATTGTATTTCAATTCCTATTTGAATACATGATTATCAAGTGTTGCATTTCACATGACATCTTACAATAGCCGAGCCTATTTCTAGTTGCATTTTGCATGTGTTGCATTAGCCATCTTAACATGAACTAGGATCATGCATGATTTCTAACTAGTTCTCTGTTTTGGCTCAGAGTACACTGTAAGTGTTTATGCTTTGGCATCTTGCATGAGTGTTGGCATTACCATGATAGCATGCTTGCTATGAGGCTAACTTCTTAAGTGATATAACTGCCTGAATGCCTGTGGATGAAGGTTGGATTACTTGAATAGGAACAATTCATCGAAATGCGAGTTTTAAGCCCACTTCAGAGTGGCAAAATCATGTTTTCTAAGCCCACTCGAGGGTGGCAAATCCACGTCTTAGCCTACTTGCGAGTAGCACCTTCAAACCATTTTCAAACAAACAAACATGGGATGTTTTGTTCCAATTTAGGCGATCTAGTCTATACTTGTGTGTTGTGCGCATCACATAGTAATTCTAGGCTAAAAACCAGAATAAGAACGCATGTATTTTCAAAAACAAAATATTATGTTAGTAAAGGCCGATCTTTGATCGAGCGAGCGGGGGTGCTCATTGCATGACCTTCCCCTCTTGTACCCAAGTTCCCGAACCGAGGCAACTTTGGTGATGACGGACATGTGGCCTTAGGCACGAGTTGGGGTTTCCTAAATTTCCCAAAATAAAACATTTAGGTGGCGACTCAGATTCCGAAAAGTAGTCCATGTTTGGCACTTTTTTTATAAAAATTAGCTTTCCAAAATGATTTGCCGGATTTGGACTCTTTGGTGATTTATCAGTCTTGCATTGCACTTTGCGAGATTAGATTCAGAACCATGACATTGAGTCAGAACTGTAGTGAGCTAATGAACAACCGGTTTTTGCGCCATCTCGTGCGCGGAGTCGGGACGTTCGGGCATGTCTACAGTATTCCATGGCTTACTTAACTTGGCTTGTCCCTTGGGGCTTCTCTGAGAAGAAGAAGTAAGTATTTGGAAGGATGTTCTTCTTGTTTCATATCTTAATCATGGTCTTTGCATTTTTACTTGGCTAATATTGAAATTTTTAGAAGAGATGGGAGCAAAATCCAATTCTGGGTTGATAATTATGTGGGTAACTTGGCCCTTAATGATGAATTTCCTAGACTTTATAGCTTATCAATAGAAAAAGAGGATTCATTGAGTATGATTATGGCAAGAAAAGGTTCCTCAGAGGATTGAATTTTCAAATTTTGACGGTCTTTATTTGTGTGGGAGGAGGAGGTTACAAGGATGTATAGACTTCTAAATGATTCACTTTCAAGCGGAGGAGGTAATGTTGATAGGTTGAAGTAGTTGTGTACTTCCTCATGTATGTTGTCTATATCCTCGGTGTATCAATGGTGTGAATATACCTTAGGCCCATCTACTTGAATTCTTGATTTGCTGTGGAATAATGTGGCTTCACTAAAAGCTCAATTTTTTTGGGTAGTTGGCTTGGAAAGAGAGGGTGAAAACAACCAATATTTTTCAAAAAATTGGGGTGCTTCAGGGGAAAATGCTAATACAACTTGTGTGTTCTTCAATTCTATTGTAAAAGATATAAATCATGTAATGTTGTCATGTCACTTGTTTGGAAGGTACGGTATGATATTATGGGATACTGGGGGCTTCAATAGGTCATGTTGGGCTTAGTGGAAGGCTTGCTTCGATGGTGGTATGGTTTTAATTTTTCTAAAATTGAAAAGAAGATTTGGAGAGCAATCCCTGTCATAATTCTATGGTTAGTTTGGAAACATAGAAATGAATGTGTTTTTCAAGAATGTTAACCAATTTTGGTGGCTGTAGGGGAACTAGTGAAAGTTAGGATTACAATATGGGTAAAGTTTAGCTCACCAAGAATTTTTGATTCAATCAATGACTTCATCTCAAATCTTAAGCAAATAAGATTTTGCATTAATGAGGGTCGCTGAGTTGTTTTTTTTTTTTTTTTTGGTTGTGTTTGGTTTGAGTGGTTTTTTATTTTGTTTTGGGTCTTTGTTGTTGCAATCTCTCCAACTTTATGTGTTAGGCTTTGATTTTGCAAGTGATTGGTCTTGCATTAGATACTAACATAGTTGGGATACAACGTATTGATAAGGATGCAATTTTTTTTCCAAAGCCTTTTATATTGTATTTTCTTCTATCTTCGTATTAATAAAATGTCTTTTGCTTTGCCAATTAGAAAAAAAAAAAGAAAAGAAGAAGAAGGTATAGCATGATATAATTCAAGTGATTTAATAAACACACTTCAACACCAATTTCAATATAAGAGATAACTGGATTATCAATATATGCCCTAATTTAGCCAAAATTAAGAATTTTTCATGAAAGGTGTTTCAAACATAAATTTATTGAACAACAACAACCACTTGCAAAAATAAGCTAGGTGTAACATGTCCGGGAGGTACCTGTGCATGTTAAACAGTTCGGACCCTCGATCTCTTTGATCTAGTCTCACTAGTGCAATGTGAAACATATATGAGACTCCAGATTTGACAACTTTTTAGAAAATCCATTTTATTGCAAAACCTTTTGCCAGAAATGGACTGCGTCATCAGATCTCAAAGTCGCCACCTAATATTTTGAAAAATTAGGAAACCCATGACTCGTGCCAAGACCACTGTTGGTCATAACCAAAGTTGTCTCTGTTTGGAACCTTAGGTATGAGAGGGGAAGATCATTAATTGAGCATCCCCGCTCACCCGATCAAAGGATCGGCCTTTACTAAACCATGATATGAATTTTATTTACTTTAAATGTTCATATTTCGATTATTTAATAAATCCTAAAAATTACTATGTGAAGCATACAAATATAGACTATGTTATTCATTTTGGAACAATTTGACTTCATGTATTTGGAAAGAGTTTTGAAGATGTACAACTTAAAGAAATTGAGTCAAACATAAAAATCAACCTCATTCCAAATTAAGCGACACAACCTCCATCCACCAGTATTCATAGAGTTATATTAAATATGCAACTAGCCACATGGTAAAATGCTAAATATAGTAAGGAACGCACACACAAGCGGGATGCTAAAGTATAAGAACTTACAATTTTACCGACGTCCCGCGAACAACTACAAAACAAAGTCAACGAAATATGCATGATCTTTATATACAAAATCCTAATGCAATACATACACAAGAATGCTTCTAAAGATTTGACTTCTAAGATATGACATGTGAATCATCTCAAGAACATGAGGTAGCGCATATAATCACATAGGAATCAATTAAATCTATAAATGCAAACTTAGCCGAATCAATATGCATGAAACATGGATGCAAAACAATGATATAATAAATAATAAAAAAATGATGCATATTCACAAAGGAAAGTAAGTAAAAGAATGTAATAGAAAGAAGCGGGGCGGGAATTATTACAATACTTTTAAATATTACAAACCCAAATAAAAGGAGGAGAGGAGAAAACAAATATTACAAAAATATATATAAAAAAAATCCTCACAACTCTCAAATTAAAAAGAAAATAGAAAGATGCCTCGGAGATCGACCGCCATAAATGGTTCTATTCGCTGCTGGAAGATTGCTCTATTTTGCTAAAAAACACTAAATTTTGCAGGAGCACTATTCATCCCCGGGGCACTATTCATTGCCGAAAGTACTATTCATTGTGGCAGTTACTATTCACTCTCTTTGGTCATTATTCATCTTACTGGACATTTTTTCGTCTGCGGTTACTGTTCATTGCCAGAGGTACTATTTATCGTCGGGGTTACTATTCACCTGCGGCGGTTACTATTCATCACCAGAGGTTACTATTCACCGCCGATCACTTTTCATCCGGTGGGATCACATCTTTAACAAATCAGGTAGTTTGACCAACCATTTAAAACGGTAAATTACAACTGTTTATAGATAAGCAGTAAATTACAACAGATATGTAGGTGGTGCAACATTTCCTTTAAAGGATAAAACAGTTATATAAAAAAAAAATTTGTAAATTACAACAGATATGTGAGTAGTGCAACCTTCCCGTTAAAGCAATAAAAATAGTTATGAAAAGCAGTAAAGGAAGTATTTAAATAAGTTATATCACATTTTAAAATTAAATGAAAGTTTGCGAAAATTCACCTTTCGGGAAATAAAGAATTTTCTGATTCACAAACTTTCTTTTGATTACCCTCAAGATTGTGGAATGTGTTCTCAATTCTCAGTCCAAAATCTGCAATTTCAACTTTAGTGGTTGGTATTTGAATGGTGTATTGATGAAATGGAAATAGAAGGTTGGTTAAAAAATAAAATATATAATATTTTCTTTTTCTCTCTCTTAATTTTTTTTTCTTTCTAATCTTTTTTCCTCTCAATTCTATCTTTCTGATTATTTCCCCAAATTCTTCTCCTCCAATCAATTCTTTCTCTCTTTCTTTTTTCTTTTTCATTCTTGCTCCATCCTTTTTATAGGCAACAAACATAGCAAATAAACAAAAGATGAAACGGTGGAGGGGAGTTTTTTTCAAAATATGCACAATAATTTTATAATATGATAATAGATAATATATATATATATATATATAATATGAAATGAGAGTGGATGGTGGTAATGCACCACCGAATGTAAATAATAAAATGATAACAATAATATATATATGTTTCATAGTTGGGTGTCGGTAGACACCAATTTTTTTATTTAATTTATTTTATTATATAAAATATTTAAAATGTATAATCTATACCAACTTATGTACAATATTAATAAACTAATAAAATATATGATCTAAAACAATTTGGCTAAAGCAGGTGTAGGTTGAGATTAAAACTCAAATTCTATCTTTCTTACTGAGAATTTTGTGAGATAACATATTCTTATTTTCATCATCGGGTAATAAAAAAAAAGGCTTAGGACCAGTCAAAATGGGGTGTCTATAGTTGCCCATATTTGACAGAACTCGAAGTCATTTCTTGACGTAAGTGAATGTCAAAGTCCGAAGGCGACCATTT
Organism: Camellia lanceoleosa; assembly: GCA_025200525.1. Lineage (NCBI taxonomy): Eukaryota > Viridiplantae > Streptophyta > Magnoliopsida > Ericales > Theaceae > Camellia > Camellia lanceoleosa. The sequence continues at coordinate 39,503,788 of CM045767.1, read as the reverse complement.
TGACAAGGCCATAAGACTTGGGCAAACAAACAAAATGCAATGCAATTGGTTGAACCCGAGGGTTATCTACGTATCCCTTTGTAAGGAATCAAACATGTGTAGTTCAGGAGCAAAATGCAAATGATATGCTTGAAATATAAATTGGACTTACACGCTTCGCAAAGCCATTTTCATGATGTTTATGAAATGGTGCAATGCAACAAGGCAAACTTTAAGCATGCGTTCTACATGATACAATGAATATTAAAAAAAACTGGGACACAAACTTGCGTGTCCCAAGATGAACCCACTCGAGGACACGTCGTCATGTATTCTGGGACAAAAAAAAAAAACCCGCTTAGGATCGCGTTCCTACATGCCTTAAATGCGTCTCATGCGAGTGGAGGGAACTTAAAACTCAAATGCGTCTCACACAAGTGAAAGAAGTGTAAATCCACAGTCCAAGCATATTTTATGCAAGGGGAGAAATTGTAAACTTGGAGTCCAAATGCATCTCATTCAAGAGAAGGAAATATGAATTTGCAGTCCAAACGCATCTCACGCGAGAGGAGGAATTGTAATTTCGAAGTCCAAATGCATCTTACACAAGAGGAGGAAGGGTAGTGTATTCAACAAGGATACCTAACCGTATTTCATACAGAGAGGGAAAATTTTTTAACTGAGTAAATCAATAACCTAACGCATCTCACGCGAAAGGAGGAAAGATGGTGTGAACATCAGGTGCACCTAATGTTTTTAACCAAGTAAATTTGTAATCCTAACACGTTTCACGCGAAAGGAGGAATAGCAAAGGTAATCAATAAAGCGTACCTAATCGTATTTCATACGGAGATGGGAAGGTTTTGACTGAGAAAATGTCAAATCCTAACACATTTCATGTGAAAGGAGCAAAGGTGGTGTAACCAACATGCGTACCTAACTGTATCTCATACAGAGAGAGGGAAGGTTTTAACCGGGGAAACGTCAAATCCTAACACGTTTCACGTGAAAGGAGCAAAGGTGTTGTAACCAACACGCATACCTAACTGTATCTCATATGGAGAGGGGGAAGGTTTTAACCGAGTAAACTTGAAAATCCTAACGCATTTCACTTGAAAGGAAGAAAAGTGATGTAACCAATAGGCATACCTACTGTATCTCATACGAAGAGGGGGAAGGTTACATATACACACAAAAGATATACAAAATGCGTATTACATACGTGTACATATACACACAGGCAAACTATATACGTATATGGATACACACACATATATATGGAGAAAATATATACATAGTTACATGTACAGAGACATATACGTACATAATATATACACATATACACATATATACGTATATGTATATATATCTCTTTCCTCCCCCGTTTTTGTCTCTCTTTCACTTCCTTCATCTTCTTCAAGCGTCGTGTCTGGTGTGCGATTTCAACAATCGCGGTGCCTGACTGACAGGCTGCCCTGATCTTCAACGATGTCTTGAGCCTTTTTTCCCACCTTAACTTATTTTTCTTCTTCATTCTCTTCTTAAGCCGAGGCATGTGAGAGAGGTAGAGAAAAAGGCTACACACTTTCTCTGCCACCACTCTGCAACCCTTTTCTTTTGCATCACTCTTTTCTGACATGGCCTCTTCCTACGGTTCTCTCACTTTTTTCCAAACCTCAATGAGTCGACGATAGAGATGATCAATTTTGACTCCCCTGAACCTCAACTGCATGCTCCTCCTCCTTCCCCTATTTTTAGCTTTCTAGTGATGTTAGTTGAGCAAATAATGGTGGCATAGTTCGACATCGGTTAACTCAGACACATCGAAGTCATGTATGGAGACCGTCATCGCGTCTCCAACTTGTCCCAACGATCGCAAAACAGATGTTTGATGTACATTAGTTGAATACACAACTCCCTCCTCTAACATATGTACAAGGACTCTTGAGTAGAAATTAGTGCATTGAAAAAGTAGAACAAAGAATTGAAACAACAGCCACCTCTGTGGTCTGATTTGGAGTTAATTCAAGATAACCAATTTGATGGTCGACGAGAGTAATTTTTTCGTAAGCCTTGCCAATGCCAAGGTGGAGTCTTCAAGAACCCCCTAAGAGTAAAGATAAAGCGAGGCAGCTGATGGTAAAGTCGGGCAACGAAGCTATGTACAAATGAAGCTGGTTGTAATCTTCATCGCCGTCAGGCTGAAAACCGAGAAAATAATTACCTCATCTCTTTTTTTTTTTTTTCCTTTCATTTTCTCTATTTTGTTTTTGTTTTTGTGTTTTTTTTTTGGGAGTGGGCATCTCTAGCTTCACCTCTCACTCTCTCTCTTTTTGGTCTTATAATCGGGGATTACATCCCCTGACTTCAATAAAATAAGTTTCATTTTTGCACAACAATGGCGTGATTGGCATATCAGAGACACCCCATTTTTGACCGCCTCAAGACTTGGACGTCACCGTTTGAACACTCGGTGATCATCCATGTTTGTGTTCGTCTTCAGTTCCCGGAGGTCTCGGCTATGCGCCTTGCCTCAGGATCTCTCAACTCGACTGTTTTGTGTTTGGTTTTGCACCAAACACTTGTGTTTTGCCTTTGAGGGGCAGGGCGGGGCTTGTTGACCATCCCCTGACCCCGACCGGGCATGCTTTGAGGCCACCGTCTATGTTTTGTTGCCTTCGGCCAAATGTTTGGCCGCCCGGCACTATAGATGGTCGATCGGCCATCTATTTTGGTCAAATTGCATTTTTGGTTGGCTAACCATCGCTCATCCGCTTTTGCAGATATTTTATGCCACCGTGCATAGTTGGCATACATTTTGCTCCCTCCATACACGTGTATGGAGGATCTCTTGTTAGCTTGCCTTGGAAGCTTTACAAGATTGGATTGTCTATAAGAGGAGGTCTCTTCTCCCTCTTTTAGGTTAGACAACATTTTTTTCCAGAGCTTTGAGTTCTAGGGTTAGGGTTTGCATATATCCTATCTCTATATCTCTCTCTTTGTGTATTTGTGTGTGTTTAGTCTTAGTATTGCACACAAACACCCACCATTACACCTTCTCTTGGAGCTGAGGTCCTTGGAGGTTGTTCTTGAAGTTTTGGAGTTGGTTTGGACCTAAGGAAGCTACTGGTCCACCATTTTTGAAGAGGATCTACAAGGGTAACCACTTTTCCCTTTTATTCCCCATTTTTGCATAGTTTTTTTGACTACCTTGAAGCTGTTTTTAGGCTTTACATATAACATATAAAAGTTCTATTTTTGCCTACTCTAAATAGTTGGTTAAGGGTGTTTTGAGCTTTGAGGTTGTTTGACCCCTCTTAGGGCTTTTTTGACCCCTTTTTTGTGCCATTTTGGTGAGCTCCGGGACCACTATGTTTGGGCCTCCTCACCACTGAAATGTGGTGAGGATGGTGCCTTGAGGTCCTAAGAAGGAGAGGGCCACCCCTCTCCTTGTTCTTAAAAAGGGTCATTTTTGCCTCATGTGTGAGCATCTAATTTAAGTGCATGTTGGCCATGTCTTAAGTGTTATTTGGTAGTATTTCACCATGTATTACCTCTTTTTTTAGTTGGTTTAGACACACCATGCATGCTTAGCATACTTGTCTTGTAATGCCATGTTTTGGCCTTAACATGCTTTAAGTGTTGACCCTTGTTCTAGCATGATTTTGGCCAAGCTTTGTAAAGCTTTTGTGTATGTTTTAGTGTGCTTTAGCTCTATTTTCAGTTACCTTGGTCATGCTTAACATATTTTGTATAGTCTCTTTGCATTCTAGCTTGTAGGCCTTGAATGTGTGATGTCAAGAGCATGCTTTACTTGCTTTAATTACTTGGTTTGGCACCTCTATTTTATGCAATTTTAGAGTTTGGTATGCTTGCCATATTTCCATGATCATTTCTTTTAAGTGTGCTTAAAAGTTGCCTTTTGATGCTTAGGAATTGGATCATGTATGCATGCATGCTTGTATGTGCATTTGGCCCCATTTCCATAGTTTATGGCCACTGTTTTAGGCTTGTTTGAGGGCTGCCTAAATTAGTTTAAGTCCATCCTTCATGTGTTATAACATGCTTGCCTTGTGCATTGTTGCATACTTGGCCTATTACATGTTATTGCTTGCTTGAAACCATGGTGCATTTGGCATGTATTACATTGGTTGTTGTTTTGCATTGTTCCTATGCTTAGTCCACTTTACATGTTGTTGCATGTTTGCCACTAGCATAGTTGTCACATGCCTTGCATGCTCATTTTGCATACTTAGCCTCCATGCCTAGGTTGCATTCCATTTGCATGCATGCTTCACTTCTTGAGTTGAGTATGATAGAGGTTGAGCTTCTTTGTTTGATTATGTGCATCGCATTCCATATCAAAATGCATGCTTGGTTTCTTTGGCCATCACACATTGAAATGCGCGATTGGTGGTCCGAGAATCGAGGCCCATCCCCCTATGAGTCATGAATATGATAAAGAGTGTGGTTGGTGCATACATTGCTTGAAATGCATTGCCATGCTATGTTTTGCCCTCTGCTGCTGTCAAAAACAGATTCTGCAGGAAGCTTTGGCCGGCCGGCCGGCCTTCCATCAGTGGCCGGTGACCATTCCCCTTGGCCGGTGTCCATTCTTCCTAGCCGGTGGTGTTCCACAGTGTGCAGAGAGCATATCCTGGGACTTGTGCAGTCTTCAGAGGAGGATAACAGTGAAAGCAGAGGCATCTTGTGCATGGCAGTGGCTTTCGAACGGAGCCAAGTGCGCATTGCATTGGGCCCTTTTCTCGAGGCTGTTTACTGTTTTAATTAGCTTAGTTAATTTGCTTAACTAGTTAATTGTCTGTAATATTTTAATTAGCTTGTAGGTTAATTAATTGTATTATTCTTTTGGTACCTTCGAGCGAGGGCAAATTTGTAATAAGTGTGGGTGCGTGTGTGCATACCTTCCAACCCCCACTTCTTTCTCCCTTTTACTTACCTGCTTTTGATGGTTAGTATTAGGGCATACTCACTTTAGCATACCTTATGCTATGCATGCGTGCATCATTCATCAGTATTGCATGCACCGGGCTCGGCGTATCATGCTAACTGCATAGTATTTCAAATCTAACTTGAATACATGCTATCTGTGCATTCCACATGCCATCCTAGGATTAGCCGAGCCTATTCTAGTGACATTTTGTATGTGTTGCATTAGCCACTTAAGATGGACTTGGGTCATGCATGATGACTAACATGTTCTTTGTTTTGGCTCGGAGCACGATGTAAGTATTTATGCTTTAGCATCTCGCATGAGTGTGAATGTTAACATGCTTACCATGCGGCTAGATGCTTATTTGATTAAATTGCCTGAATGCCTATGGGTGAAGGTTGGATTGTTTGAGTTGGAACAACTCGTTGAAATCCGTGTTTTAGCCTACTTGCGAGTAGCAAATCTCAAAGCGTTTTTCAAACAAACGGATATGCAATGCTTCGTTCTAAATTAGGTGATCTAGTCTATACTTTTGTGTTGTGCGCATCACATAGTAATTCTAGCTAATTAACTAGAATAAGAACACATAACGTTTTCAAAATCGAATATCATGGTTAGTAGAGGCCGATCTTCGGATCGGGCTAGAGGGGGTGCTCATAGCTGACCTTCCCCAATCGTACCCAAGTTCCTGAGCCGAGGCAACTTTGGTAATGACGGACACGTGGCCTTAGGCAAACGAGTCAGGGTTTCCTAAATTCCCCCATTAAAAATATTTAGGTGGCGACTCTGTATCTGGCAAAGCAGTCCATGTTTGACACTTTTTTCACAAAATCTGTTTTCTCAAAACGATTTGCCGGATTTGGACTCTTTGGTTCAGATTTAGAACCGTGACAAATTGAGTCCGAACTGTGGTAGCATAAGGCCCTCAGGGCGCGTCCACAATATCACCTTGAGCTTGAAAACAATTTGTTTGATTAAATTTGAGAATGATTGAATTTTGAACTCCGAATTGGACACTGATTCCGTACTAACCAGAATCAAAGAATGACTTAACGAAAAAAAAATGGAGCAAAACGATCTAAACACACTTATATACACTGATTGGTATGAAAGGAACTAAAAAACGTGACTTTGAAACGCAACCATTGAGCCTAAGTGATTCAGCAATTTGTCATGATGAGTTGAAATTGAAACTAGTGGGCCGACCAAAAAGTTGGCCGACCAACTGTTGAACTGGCCAAAAAGTTGCCATGACAGTCAAAAGACAAACTGATGAACTGGCTAAAGAGTTGTCGTGCCAGCTAAAAGATGAAGCAACACGCCTGGAATCGAACCCCGCTGGATGAATAGTAACTTCTAGCGGTGAATAGTTGACTCAAGCGGGAAAAAAGAATCTTTGACTCCACTATGCCCTAGTTCATTGCCTTGACTTTTTTCTCTTGATTTTTTATAAAAATGTTTTGATCAACATGAGAAATAAATTAACACACTTATTCCATTTTCTGTTTTGAAATCATGTAAGTCAAGCTGTGAGCACTGAAATTTTTTTCCTTTTTTTAAGTCCAAAGAATGGTTTGGTTTTGTAAAAATGGAATAATTTTCGAGAAAAATTAGTCAGCTTCATTCAAAATAATCAAAACCTATTTTTGCAAATGGCCACTACCCGACCAACATGGAATTAATCATTGGGGTGCATAGTCTCGAGCTAGATAATCTCGAATTGGTTCTGTTGTAGCAATGGTGATAACCGAATCGAGCTGATCCGAACCGAACGAAGCTGAGCAAAACTAGACTGAACCGAATTGAATAGAGCCAAGTTGAATCAAACCGAGTGGAACGGAGATGAGCCAAGCAAATGTGGATAGGACAACCAAGTTGACTAAAGATACATCAAACAATATGGACGGGATGAGTGAGTTGAAAATGGCTATGGCGTTAACTCGAATGAAGTCGCTTCACGATCCTCGGCTAGAATTTGGCCTTACGTAGTTCTGGCTAAGGTTCACTCAAGTATTAACACTTTCCTTTTGTGCTCTAACTTTTGCCAAAGTCGCTCTTCCAGGTTTTCAACCTTGCAAGCTTTTTTATTTATTTTATTTTATTTTATTTTCATTTTGTATTTTTTGTTTTGTTTTTATGCTCTAACTTTGGCTAGGTCGCCCTTCCGGGTTTTCAGCCCATTGAGCCTTTCGAGAGTAGTATTTTCATTTTAGCTTGTTTATGTTGATTAGTTGTGAGATCTCTAGACCATCTAAATCTATGAGAATGACTGCTATACTTGACCAGATAGACATGATGATGTAGAGACAAGGCCAATTGGGTCTGAATTTTCCTATAGTGTAATGGATATGAACTTGATTATTCTTCAGTAATAAAACTTATTCTCTCATATTCTGGGATTTGACTTCTTTTCCGATCTTCATTAGCTTGAAAAACAATCTAGTTTGAATCTTTGTCACATTCGACCTTATTGCCCCTAATTCAAGAGCTACTTCCAATCTGAATTACATCCGACCTTATTGCCCCTAGTTCAAGGGCTGACTCCATTCCGGCTATGCAAGCCTTATACTTTGGTTGATTATTGAACATTTTGAATCAAGGTTTGAAAGCTAAGGAGGTCGGACCTCAAGTCGAGAGGGATCCTATGCTGGACAATCTCAAGATCAATTCCAGGCATGTCTTCATAGGACCACGTAAAAACATTTTTGAAATCTTTAACGAAGTGACTAATCGCCGTGTTTCACGAAGACAATATAGAACCAATCTAGACCAAGCCAGGATCCTTCTTAGTACCCACATTAACAAAAATGATCTCATTCATCAAGGGCTTAGCATACCTCTCTTCCTCTCAGTCGATCAAAATTTACAAATCCCGAGAAATTTATTCCTCTTTAATTTTATGAAAGTTTTGGAAAAAAGTTTTGTAATGTTTGGTCAATGCAATGAATTAAAGGCACATAAAAGTAGGCTGAATCTTTGACACTTTAATTAAAAAGAAACTACAACTCAACGATAACAACAGACTCAATAGAAAATGACAAAGAAGACCTAGACATGATAAAGAAGTCTAGGTTAGCATTCCCAAAATCAACAGATTTAGACTTGCTAGAATGACTCGAGATCCTAAATCTACAGACTGGGTGGAATTAAACTCAGACTTAACACTCAATTTAGAAAGTAAAATGAAATCATTCTCAAATTGCTAAAACAGTGTGTGTCATCCACCATGTCTGGAACAAAATGTGTGCAATCAGCAGGTGGTTTATCCCTTGATCACAGAAATGGTCGGATATTTCACAAGTTCTATTTATTTACACTGGTAGACTTTGTGGGACAATTTCTAATCGGACTTTTCTAAAGCAATGGTGCTACAACAACTTAGCAAAAACAAAATGGAGCTTCCAATCAGAACTATGGCAACACTTTGGCGCAATTTGCACAACTAATCGTTGTATGCTCCCTACTAAAAATAACTAAACCCTACAAACTGACATGTTCGAACCACTGTTCAGAATTTGAGAACCTCAGATCCCATACATTTCACATAGCAAGAAAAAGAACAAACACCCCTATGGGGGCTAAGGTTACCCTGTCCTAGTTTTGAAATGATCTAGGGTTTCACTATTCAAACAAGCAAGATTACATACAACTTAGAAATAGGAGAGTATCCTCGTCCTATTTTTGGAAGGCACTATAACTCACTATATGCATAAGGTCGTACCAGATCTAGGGGTTGAAGTCAAGGTGACGTCACTAAAGAGTCTTTTGTGCAATAACTAATGAAAATCCCAGGAAGTCAAAAGATTCAATATAGCCTCTCTTCGAAGTCTGAAAACCTTAAATAGCGGAGCTACCTTTTTGACAGATCTCAAAAGGTTATTACACAAGGCCTCTAAAGTAACGTAGAGATAGGTATAGTGTCACAAAAAGCTTGCCTATGCTCCCAACAGTATCTGGGTAACATAGGGTCTTTAAGTGCACCAATGCATGCAATGCAATGAACATATACTTGACAATAAAAGTCATATCATGGGATTTGAGTCATGATTTCATAAAATCCCTAGCAGAGTCACCAGAAACTGTAACATGCCCGGGAAGTACCCGCACACATTAAACAGTTCGGACCCTCGGTCTCTTTGATCTAGTCATATTAATGTGATGTAAAATATAAATGAGAGTCCAGATTTGGCAACTTTTTAGAAAATCTATTTTATTGCAAAACCTTTTGCTAGAAATGGACCGCGTCATCAGATCTCAGAGTCCCCACCTAATATTTTGGGAAATTAGGAAAGCCATGACTCGTGCCAAGGCCACTGTTCGTTATAACCAAAGTTGTCTCGGTTAGGAACCTTAGGTATGAGAGGGGAAGGTCATTTCCGCTCATCTAATCAAAAGATCGGCCTTTACTAAACTATGATATGAATTTTATTTACTCGATATGTTCATATTCCAATTATTTAATAAATCCTAAAAATTACTATGTGAAGCATACAAGTATAGACTATGTCATTCATTTTGGAACAATTCGACTTCATGTATTTGGAAAGAGTTTTGAAGATGTACAACTCAAAGAAATTGAGTCAAACATGAAAATTAACATCATTCCAAATTAAGCAACACAACCTTCATCTATCGGCATTCATGGAGTTATATCAAATAAGCAACTAGCCACATGGTAAAATGATAAACATAGTAAAGAAGGTGCACACAAGCAGGATGCTAAAGCATAAAAACTTACGCTTTTATCGACATTCTGTAACAGTACTAAACAAAGTTAGCCAAATATGCATGATTTTATATACAAAATCCTAATGCAATACAAACACAAGAATGCTTCTAAAGATTCGGCTTTTAAGATACATGTGAATCATCTCAAGAATATGAGGTAGTGCACATAATCACATAGGAATTGATTTAATCCATAAATACAAACTTAGCCAAATCAATATGCATGAAACATGGATCTAATAATATAAAAAAAATGATGCATATTCACAAAGTAAAGTAAGTAAAAGAATGTGATAGAAAGAAGTAGGGTAGGAATTATTACAACGCTTTTAAATATTACAAACCCAAATAAAAGGAGGAGAAGAAAAAAAATATTACGAAAAAAAATATATAAAAAATCCTCACAACTCTCAAATTAAAAAGTAAATGGAAAGATGCCTCGGAGATCGACCGCTAGAAATAGTTCTGTTCACTGCTGGGAGATTGCTCTATTTTGCTAAAAAAAACTCAATTTTGCGGGAGCGCTATTCATCCCGGGGGCACTATTCATTGCCGAAAGTATTATTCACCGTGGCAATTAGTATTCACCCTCTTTGGTCATTATTTGTTTTACTGGGCATTTTTTTGTCTATGGTTACTATTCATTGCAAAAGGTACTATTTATCATCGGGGTTACTATTCACCTCCGAAGGTTACTATTCACCGCCGATCACTATTCATCCGTGGGGTCACATCTTTAACAAATTTGGTCGCTCGATTGACCATTTAAAGTGGTAAATTACAACAATTTATATATAAGCAAAGAATTACAACATATATGTGGGTAGTGATTTCCTTTTAAAGCGGTAAAACAGTTATATAAAAAAAAAAGTAAATTACAACAGATATGTGGGTGGTGCAGCCTTCCCGTTAAACCAATAAAAATAGTTATGAAAAGCAGTAAATGAAGTATTTAAACAAGTTATATCACATTTTTAAATTAAATGAAAGTTTGTAAAAATTCACCTTTCGGGAAAATGATGAATTTTTTGATTTACAAACTTTCTTTTGATTACCCTCAAAGTTGTGGAATGTGTTCTCAATTCTCAGTCCAAAATTTGGAATTTCAACTTTTGTGGTTGGTTTTTGAATGGTGTATTGATGAAATAGAAATAAAAGTTTAGTTCAGAAAAATAAAATATCTAATATTTTCTTTTTCTCTCGCTTAAAAAACTATATTTTTTTCTGATCTTTTTTTTCTTCTCAATTCTCTCTTTCTGATTCTTTCCCTCAATTCTTCTCCTCCAATTAATTCTCTCTCTCTCTCTCTCTCTCTCTCTCTCTCTCTCTCTTCTTTTATTGGCAACAAACATAGCAAACAAACAAAAGATGAAATGGTGGAGAGGAGGTTTTTTTTCCCAAATATGCACAGTAATTTTATAATATAATAATATATAATATATATGAAATGAGAGTGGATGGTGGTAACGCACTACCGAATGTAAATAATAAAATAATAACAATAATATATATATATATATATATGTTTAGTAGTTGGGTGTCGACAGACACCAATTTTTTTTATTTAATTTATTTTATTATATAAAATATTTAAAATGTATAATTTATACCAACTTATGTACAATATTAATAAACTAATAAAATATATGATATAAAACAATTTGGCTAAAACAGGTATAGGTTGGGATTAAAACTCAAATTCCATCTTTCTTACTGAGAATTTTGTGAGATAACATATTCTTATTTTCATTATCGAGTAATCAAAATAAAGCGCCAAGTCTTAAACCGGTCAAAATGGAGTGTCTATACTAGGGCATATGAATAACATAAACCTATACAAATAAAACCTAACTATAACATGATGAGTAACAACATGTGTAAAAAAAAAAAAGAAAAAAAAGAAGATAAAGATAAAGAAAAACGTATTAGCATGTAAAGTGAGAGAAGAAAACCTCCTACCTTAAAAGGAAAGAAAATAGATAAACCCTAGTTATGAAACCTTGACGAAATAAAAATTTGAGATGGTGAAGTTGAAGCTCTGGCTTGTTTTACAACTTTAAGTCTTGGACCAAAGATCAACTCCTTCCCTAGGTAGATTGAATCGAAGCTCAAATTTTATAAAAATTGTGAAAAAGACATAGAAGAGAGAAAAGAGATAAAAGAGAGATATAAAGTGAGAGTGAAAGGAAATGTGTGAAATCTAAAGAAAATCGTGTATGTTGTAAAAATATTGGAAAAGGTGTATGGAGGAGAGTCTTTTATGTTGCCTGAAAGAGTTTGTCACTGCGCGATTTGTTTATGTAAGTGGATCTATCTAAAAAGATCAACTTGAGAGCTATTAAATCCACTTGTGTGGAGGTACTAGACCATTGTGTAGAGCCATTACTCAGAAAGCCCAAAACCCCTGTCGCAATCCGCTCATGCAAATCAAATCTTCCACTTATACAAATCTCCTTAGCACAAGGATCCAACTTTAGATTTTTTTTCGAAGTCTAAATCCCACACTTGTAAGTACCAAAATGCAATACACAAAACAAAACGAAATAAATGAGGTTCAATAACATCCTTACAACCTCAGGAACAAAACAGTAAATACATTATGATTCTATAAGTCATGCTAATCCATGGATTTAAATACAAATAATCTAAACCTAGAAAAGTATTCATTAAGAATAAGGTCTAAAACCTTAAAATGCTTTACTTCTAGGTGTATAAACTTTAGGTTCATAAGCCACCCCCCTAAGCCTATGAATATTGGGTAAATAGGAGGAAAGTTGAACCTAAAATCTTTTAAATAGGAACTTGGGCAACTAACCATGCGAGCTACCTCTCAAGGGTTAAAGACCAATCAATTTCACACTCTCCATTTTTGTTTATCTCATTTCTCGTAGCAGTAGACACCCCATTTTTGACAGCCCTTAAGACTTGGACGCGACTGATGGTTTACATGGTGGAGAAAGGTGTGCAAGGGAAAGGTTCAGTTTCTTCGGCAATGAGAGAGTCAAATCTCAACTTCATACCCCTTTTTGGACCAAAACAAAATTGATAAAAAGATTTTAGACCTTAAAACCCTGTAGACACCCCATTTTTGATCGACCTTAAGACTCGGGACGCCACCGATTGAGCGCTTGGTGATGTTGCATATTGTGCTCGCTCGAGGTCATGAGTCTCTTGGCCATGAGCCTTGTGTCCCAACCCCGGACTCTTTGTGCTTTTGCCTCGGTTTGCAAACCAGCCCTGTTTTCTTTGTTTTCTTCCCAAAGGAGGAGAGGTCTCGAGATCATCTCTCGGTGGCAGAGGCTACATTATGTGGTCAGAGGCCATTTTTTTCCATTTGGAGCTCGGTTTCGATTTTTGAGCGATCGGCCGTGGTGCCTCGGTTGGGACCGCTTAACTACCTCCATTTGCTCTTTTTGGGCACACACCTTGTTTCTCCCTTTTGAGGGACATCAGGTGAGCGACCAACTTTGTGGTCGAACGCCACCTCCCAGGCTTAATAATCGCGGGGCCCAGTCGCTGCGTTTTGGCCCCGAACCTTCGTTTTGCATCGGTTTGGGTTCATTTTTGGCGGAGACCTTATTTTCATTGTTAGAAAGGTTGTAGGAAGGTGAGGCCAGCAATTGTTCTGAAAACTAGCTTTATTCCTCATCGCTCATCATCGCCTGTTTCTTCACTAAAAGTCGATTTTTCCCATTCTCGGGCCACTTTTTCTGACTTTCCACTACACCATTGTGTTGTACACACCTGGGAGGCCACCAATATGGGTAGGCCGACCAGTAGTTCTTCCTGACCCTTGTCAACCCCTCTAAAAAGTTGGTTTTTCTCTCTCTTGGGTTACATTTTTTGGTTTTTCTCCACATAGCTGTGTTGCACTCACCTGGGAGGCCACCTTTCTGGGGTGGCCGGCCAGCAATTTTGCTTGACCCCTTTGACCCCTGGTCGGCTGGCCAGGGGAGGTGGTCGGCCGGCCACCTGAACCTCTTGAACCTGGCCGGCCAAGTTTGTCCCTCTTGGTGCATTCCAGCTGTGCCAGCTGTTTTGCACCAGACCCCCTGCCCGAGGGTCAGTCTTTTTGGGGGGAGATTTGAATTGTTTTTTCCCCCCTTTTCTTTCACTCCTCTCCCTCTATGTAACTAACCCCCCACCTCCATTTACAAGGGTTAGAAAAACCAGCTAGGGCATTTATACATACACCTCCTATATCTATACTTCAAGCCTCCAAACACCCTTTGTCTTGCATATTTACCCTACACCTCATAGCCTAACACCTCCATCACTCATTCCAGCACCTTGGAGGCCATTTGAAGAGGTTGAAAGCTCATAATTTTGGACCAAAAGCTCTTGATTTGCTGCTCTTCAAGGGTAAGCACCTATTTTCCTTAAACTTGCATTTTTTTGCTTCATCTATAAGCTATACTTGAAAGCATTTTTGGGCTTCTCACCCTTTGTACTCTATCCCTCTTTTAAGGCTTATCTTGCATAATATATTAGCCTTGCTTGCGAGCATTTCTGGGCTTTGAGCCAAACTGTAAAGTGTCTTATTTGGAGCCCCTCTTCAACTTTGTTGAAGGACTCTTTACTGTTTGAGGCCATCTACTTCCCCTTACCCTTTATCTCTCTTTTAGGGCCATTTTTGCATCATATTGTAGCCTTACTTGTGAGCATATTCGAGATTTTCCATAAACTGTAAAGTATTTTTTTTTAGCCCCTCTTCAACTTTTTTGAAGGGCACTTGGTTGTTTGAGGCCTTTTACTGCTTTGTTTGTTCAATCTCTCTTTTAGGGCTATTTTTTGCATGATACATTAGCCTTATTTGTGAGCCTTTTTGGACCTCGACCTAAACAGAAAAAAGTCTTGTTTTGACATCATCTTCATGTTTGATTAAGGTCTATCCTCTATTTGGGGTCATCTTCCCCCTATGCACGCTTCATTCCTTCATGATTAGGGCTATGCATTAGAGCACTTGCATTGGCCATGGTTTGGCCTCTTAGCCACTGAAATCCAGCAGATTTTCAGTGGCTTAGGTGTATTCTTGAAGGCCAAAATCAGAGGGGGGTGGCCCCCTCTCTCATTGTCTTGTTTGGTGGCCTTTTTGGCCTTCCAAAGGACCCCCTATTTGCAAGCTTCCAAGCTTTGTTTCTATCACTTTTCAGTGGGTTTTAAGACCCCCATAACTCATTTCTAGAGTTAGTTCAGCTATGCTAAATGTCCTTGATGTATGTCCTTAATAACTGCTTGTATGCCCTTCCAAAGGAGCCCCTCATTTTTGCATGAATTGGCTGTAGTTCAGTGGTTATTTGGGCATATTTGGGCATGTTTTGTTCACTAATTTTGGCTGGTTTGGTGAGGTTTCATATGCTTCATATACATGCCATACAACTCATGCTTACTAGCCAATCTTGCATGTTGCCGTAGCCCTTCATGCTAGCATCTTTTGGCCATGCTTTGAATTGGAAATGTTCATGTTTTGGGACTTCCTTGGCTCTATCTTTGTGCTTCATAGTCAAATAATGCATGCTTTGTATAGCTACAAGTCAATATATGTGCCTAGTTTTGAGTTTCGGGAGCATTCCATGCATTGTATGACATATATCCATGATTCGGGATCATTTTGCATCATGATTCAATGCTGGAATTTTCATGTTTGAATGCCATATTTCATGCGTTGCCATGCCTTGTTAGAGTGGCATTTGGTGCTTTAGGTTCGGTCCTCGGTTTGCGTGCATATATGCACTCATTTTGATAGTCTCATTTTCATCTTATGGCCACTAATATGAGTGTGGCTGAGGTCCACTCATGTTGGTGTAAGTCCATCATGCATTGCGTATGCCATTTCATTTCATAGCATTGCGTATGCTAGGTTGCATGTTAGAGCATTATGTATGTCGTGTTACATCGAGCATTGTGTATGCCATTTCATAGCATTGTGTATGCTAGGTTGTATATTAGTTGCATGGTGCATGCCATCTCATTTGCATTGTGTTTGGGATAGGAGTTAGCCCGAGCACAGGAAACGAGGGACGTTTCGTACTCCGAGTGACGGAACGTGTCTCAATTCTCGGTCACCGACACTACGGATTATCCATGATGGAGTCTCGGTCTTGTGTTGTTTTCGTGTGCTTTCATTTCATATTAAGTCATGCAATTCGACTCCTCGGCCATCATGCATCGAGATGCGTGATTGATTGCACGAGGATCGAGGACTACATTCCCCGAAGAGTAGTCAAGCATACATATGTGAAAATACAATACATTGCCATGCCCCTCTCTTGCTCTCTGTTGTAGCAAATTAGAAACCGGCAGTCTTTTGGAGCTTCGCGTAATATTCCGGGCTTAATTGTAAACAGAGGCTAATTGGGACATCGCAATGGATTTCTGCGCAAGGTAACTCAAGCGTGCATCATTCATCATTCGGAACAGAGCTGAGGCGGTCCATGGGCTTGCATGCCAATTTACTGTCTTCCTAGTTCATTTGTTATTTAATTAGGGTTTTGTATTTATTCGGACTGTAATTATTCATTCAGACTGTATTATTTATTCGGACCCTCCGAGTGAGGGCACAATTGTAATAAGTGTGCGTGCGTGTGATGTATGTCTTCCAACCCCACGTCTTTCTCCCTTTTATTTACCAGCTTATGATGGTTAGATTAGGGCATGTTTCAATTAGCATACAAAGATGATAGCATGTTTGCATTCATTCATCATTTTGCATGCATCGGGTTCGCATCATACTCATTGCATTGTATTTCAATTCGAGTTGAATACATGTTAGCCGTAGCATTCCATATGCCATGTTTAGAATCGCCGAGCCTATCGTAGTTACATTCATGCATGTGTTGCATTTGGCATTTCTGTATAGTTAGGATCCTGCATGTATTTGTAACATAGTTTCTGTTTTGGCTTGGAGTACTCGGTAAGTTTTTACGCTTTACCATCCTTGCATGTGTGTGAGTGACTGCCATGATAGCATGCTTACCATGAGGCTATTTGCTTATGTGATATAACTGCCTGAATGCCTGTGGATGAAGGTTGGGTTATTTGGACTGGAACAATGCATTGACTGTGAGTTTTAAGCCCACTAGATAGTGGCAAAACCATGTTTTCTAAGCCCACCCAAGGGTGGAAAAATCTGCATTTTAAGCCTACTTGCGGGTAGCAAACCATCTTTCAAAAACAAACATGAAATGTTTTGTTCCAATTCAGGCAATCCAGTCTATACTTGTATGCTGTGCACATCACATAGTAAATCTAGGCCAATAATCGGAATAAGAATGCATAATATTTGCAAAACTAGATATTATGGTTAGTAGAGGCCGATCTTTGATCGGGCGAGCGGGGGTGCTCACGAAGTGACCTTCCCGAGCCAAGGCAACTTTGGTGATGACGGACACGTGGCCTTAGGCACGAGCCAGGGTTTCCTAAATTTCCCAAAAATAAAATATTTAGGTGGCGACTCTGTATCTGGCAAAGCAGTCCTTGTTTGGCACTTCTTTCAAAAATCTGTTTTCTCAAAACGATTTGCCGGATTTGGACTCTTTGGTTCAGATTGAGAACCGTGACAATTTGAGTCCGAACTGTAGTGAGCCCAAAATGAACAGAACGAGACTCACCCTCCCGGGGCATTCGGGGACGTCTACAGTTTCTAGCGACTCTACTGGGGATTTAGAGAACTTGACTCGAACTCATGATATCTTGTTTTGATTACACTTATGTGTTTCTTTGCATTGTATTTGCATTGGTGCGCCTAGGACACCGTGTTTGCCATCTGCTATTCTGGCGGCTTTGCGGAGGTCATGCCATAAGGCTTACTGTTCTGAGCTCGCCAAGATGGAAACACAAATCCCGGTTTTACCGGGGCACCCTTTTGACCATTCGACCTAGTGCATATTCGAAATCCATAGGGACCATTCCAAATTAGGACAGGTTGCTTACCCGATTATAGGTTGTTTGAAACCGCTGTGTGCATAGTGAAACCCTAGCTCCTGAGAAAATAGGACAGGGAAACCCTACCCCAACATAGGGGTGTTTTGGCTCTCACTTATCTGTTATGTGCTTTTAGAGTGCGTCTCTACAGGAATGCATGTATCAGTTTGCAAGTTTGGGCATCAGGCCTGCGGGCATCAGTAAGTGTTTAAGAATCAGTTATCTGCGAGTATCAGATTCAGTCTTGGAGGACAGTGAGTCAGGGATAGTGATCAGTGTTTGGGGATAGTGTGTATTCAGCTTATCGATCGTGCGTTGTTATGCCCAGCTGTGTGTTGTGTATTTATTTTAAGCTGTTATACTATTCGTTTATTTGGTTATTTATTTCCTTATTGCTTTATTTATCTTTTTGCTAGGGCAGTTTTAGCACAATTGCTCCAAACCAAGCAGATATTCCCTGAGCACTCTGGACAAGAGGTCGTCGACCCAATCGATCTGAGGATCTGGTCGACGGACAACCAGTGTTTCATTCTCTACCCCCGTTTGTTAGACGGAGGCCGAGAAAACGTAGTGTGTCTGAGCAGAGGTTACCAGAGCAGTGGTCTACCCTAGCAGTTCAAGGAAAACGAGAGGTCTCGGTTTTGCCATAGAAATCTGACGTAAACCGGTCAGCAACAGGATCGTGAGAACATGGCCGGAATGGAAGAAATGATGCACCAACTCCAAGAGAGTACGAAGCAAATGCAGGAGGACGCTGTCCACCAAGCAGAGTTCTCTAAACAGCAGGCCACAATCATGGCCCAACAGTGAGGCCATCATCTGACTACAAAGGCGGAGTTTTAACATCAGCCTCACATCCAATTCCTCCCCCACCAGGGGTCCCACTACCCAAGCAGACACCAACTACCCAGAATGTCTTGCCAAATGCCCAGAACATTTTGCCAAATGTCCATGCCGCTCAGGAGAACACAGACATCCCAACAGGGCCGGTTCCGCCCCCACTTCCACCTCAATTATCCAAGGTACATACACCCGTCAACCATCCGGACTCTCTCTTCGAGTTCGAAGTAGACCCTACAGCACTGAAATTGAGCAAGCTCGAGAAGCTATTCAAAAAATTCCAGGGGGTAAAGGCTATCCCGGATATCGAGGACGGATATACCGATGTGGCTGTAACGTTGCCGGATAGATTCAAAATGCCGCAGATCGATCGCTTCGACGAATCTGGGGATCCCATGGTCCACCTCTGGCTATTCTCAGATATACTACGGCCAATGGGCCTAACCAGACCCCAGAAGCTTTCATCATTCGGTCGGACCCTGTTGGGTGTGGCCGCTATTTGGTATGCGAAGTTAGAGGATGATGTCAAGCGAAGTTGGGATGAAATGGTCGAGGCCTTTGTTGCGCAATACTCTTACATCACCTAAATCGAGATTACAACCTGTGATCTCGAAACAACAAGGCAAGAGCCCAAAGAGAGCTTCTTGGATTTTGTGACCCGGTGGAGGGCGAAGGCCTCGATGATGACTCTAAGGTCCACCGATAAGGACCAGATCAGGATGATTGTGCGCAATCTCCAGCCAAAATTGATGCAAAAATGATTGCTCCCTTCCCACCTTTTTCAGATCTCGCTTGCAGATGGGGGTACAAATTGAAGATGCAATGAAACAGGGTTTGATTGACCAAGACAGGGAGCAACCCCGGAGAGCCTTTAACCGCAACAACAATGCAGGCCCGAGTGGCGGTGCAACTACAAGAACTTCGGAGGTAAGCATGGTCGCCACCATCCCCCCTTCCCCTCTAAGGCCCATGGCAGCCACACCCTTCTCCGGCGCATCCGGAAGCAATACACAGACCACTAAATACCAACCCAGAGGCCAAAGAACCTTCACCCCATTGTACATGCCCCTGTCTAAGGCTCTAGGGGTCTTAATCAGAAAAGGGCATCTAAAACCCCTGGAGCCGAGGCCGTTACCGAATCCACTACCCCCCACTCACAACCCAGCCAAATATTGCGCATATCACCAACAACACGGTCATGACATCGACCAATGTTTCAGATTACGTCACGAGATTCAAGATCTCGTTGACAAACAGGTGATCTTGCCACTAGAAAGACCCAATGTCACAACCAACCCGCTCCCTACACACAACCAAGCTCCACCTCCCAAAAGAATCAACTTTATCCAGACTGGGGTCGTGTCTTACGATCCTAGCATCTATATCACTACTTCCCATCTACCCAAGTCGGAGGTGCTCCTTCATTTGCCCCGACTTTGTGCATCTTTGCCGACATCTCCACAACCCAACCTGAGCCTATGGTGGTGGCTGTTGAAGACGGTGCAGGGGAGATTGCAGAAGAGGATGGAATGGTTGAGTCAGGGTTTGAGCAGTCTGGGAATTTTGCTGGGGAAGCCTACGATCCAAGTGATTACATTTTGTCAGCAGGACAATTTGAGCCAAGTGTAGAATTGCTAGAGAAAGTAGAACTGTGTATGATCCAGGGGGATGGATTTTAGCAGGGAACGGATGATTTAACGACCGTAGAAGAGGGTTTTGCCAACCTCCAGTTTTTCAATGACCAGGAATCAGGGGACGCAGCAGTCAACTGGTTTGATTATGAGGAATCGACAAAGGCTACCGGATGGCTGGATGATCAACCGGATGTCGTAGAGTTCCAACAGGGCTCGGCAGGAGCGAGGGTATCATGAACAAGCTACAACACATCCCCGGGATGGGATTAGGAAGGAGCGGCCGGAAGGGCGTTGCAGCATTGGCCGAAGTGCCACATAACCCTCATACCTTTGGCTTGGGTTATCTGCCCACCAAAGAGGATTGGATAAGGAGGGGAAAGGAAATGGCTGGAAGAGCCAAAGCGAAGAAGGTAGGAAAGCCTTTTGACTTAATGCACTGGCCCATTCAGGGTACCCTAAACGGACGCTTTGTCCGGGAGGGCGAGGACTTTCCGTTTTGTGGCTTTCCAGAGCCGTGACTGAATGCGCAGAGGAAGCACGTGCCTAGTTTCGAGGTTTTCTTTGACCTACAATTATCCGGGGATGACGTTGCAGAAGAGCAGACAGACCCATCAGTTGAAGTTAAGCAGTGTAAGGAAGTGGATTCCGAGGGTGCTGAAATTGAAATAGGGGTAGCATTGGCTTGTCTAATTTCAGATCCTCTGATCGACCAGAAGTGCTTGGGGGATAATTTTTCGGTTTCCATGATTGGGAATGAAACGGCTGTGGGCCTACCAGCAACTATTTTGGATGCATCTATCGCACCCTCTCTCACTTGGCAATACGAAGAGGGATTTTTGTCCAGCAGCACCGGGTCAGGTAGTGAGCCGGAATCTGATTCCATCGAGTCTTGTGAATGGGAATCAGGTTCCAGCTCGACTGAGTTTGAGTCTGGTAATCCTGGGGAAGATAACCCGGATGCCACAGTTTTGTCCAAGTCGTCTTTTTCTTTCTCTTTTGAGTCTGTTATAACCAAGGAATTGGACGATTTGGGTGTGCTTAATGAGAATAAAGTAACTATGGTTTCTGAGTACTTTTCTGTGCCTTTGATTTATTGCATTAACTCAGACTTTCAAAATTTTGATGAAAACGACGAGGACAAAATTCCTCCAGTTTTGCAACGCTTAATTGAACAAGAGCATGAGAGATTTGTTAAACCTTTAAGAGACGAAATCACTACTGTGAATATTGGTACTGAGAAGGACCCGCGGCTGGTCCAGATCGGGTCTACGTTGTCTTCGGAGGAACGCGAGCGCTTAGTCGCTTTATTAAAAGATTTCAAAGATGTTTTCGCGTGGTCCCACGAAGACATGCCTGGGATCGATCCTGAGATTGTACAGCACCGGATCCCTCTTAACCCCGAGGCCCGACCTATCAAACAGAAACTCAGAAGGATTTGTCTAGATTGGGCCCTCAAGATTAAGGAAGAGGTCACCAAGCAAATCGATGCAGGATTCTTGCTGGTATCTGAATACCCGACTTGGTTGGCCAACATTGTTCCAGTGCCGAAGAAGGATGGCAGGATCCGAGTATGTGTGGATTTCAGGGATTTGAACAGAGCCAGTCCGAAGGACGACTTTCCCTTGTCGCATATTGATGAGTTAGTGGACTTCACAGCAGGGCATGCTTTGCTCTCATTCATGGATGGCTTCTCAGGATACAATCAGATAGTGATGGCACCGGAAGACCGGAAAAAGACTGCATTCACCACTCCGTGGGGGACATACTGCTACAGAGTAATGTCGTTTGGGTTAAAGAATGCTGGAGCTACTTATCAACGGGCCGCGACCACAATATTGCATGACATGATCCACAAAGAGGTTGAGGTGTATGTGGACGACATGATTGTCAAGTCCAAAGAAAGAGAGGGCCACTACACCGCCTTGCAAAACTTCTTTCAAAGGATCAGAGAATTCTGGTTGCGGCTGAATCCTCAAAAGTGTACGTTCGGTGTTACAGCAGGAAAAATGCTGGGGTTTCTGATTACACAGAGAGGTATCGAAGTCGACCCTTCCAAAATCAAGGCCATCTTAGAAATGCCACCACCAAGGACTGAAAAGGAGGTGCGAGGCTTTCTGGGTAAAGTGCAATTCACAAGACGGTTTATCTCAAAATTAACGTTGACTTGTGAACTATTTTTTGGCCTCCTGAAGAAAGGAAAGAAATTCCAATGGGATGGCCGATGTACCTTTCAAAGGATCGAGACTACAATGGGTCAGAGTATGCTCGCCAAGAAGAATCAGAGGACAAAGTGGAGAAAGCCATCTACTACCTGAGCAAGAAGATGCTGGAGTATGAGACTCGCTACACACCGTTGGAGAAGGCTTGCTTAGCTTTGGTATGGGCTACCAGGAAGCTATGGCACTACCTGTTAGCTCACTCCGTAATGTTGGTTTCACGACTCGATCCCATCAAATATCTTTTCGAGAAACCAGCACTTACGGGTAGGCTAGCTCGTTGGTTGCTGTTGCTCTCTGAATTCGATCTGAAATATGTGACACGCAAGTCAATCAAGGGAAGAGCAGTAGCAGAATTCTTAGCCGATCATCTAGTAGAAGGGGGTGAAGCAGTCGAGTACTTATTCCCAGATGAAGCCATTTTGCACATCGACGATGAAACTTGGACGATGTACTTTGACGGAGTGTCAAATCACCACGGGTATGGGATAGGGGTGTTGCTGGTAGCACCCGACAATTCCTGTATCCCTCTAGCCTTCAAACTCCGATTCGAAGTCTCGAACAACGAAACAGAATATGATGCATGCATTGCCGGTCTAGAAGCAGCCCTGGAACTAGGGGCAAGACGGTTGGACGTCATCGGGGACTCGAACCTTGTTGTGTCCCAAGCAAAAAGGGACTGGAAAGTCAAAGAAGAAAAGATGATGATGTATCACCAGGCCTTGGACTTGTTAATCCCTTGATTTGAGAAGTTAAACTTTGCTCATCTACTAAGAGAGAACAACAGGTTCGTAGATTCTTTAGCAACCCTATCTTCCATGATCGACATCCCGTTTGGAGTTCGGATGCGTCCGGTCATTATCGACCAAAAATTTGTGCCAGCCTACGAGACGATTGCTGCTATAGATGAGGTTCAAGACGAAAACCCCTGGTATTATGATATTTGGAATTTCTTGGAGAATAAAGCATATCCATCAGGGGTAAATGCCGAGGATAAAAGGGAAATCCGAAGAATAGCCATTCAGTTCATCATCTGTGGGGGTAAGCTTTATAAGAGACGTCATCTGGGAATGCATAAGCTGTGTGTCGATGCCGAAGAATCAAAACGCTTAATGGAGGCCATCCATGGAGAGGAATGCGGTGCGCATATGAACGGAGTAATGCTAGCATGGAAAATCCTCATACAGGGTTACTACTGGTCCACCATGGAGGAGGATTGTATCAGTTTTGTTCGGCGATGCCACAAATGTTAAATTCATGCAAATCGCATGAACATTCCGCCGTCGAAGTTGTACAATATGACTTCGCCATGGCCATTTTCAGTTTGGGGAATTGATGTGATCGGGGCTGTCACTCCAAAGGGGTCGAATGGGCATGAGTTCATCCTGGTCGCGATAGATTATTTCACGAAGTGGGTCGAGGCCCAATCTTATGCGGTGTTGAAAGCTTCACATGTTGCGAAGTTTATCAGAAACAACATCATCTGTCGCTATGGAGTCCCAAACGAGATAATTTCAAATAACGATTCCCACTTCAAGAAGGAAGTGATTGACTTGTTAGAAAAATACAACGTGGCTTTTCATAAGTCATCCACATATCGGCCGCAAACCAATGGAGTGGTTGAGGCCGGCAACAAGAACATCAAACACATATTGCAAAAGATGGTGGAAACCTATCGGGACTGGCCAGATAAGCTGCCGTTTGCTCTGTGGGGCTCTTGGACTTCAATCAGAACTTCTACTGGGGCGACTCCGTATTCATTAGTTTATGGAATGGAGGCTGTTCTACCTATCGAGATTGAGGTTCCGTCATTGCGAAATCTTGCCGAGTGTCAAATGCCGGCAGATTAGCGCCAGAGTAGGTTTGAGGAACTCATGCTCTTTGATGAGAGAAGACTGAAAGCACTGTACCATGTTCAAGGTTATCAGTGTAGAATTGCCCGGGCTTTCAACAAGAAAGTTAAGTCCAGGAATCTAAAGGAAAGAGATTTGGTGCTCAAGGACAACCGAGCTCCCATCCACGACCTAAGGGGTAAGTTCAGACTCAATTGGACTGGTCCCTACATCATTAAGTCTATCTGGTCAGGTGGAGCCGTGGTTCTGATGGATCTAGATGGCCTAGAGTTCTGACAACCGATCAATATGGACAAGTTGAAGAAATATTACCCTTGAGAGGCTCGCTAGGCCGAAAACTCGAAAGGGCAACATAGGCAAAACTCAGAGCACAAAAAAATTGAAATTATAAAAATTGGTTGAAAACCCGCAAAGGGCGGCCTTGGCAAAAGTTAGAGCGTAAAAGGAGAGTGAAAATACTCGAGTGAACCTGAGCCTGAACTACGTAAGGCTTGATTCCTATCTTTGGGATACGTAGGCAACTTCATCCTGAAGTTCAGCTATAAACTTTTCCTCGATCAACATTGTCCATTTGATTATCTCGGCCATCTTTGTCTATTCAGCATTCAGGGGTTCGGTTAAGATCTCCAGCGCAGTGCTTTTCAGACTAGGGGCAACTTTCCGTTGCTGTGCGATCTCGCGTATTATTCGTGACTAGGGCAACTTTCCGTTCTTTGTGCGATCTTGTGGTACTATTCAGACTAGGGGCAACTTTCCAGTTGCAGGAATCCGGGATTGTGCATCTCAGTGACAGATCTCAGGCGTGTCCAGTTCTGATCCATATCGAAAATGGTTTTGAAAAGTTTTAATAAAAGTTGACTTTGTTCAAATTAATCTTTTTACAACTAAGACCATTTTTGGACCAAAGCAGAAAATTTTCAATACACACAACCTTCAATTTCATTGATTTCAATACAGAGTTCTCCTGCTCTTGCATACAAATTGAAGTTGCTTTTTATTATATCCATAAAGAAAACTTGAAAGTACTGGTAAAGCAATAAATTCGGGGCATAGATAAGTCAGGTGTCCCTGCGCCCCCTCCCAGAGCTGGTCGAAGCCTCTGATGCCAAGCTGGGCCCAATTTGTGCCTCTTCATTGAGCCAATCCAAGCACTCATCAGACAAAGTGCAACTGAAAGTGAGAGCGGGGGCTAGGAGCTCTCTAGTCCTCCATGCTGTGGCATACCGGGCAAGCTATGCGCCTCGAATCGGGAATGTGGTAGGATACTCTATCCCCTCTGGTGGGCAAGTCTGATCATGACTGAACTGGCGCTAGAACCGGAACGGAAAGTAGAACACACAGTGAGTCAGACCAATCAACTGGATCCTGGTATGCCGGCACATGCTATAGCTCATTGCCGGGAGATTGAGCCAAGGACAGCACCAAGCAATGCGATCTACCGACAAATTGCACATCCAGTCGAACCACCATCCCTCATCGAGGGCATCGACTAGGCGTTGTCGAAAGAAGTAGCCGCGAGCTGAGTAGGCTGGGCAAGAGTCCACAATCTGCAATTTATCCATCAACCACACCTGGGGAGGGATGAAAAATGAGAGAATAAAGAATAGAGAGATGTACGATGAGAGAAAAGTGAGGAAAGGGTTTTGTGAGAAAAAAACGAGCCCGAGGGCCGAGTGACGTGAGCAATATATATGTGAGATTGGGTGGGAAACATTACCTGCAGCAGTAGTGGACTCCCCGCAAATCTGGTCGTCTCCTGGCGATAGAAAGCATCTAAGCCCATCAGTGTCTCGGCCAATGTCATGGCGATGCAGCTCTTTCCTTCCTTCAAGCCCTGAGCAACTTCAATTAGACGAATGCTAGATCCACTAAAGCCTGGGGCAAGCAAAAAGTGAGATAGCATGCACAAGCAAAGGGCGTGTTGCCGAAAACCTTGCCAATAATGGTTGCCGCGGTCACCGGCATCAGAAAAGCGATGAATCAAGCCGAGGATGTCCAGTTCCCCGTTGCAGATCAGAGACCGAGCGTCATGCATGGTGAGCCCACACATCCGCCCTAAAGCTTGGGCGTGGCCGAAGCGAAACTGAGGCAAAATTTCTTCATGGTGTTCAGATTCCATCAAAACTTGAAAATCTTCGAAAGTTGGACATACCTCTTGCCCGCCGAAGCTAAAAACATGCGTTACCGGGTTCCAAAACCTCGCCGTGGCATGAAGGAAGGGAAGGTGCAGCGGAGTACGGCTCAGCGTGAATAGTGCATTCAAGCTGAAGCCCCGAAAGTTTAACTTTTCCGAGCCATCTAGAGAGGCGATCCAAGCTGTGAGATTTTCGATGAGAAACGCCTCCATTTTGGTGCAAAACTGAGATGAAATGAATCAACTACGGAGCTAGGACTTTTAAAGAGGATAAGGCACTGTTCGGGGGGACACGTGTCGAAAAATTTGTGGCTGCCAAGCTAGGTGGCCGGCCGGCCACCTTTTCTGGTAGGCCGGCCACCCCTCTCCCCTCCAATGCAAAAAGCTGGCTGGCTAGCTCCCAAAGGTGGTCGGCCATGCTGCAAAGTGTGTCTTTGGCCCTGTTCTACCCTCTAGAAGGAAGTTCCCAGCATTTGCATGCATCGGGAGTGTCGAAGGCCTCCATTTCCCTCAGTTTCGGATGCGTTTCATCACCCAGATCGTCCGAGATGCACTTTGTTTATAGAGTTATTGTTAAGTCTTGCTTATTGAGTTGTCGTTTTGTTTGCTGAGATGTCTTGTTTATCGAGTTGTTAAGTTTTGTCGAGCTGTCGAGTTTCATGCATTGAGTTGTTACTTTTTGCTTAATCAATTTTGTTGTGCCTTACTTATCGAGTTATCAACTTTGTTGTGTTTTGCTTATTGAGTTGTAAACTTGCTAAGGTTTTGTTATTTCTTAGTAAGATAGGTTGTTTAGTTTGTTGCGTCAGTTCACTACCTGACTTGGCAAATACACAATGCACATTTCCATTCAATCTCATTTTGGTGCAAAATGATGCGATGCGATGCTAAGAACATAAAATACAACACTTTTTCAAAAGCTGTTTCATTCCATCATGCTTCCTTTGTTACAACATTTTTTACAACAAGGGTACAAGTTTTACAAAAAATAAAACTGCCTAACAATTTACAATGTGCTACAACTACTAGTAAAAAGGTAAATAAAGCAGGGAACAACTGCATCAATGCTCTCAAGAGCAAGAATGAGAGGCCCTCTTCGTCCTCTTCTGCAGAATAGCCTCTGCACCATCATCACCATTATCTGAGTCGGGGCTGCTATCCTCGGAACCCTCCTCAGCCTCATCTCCACTACCGGAACCAGGATCAGAGCCACCCTCTCTGTCAATAGATGTCTCTGACTGGGGATCTGCAGCCTCCTCCTCCTTGCTGGACTCCTCCTCTATGATGTACGCCCTACGTTCGCCTCGTCCGCGAGATGACTCCCCTCTCCCAGCTCCTCGAGAAGGCCTAAATGGCCCAGCTCCTCGGGGAGGCCAGTGGCCCGCTTGTGTCTTGTATATATCGGAAGCATCTAAAAAGGAAGAGTGTAATTTGGACGCATAAGCTCAAATATGTATATCAGATGCAGATACAAGGAAGCTACATGAAATGGGCGCATACAGGTACAGTACGTAAATGTGGCGTGTGTCAGATGTGCTCAACACAGGCAGCCTATCAATGCAATAAAATGTTCAAGATCAGCATGTCATCAGGAGTATGATAAATGCAAGAAAACTAAAGAGTACCTGGACACCCATGATGGACAACTGTGCCTCTCTCTGCAATACCATACCCTCAAGTGAGGCTACCATCCTGAGCACCTCCTCCATGTACTCCCTGGGTGGCTACAGATACAAGCTCAAGTCATCAATGAATAAACAAACACCAAAGTATCTGAGTGATAAACGGAAAACAATGGAACATACCAATGGTGAGTCAGGGACACTGACATATCGGTGGTCAGGCATAGGAGGCTCTATCGGAATCGGGTAGGAAGTCCCATATCGCCATCCCATCAACTCAGTCGGCATATCTGGCCATCCAGGATGATGATGAGTCGGAGGAATCGGGGGAACCAATCCACCCCTGCCTCTAGATGTGCCAGCCCTGCTGGTGGAAGGGACATCTGCAGTCCGAGCCTGGCTCGATGAGGGCATACCAGCAGACCTCCTCGTCGGGGTACGGACTCCCGTCAGTGGAGGCATCAAGTATGTGTGACGGTAGGTCGCATACTCCCCCTGCTCCAAATGTAAGAATGCATCGGTACCTTGTATAGCACTAACGACACCCTGGGGAGGGAGCCTATCAGCGGTCTGCATGTCGTTTGGAGGCGCTAAAGGAATGTCCTGAGCAGGGTAGCCCCATACTTGACGCAAGAAGCGATCCCCCAAAAACCAGGCCCTACCAACTGACCCCTCGAATAGGATCCTATACTGAGAGGCACCCTATGCTCCGGCAAACTGAAATCGGAGGTCTCTACCTAAAGGCGCCTAGGGCTGCCACGAGATCTGCGGATAACCGATGTATAAGCTAATCAGAAATTGTGAATGTGCAAAATAAATCAAAGATCAGAAACATGAAGAACTGAGAGTTTTGAAATACCTCTGACAGCCGCACTGTATCAAAGTACTGCCGTAGGTAGAGGAAAGACTCCCGAGGTCTCAGCCGGTACTGGCCCTCGAATACAAGCGAGTAAGGGGTTGTGAGGGGCACCTCCGCCTCAAGCTCCGGAGCTAGCGTCGGGAAGTACGCATAGATCCATAGCTGTGGAAAATAGAACAGTAGCCATCAGAATACAGAATGCTGAGTGCAGAATGTAAATACAAAATGCTGAGAGCAAAGTGCAAGGTACAAAATGTAAAGTGTGCCGTGTGTGCAATGTGCAAGTAATAAAAAGCAGAAATGTAGATCAAGAGGACAGAAAGTACCTCCCAGGCCCTCCAATAGTCGCCAACCATGTTCCCCCGTCCGCGGGAGGTCGCGCTCATATAGCAATAGAGAGTAGCCAGGCTGGTGCCACCCCAATCATATCGGCTCACCTGTGATAGGTCCACTAGAGCACTCAACAGATAGAGCCCGACAGTGTTCCCCCTATCGGCGAACAGAGTGGTCCCGAAGAGGAACATCAGAAATTCGTGGGTGTACTGTGCTACCTCTTCAGGAGTCTCAGGCTCCATCTCTACCCTCCTGAAATGGGAAGAAAACCAGGTATATCAGACTCTACCCGAAGATCTGTCAACTGGCGGGCGAACTCCCAATAAGTAGATCCAGGCGGCCTCCCACTGGCCCATGTCCTCGTCATATGGGATTGCCCAGCCTCCCACATCAAGGCCTGTCAATACGGCGAAGTCAAACGGGGTCATAGTCATATCCCCCGTAGCAGAGAAATGGAAGGAGTTGGTGGTGTCCCACCATCTCTCTACCAAGGCACCCATTAGCGTCCTACTAGTAGGACAATGAGATATCCCAGTGCAAAAGGGCCCAAACCCTGCCACGTCAACCAAATCCCGGACAGCCTCCGGGAGCTCTGCGTACCACTCTCTCGTCGCGATGGAGCCATATCCTCGCGCAGTACGAGAAGTCACCTGCATTCAGGATGAACACATGTATTCAGTTTCAGAATGAAATGTATAAGCTGCGTGCAAATGAAACGAATAAGCTGCGTGCAAATGAAATGAATAAGCTGCGTGCAAATGAAATGTATTAGCTGTGTGCAAAATCAAATCAAATATAGAATCTGAGCTGTGTGTTTAGAAAATTCGAAGTATGAGCCATGTGTTCAGAATTCAAGTGTTTGGGTTGCGTGTCCAACTCAAAATCAGTGTCGGCTGTGTGTTCAGAAAATTCAAAGTATGAGCCGTGTGTTCAGAATTCAAGTGTTTGGGCTGCATGTTCAACTCAAAATCAGTGTGGGTTGTGTGTTCATCTCAAAGTTCGAGTTGTGTGTTCAACATCTAGTATTTGAGCCGTGTGTTCAGATTTCAAAGTACGAGCTGCGTGTTCAAATCAAGTGTTTGAGCTGTGTGTTCAAAATTCAAAATCAGTGGGCTGTGTGTTCTACTCTCAACAAGTGTGTGCTACTTGTTCACCTTCAATTTGAGCTGTGTGTTCAAAATTCAAAATCAGTGGGCTGTGTGTTCTACTTTCAACAAGTGTGTGCTGCGTGTTCACCTTCAATTTGGGCTGTGTGTTCAAAAATTCAAAATCAGTGGGCTGTGTGTTCTACTCTTAACAAGTGTGTGCTGCGTGTTCACCTTCAATTTGGGCTGTGTGTTCAGAAATTTAGAGTTTGGGCTGCGTATTTTACTCTCAACAAGTATGTGTTGCGTGTTCACCTTCAATTTGGGCTGTGTGTTCGGAAATTCGAAGTTTGGGCTGCGTGTTCGACTATTAACAAGTGTGTGCTGTGTGTTCCCAATCAATTTATGGGCTGTGTGTTCAAAAATTCAAATGATTGAGCCGCTATAACAAGCCCCGGGGGACCTCGCTACAGTTCGGACTCGATTTTTGTCACGGTTCTTAATCTGAACCAAAGAGTCCAAATCCGGCAAATCGTTTTGAGAAAACAGATTTTTAGAAAAGAAGCGCCAAACATGGACTGCTTTGCCAGATACAGAGTTGCCACCTAAATATTTTATTTTGGGAAATTTAGTAAACCCTTACTCGTTGCCTAAGGCCACGTGTCCGTCATCACCAAAGTTGCCTCGGCTCGGGAACTTGGGTACGATTGGGGAAGGTCACTTCGTGAGCACCCCCACTCGCCCGGTCAAAGACCGGCCTCTACTAACCATGATATCTAATTTTGAAAACATTGTGTGTTCTTATTCCGGTTATTAGCTTAGATTTATTATGTGATGCGCACAGCATACAAGTATAGACTGAGTCGCCTGAATTGGAACAAAACATTTCATATTTGTTTGTTTGAAAATGGTTTGATGGTGCTACCCGCAGGTAGGCTAAGACGTGGATTTGCCACCCTCGGGTGGGCTTAGAAAATATGTTTTTGCCACTATCTAGTGGGCTTAAAAAAAAAGATGGTTTTGCCACTATCTAGTGGGCTTTAAAACACACAGTTAATGATTTGTCCCAATCCAAATAACCCAACCTTCACCCACAGGCATTCAAGCAGTTATATCACATAAGCACATAGCCTCATGGTAAGCATGCTATCATGGCAGTCACTCACATGCATGCAAGGATGCTAAAGCATAAAAACTCACCGAGTACTCCAAGCCAAAACAGAAGCTAATTAAAAATCCATGCATGATCCTAACTATACAGAAATGCCTAATGCAACACATGCAAAAATGCAACTAGAGCAGGCTCGGCTATTCTAAACATGGCATATGAGATGCAACAGCTATCAAGTATTCAACTCGGAATTGAAATACAAATGCAGTTAGTATGATGCACCGAGCCCGGTGTATGCAAAACAGATGAATGAATGAAAACATGATATCATACTGTATGCTAATTGAAACATGCCCTAATCTAACCATCATAAGCTGGTAAATAAAAGGGAAGAAAGACGTGGGGTTGGAAGACATACATCACACTCACGCACACTTGTTACAACATTGCCCTCGCGCAGAGGGTCCGAATAAAATAATATACAGTCCCAAATGAATAGTATAGTCCGAATAAATAATATAGTCCAAATATGTACAAAACCCTAATTAATTAACAAATTTAACTAGGAAAGCATTAAATTGGCATGCAAGCCAGGGACTGTCTCGACTCTTCTCCGGATGATGAATGATGTATGCTCGGGTTGCCTTTGCGCGAAAATCCATGGCGATGCCCCAATTAGCCTCTGTTTGCAATTATTCTTGGAATGCGTGCCAAACTTCGGAAGGCTGCTGATTCTTGATCTGCTGCAACAGAGCGGCATGACAAAGTATTTTCACACATGTATGCATGCCTCGATCCTCGTGCCACCAATCACGCATCTCGATGCATGATGGCCGAGGAGTCGAATTGCACAACTCAATATGGAATGAATGCACATCAAAATACAACTAAGACCTAACTCCATCATGGACAATCCAGAGTGTCGGTTGCTAGGGAATTGAGACACGTTCCGTCACTCGGAGTACGAAACGTACCTCGTTTCCCGTGTTCAGGCTAACTCCTATCCCAAACACAATGCAATATGCATGATATGCATGGATGCAACTAAGATACAACCTAACATGCACAATGCTATGAAATGGCATACACGATGCACGAGGTAACATGGCACACACGATGCACGAGGTAACATGGCACACACAATGCGCTAACATACAACCTAGCATACACAATGCTATGAAACGAAATGGCATACACAATGCATAATGGACTTACACCAACACAAGTGGACCTCAGCCACACTCACATAAGAGGCCATCAGATGAAAATGAGACACTCGAGATGCGTGCACACGTGCACGCAAACCGAGGTTCGATCCTAAGGTACCAAATGCCTCTCTAACAAAGCATGGCAAGGCATGGAATATGGCATACTAGCATGCAAATTTCAGTGCTAAAATATGATGCAAAACAGCCCCAAAACATGGAAACATGGCACCCGATGCATGAAATGAGACTCGAAACTCGAAACTAGGCGCATGGAATGACTTATAGCTATACAAAGAATGCATTATTTGAACATGAAGTATGAAGACAGAATCAAGAAAGTCTCAAAAAAAGCATATTTCCAGTTTTAATCAAGGCCAAAAGGTGAACACAAGTAGGGCTAAGATAACATGCAAAAATGGCCTCGAAAGAGAGATAAAGAAGCAAGTAACAGCTGATGGCACTAAATGGCAAAGAGACCTTCAACAAAGTTGAAGAGGTTCTCAAAATGAAGCACTTTAAAGTTTACAATGAGCCACGAAAACAAACACAAGTATGGCTAAGCTATCATGCAAGAAATGGGCCTAAAGAGGGACAAAGAAGCAAGTGATGGTTTCTGGCCTCAAAGAGAGGAGGGCCCTTCAACAATGTTGAAGAGGGGCCCAAAACATGGTATTTTACAGTTTATGAAAAAGCCCAAAACAGTGCACAAGCAAGCTTAAAATACTATACAAAATAAGGCATAAAAGAGAGCTTTAACACAAAGAGCAAAAAGGAAGCCTCAAAAAGCAAAAGACCCTTGATCAAACATGAAGAGTGGGTCAAAATATGAATATTTACAGTTCGGTTCAGAGCCCAAAAATACAAGCACAAGGGGCTAACAAAACATGCAAAAATAAGGCCAAAAGAGGGATAAAGAGGCAAGTGACAAAAGGAAGCCTCAAAAAGTGAAGAGACCTTCAACAATGTTGAAGAAGAGCTCAAAAAAAGTCACTTTACAGTTTATAACCAAGCTCAAAACAGTTCAAAAATAGGCCTAAAATACTATGCAAGAAAGAGGCATACAAGAGAGGTAAAGAAGCAAGTGGTATCTGGAGACCTTAAACATGGAAGGACCCTTAATAAAACATGAAAAAGACATCAAAACATGACTATTTTCAGTTAGGGTCGGAGCCCAAAAATGTAAGAAAGTATGGCTTAGATATAGAACAAAATAAAGCAAGAAAAGAGGAGAAGTGTGCTTACCCTTGTAGACCAAACTTCCAGCAGCCTTTGGTCTGACAAATGGTGCTCCTAAGTTCTGAAAAACAGCCCCAAGTTGTTGGAATGGATGGTGGTGGTGTGGTTCTATGAGGTGGTGTAGGAATGGTGTAAGGAGCTTAGGGTTTAAAGGGTTGAATGAGAGAGATAGAGGATGTATGTATGCAAGGCTCCAAGAGGATTTTTTTCAACCTCAAAACACAGCTGGGGCTGCTGGTTTTATAGAGGGAGAGAAGGGAAAAAGGGGGGGAAAATGGGGGGGAAAACCAATTCAAGTTTCCCCCCAAAAGGTCAAACAACTGGATACAAAATCTGGGGGAAAACAAAATACACAGCTGGAATGTACTCACAGGGGCAAAAATGGCCGGCTAGTTTTTTAGGGTTTAGGTGGCCGGCCGGCCAGGTCAAAAGGGTCAAAGGTGGCCGGCCACCCCCTAGGATGAAGCCCCAGAAGTTAGCTTTGCAATGCTGCAAACTTTGCATTAAAATTCCTCCTGTGGAAAAAGTTATGCCAGTTTCCGTGAAGCCGCGCAGATTCGGTCCAACCGGACTTCAACCAACCATATCTCCTCCACTCGGACTTGGACATAGGAGATTCTTGAGTGAAAAATGAAGCCCCGGAAGTTAGATTTCCAATGCCACAAACCTTGCATTAAAATTCCTTTTGTGCAAAAAGTTATGCCCATTTCGGCGGAGCCACGCAGTGTTTTTTCTCTTTCCCAGATTCATGCTGAATCACTTTTGACCAAAGAAAGGTGGCCGTGCAGAACAATTGCTGGCCTCCCATGTGGCCACTTTAAAGCCCCAGAAGTTAGCTTTCCAATGGCGCCAACCTCGTATCAAAATTCCTCCTATGCAAAAAGTTATGCCCGTTTCGGTGAAGCCGCGTAGCTTTGGCCCTTCCTAGATTCATGCCGAACTTCTCCCAAACTAGTTTTCTTCTCTCTTCTCTTCCTTTCTTCAACTCCAAACCCCTAACTAAGGTGTTTTGAAAGATTTTTTCAAAGATTTCATCTCTCTTTCATTCATTTCCACTTTGTCCTCGCTCGGTTTACTGAAAAGCGCAACGTTTGACAAAATGTGAGCCTCGAAACATCGTAAAAATTTTATTTCAAAAACGTTTTGAAAGAGAGGGTTTTAAGACTAAAATCTTTTGATCAAGATTGTTTTGGTCTAGAGCAGGGGTATGAAGTTGAGATTTGACTCTCTCCTTGCCAAAGAAACTGAACCTTTCCCCTGCACACCTTTGTAGACACCCCATTTTTGACCGTCCTCAAGACTTGGACGTCACCGTTGGAACACTCGGTGATTATCCATGTTTGTGTTCGTTTGGAGTTCCCGGAGTTCTCGGCCCGCGCGCCGTGCCTCAGGACCTCCGAACTCGACCGTTTGTGTTTGGTTTGGTACCAAACACTTGTGTTTTGCCTTTGAGGGGCAGGGAATGCCTTCTGAGGCATCCCCACACACCACCGGCTGGGGCTAGAGGCTACCGGGTCAGAGTTGTCACGCACTTTATTGTCCCGATCGGCACTATTTTGTGCCGGTCGGCACTGTTTTGGGCGAAATGACCATTTTGCCCAAAATCTTGTGCACTTGCTTTCTGAGATATTTTCATACAGCTGTGTGCAATTGTATTCCCCTCCATACACGTGTATGGAGGGATGAGCTTGCTTAGGGGCCAAGCTTGTAAGCTTACAAGGTCTATAAGAGGAAATCTCTCCCTCTTGACTTAGGGTTAGCAATTTTTTCAGAGGGTTAGCCATTGTTAGAGAGCTAGAGCTCTGGTTTTAGGGCTAGAATAGATATAACTTCTATATCTCTCCTTTTCTCTTTACAAACTAGGTGTTTTGTGCTTACTTTTGCACACTAGCACCTAGTGTCCCACCTTTCTTCTTGGAACTGAGGCTCCAGCAGGTTGTTCTTGGAGTTTTTGGTGATTTTTGAGCTCAAGGAGGCAACACCAACAACCTTTGTGAAGGTAGTCATCAAGGGTGAGAAACTTACACTTTTTACCCCATTCTTGCAACTTGTTTTTACTTAGTTTAAAACAGTTTTTGAGCTTAGTGTTTGGCATATAAAAGTTCTGTTTTTAAGCCCTCTTTATTGTATATTAAGAGTGTTTTGTGGTTTGAGGAACTTTGATCACCTTTAGGCCTTGAAAAGGCCACATTTTGTGCTATTTTGGAGAGATCCGAGATTTTGGTGATAGGATCTCTTCACCACTGAAATCTTGAGGGATTTCAGTGGTGAAGAGCATGCCTTGAAGTCTCAAAAAGGGGAGGGCCACCCCCCCTCTCCTTGATGTCCTTGAAAAGGACAAATTTTGCTTTCTTAAGGAGCTCTATGCTTGAGTGTGTGTTGAGCTTATTTGACTTGTTTTCCATGCTTATATTGCCATGATATAACTTGGTTTTAAGTGGGTTCTAGTATTATTTGCATGATTTGCATAGTTACTTTGTAATGCCTTAATATGCCATAACATGTCTAGGTTGTTAGCCTTAGTTTCTAGCATGTTTTAAGCTTAGGTTTGTGAAGCTTGTAAGCTTATTTTGCCATGATTGAGCTCTGTCCATAGCTATCTTGGCCAATCTTGGCATGTATTTGGTAACCTCTTTGTATTTGGCTTGTTGGCCTTAAGATTATGATTGCATGGCATGCCATACTTGCATCATTTTTTAGTGGTTTGGCCATTAATAACATGATTTCAGTCCATTTAGTATGCTCACATGTTTGCATTACATGCCTCTTAAATGTGTTCAAGAGTTGCTTAAGCATGCCTAAGTATTGGTGCCTTAACACTTGCATATGTGTGTGTGCACTTAGTCTCATTTTCTAGACACTTTGGCCACTGTTTTGAGCCTTGTTAGAGCTGTCCAATTCATGTGTAAGTCCATCTCATTGCTTGGTTTGCATGCTTGTTTGTATACTTGCATAAATGCATTACCTAGTCCATGTTGCATGCCTAGATAACATGCTTAGGATTGTGCCACATTGACATGCATGCCAAACCTCTTGAAGTGAGTTTGATAGAGGTTTGGCACCTTTGTTTGCATTGCATGCATTTGACATTGAATGTGCACCCTTGGTTCTTAGGACCATCACGCATAAAAATGCGCGATTGGTGGTCCGGGAATCGAGGCATACGCCCTCTTGAGTCCATAGCATGATGAGGGATGTGCTTGGTGCATACATGCTATGATTTGCATTGCCTTGCCTTTGGTTTCCTCTGCTGCTGTCAGTTACAGGTTCTGCAGGGATAAAGGGCCGATCGGCACTCTTTAATGCCGATCCGATGCCTCTTGGCAGCCCATTATGGAATTCAGTGCCGGTGGCGTCCTCCTCACCGGTGGCTCTGCCTCCCGGTGATGCTCCCGGTGTTCGAGAGGCACTCTGAAGTTTTGGGAATTTTCAGAGAAGGAGAGCAGAGAACAGAGGCACACTTGCACTCAAGAAGCAGATTCCGAGCAAGTCCGGCCAAGTAGATTAGCCCTCATCCCGAGGCATTTATTGCTTTAATTAGATTAATTAATTTATTTAATTAATTTAGCCAATTTGTAATAATTAATTAGCTTGCGTAGTTAATTAATCTGTATTATTCTTTTGGTCTCTCCGAGCGAGGGCAAAAATGTAATAAGTGTGTGTGAGTGGGCATGTATGTCTTCCAACCCCCATTTCTTTCTCCCTTTTATTTGCCTGCTTATGGTAGATTAGGGCACGTTTATTTTAGCATACCTTATGCAATGCATGCGTGCATCCATGCATTTGTTTACATGCACTGGCTCGCAGACACCATACACACTGCATCGCAATTTCCAAAATTCCAAAATTGAATACGTGCTATGTGATAGCATTTCATATGCCATGCTTACGATAGCCGAGCCTATCTAACTGCATTCTTGCCTGTGTTGCATTAGTCATTTAACATGAACTAGGTCATGCATTGTTTTGCTAACTAGTTTACTGTTTTGGCACGGAGTACGAGAGGTGAGCTTTTATGCTTTAGCATACCGCATGCGTAAGTGTTGCCATGACAAGAGGGATTGCCATGCTTGACTAAATGCTCACATGATAAACCTGTTTGGATGCTGTGGGTGGAGGTTGGATTACTTGAGTTGAGAATACTCATTGAAATCCGTATTTTAGCCTACTTGCGAGTAGCAAAATCTAACACGTTTTTCGAGACAAAACGGATATGCAATGTTTATTTCCAAGTTAGGCGATCTAGTTTATACTTTTGTGTTGTGCGCATCACATAGTAAAATCTAGGTTAATAACCGGAATAAGAACATGTAAGGTTTTCAAAATCGGATATCACGGTTAGTAGAGGCCGGTCTTCGGGCCGGGCGAAAGGTGCTCATAGTGACCTTCCCGATCGTACCCAAGCTCCCGAGCCAAGACCACTTTGGTGATGACGGACATGTGGCCTTCGGCACCGAGTCAGGGTTTCCTAAATTTCCCAATAATAAAATATTTAGGTGGCGACTCTGTAATCTGGCAAAGCAGTCCATGTTTGGCACTACTTTTCAAAAATCTGTTTTCTCAAACGATTTGTCGGATTTGGACTCTTTGGTTCAGATTTAGAACCGCGACACAAAAATTGAGTCCGAACTGTAGCGAGGTCCCTCCGCCGGACGTGCTACAACCTTTCTCCACCATGTAAACCATCAGTCGCGTCCAAGTCTTAAAGACAGTAAAAAATGGGGTGTCTACAGCCGTGTGTTCAAAATGCAAACGGAATGCTGTGTCATAGGCTAGGTGTTCAGAACAAGCTATGTGCTAGAACGAGCAGATAAGCATAGCAAGTGCATGAAATGCACGAAAAATGAAGAATCCATTGCAGAGAATGTAAGAATGAAATACATACCTCTCGCGCCTGATAAGAGAGGTGGGACTCTGGCTCCTGCAATAGAAGATCTACCGGCGCTCGGTCGTCGAAATCAATAAAGTGGTAGAAAACTGCCTGAGGGAGAATGTGAGTCAGAGGGTCGTACCTCTCGGGAATGAATGGCCGAACCCTCGGAGCTAAAGACATAATCCGGCACCTGGAGAACCTCCACCTTGGGGAAAAAGACCCGCCATCTCGAAAAATCTACAAAAAGAAGCAAAAACGAGCAAAATGAGCCAAAATTGGAAAAAGTCAATAAAAGTCAACTCTCGAGAAATGAAAAAGTCAACAAAAGTCAACCCCCGAGAAAATCTTCCAAATGTTGAGACAAACTTACCTCAAGTGGTGAAAATGAGAAAAGAAGCACCGAAATCAAAATTTAATCGGTTCAAAGTGAAGAGAACTGAAAGTTTTCGCAAAACAACTTGACGTGGGGCGTTGGAAAACGCGGATAGAGCGCAGATCTGAAAGGAAAAATGCTCTAGGAAGGTAGAGGGGCTGATTTCGGAGTTAGAGTTGTGAGGAAAAGGTGTTTGGCTGAGTGGATTTAAAGAAATGAGAGCAAAAAGACCAAACTGCCCCGGATTTGGGCTAGGTGGCCGGCCGGCCACCTTTTCTGGTAGGCCGGCCACCCCTCTCCCTCAAACCTGGCTGGCGGCGTCCCCCCTGGACCAAACATGGCAGGCAGCATTCCCAAGGTGGTCTCCAAGGTCCCTGTAAATTTTGGTGATGATTGGAGTCCCCGGTACCCGAGAAAGTACAAGGAAAGTGCACTTTTCGTCGCAAAATCCCCCCGCGGGAACTTCAACTCCAACTTTCGATGCGTGTCTCATCGTTACTCGTCAAAATCAGGTGTATCCTTTTTGAATATGTTGTGACCCCTTCGGGAGGTAAACCGGAGGTCGCGATTGAGCCACCTTCGTCAAAACTTGCATTGCTTTGCTCATTGTTTTGTTTCAAAATGTGCATTCGAGTTTACACTTATCCTGCATTGTTATGCTCGTCACTTGCATTTTCATGCACACTACTTGCACTGTTCTACACGTTTCACGAGTATCGTCATACCCTTGTGCTTAACTTGTGTTGTCACGCACGTCGTTTCTCGCATTGCGATGCCCTCACCCATCAACACCGCGTTTGCCTGCATTCGATATCACACTGAACATATGTTGCTAACTATCTTGTGCTTGTTGAGTTTCTTCCTTTTGCAGGCACGATGTTGTATGTACGGTTCATTTGAGGCTGGTGCGACCAGACGAGCCGCACAAGTATTGTATCCCCTCCGTGTGAGACGTGACGAGAATTCAATGATTCTCCGCATTCTTCAACTGCATGAAATGTAGTATTGTTTTGCATTTCTGCTTAAAACTGTTGCGTCTATTGTGAATATTCGCTTCATTATAGCTTGCTGCTTCGTATGATCATTGAGTTACATCCGGCTTTGTACATATCATTTTGCGTTTTGCCCCCCGCCTGCGGGCATGCCTGAGGGCACATTTCTCTATCATCTAGTATGTTTGTCTAAGTCTTCGGCCTTGTCAAAAATGGGTCGTCTCTGGGCTTTGACATTCACTCCCGTCACTTGTGACTTTCGAGTTCTGTCAAAGAGGGGCAACTGTAGACACCCCATTTTTGACCGATCTTAAGACTCAGACGTCACCGATTGAGCGCTTGGTGATGTTGCATATTGTGCTCGTTCTGAGGTTGCGGAGTCTCAGCTGCGAACCTTGCCTCCGGACTTCCGGACTGTTTTGTGCTTTGCCTCGGTTTGCGAACTAGGCCCTGTTTTCTTTGTTTTCTCTTCCCGAAGGGAGGGAGAGGTCTCGTAGATCATCTCAGTGGCCGTAGGCTACATTTCGTGGTCGTAGGCCATTTTTCTCGTTTGGAGCCCGGTTTTCGGTTTTCGGAGTCGTCGGCCGTGTGCCTCGGTTCGAGACCTCTTAACTACCTCCATTTGCTCCGGTTTTTGGCACACACCTTGTTTTCTCCCTTTTGAGGGACACTGTGGCCCGAGTGACCAACTTCATGGTCGAACGCCACCTCCGGTGCTTAATAGTCAGTTTTCGGGGCCCCGGGCCGCGCGTTTTGGCCCCCGAACCTTCGTTTTGCATCGGTTTGGGTTCATTTTTGGCGGAGACCTTATTTTCATTATTAGGAAGGTTGTAGGAAGGTGGGAGGCCAGCAATTGTTCTGAAAAACTAGCTTTATTCCCTCATCGCTCTTTATCGCCCATTTTCTTCACTAGAAAGCTGATTTTTCTCATTCCCGGGCCACTTTTTCTGACTTTCCACCACACCATTGTGTTGTACACACTTAGGAGGCCACCAATATGGGTAGGCCGACCAGTAATTCTTCCTGACCCTTTTGAACCCCTCTAAAAAGTTGGTTTTTCTCTCTTTTGGGTTACATTTTCTGGTTTTTCTCCACATAGCTGTGTTGCACTCACCTGGGAGGCCACCTTTCTGGGGTGGCCGGCCAGCAATTTTGCTTGACCCCTTTGACCCCTGGTCGGCCGGCCAGGGGAGGTGGCCGGCCGGCCACCTGAACCTTTTGAACCTGGCCGGCCAAGTTTGTCCCTCCTGGTGCATTCCAGCTGTGCCAGCTGTTTTGCACCAGACCCCCTGCCCGAGGGTCTGTCCTTTTGGGGGGAGATTTGAATTATTTTTTCCCCCCTTTTCTTTCACTCATCTCCCTCTATATAACTAACCCCCCACCTCCATTTACAAGGGTTAGAAAAATCAGCTAGGGCATTTATACATACACCTCCTATATCTATACTTCAAGCCTCCAAACACCCTTTGTCTTGCATATTTACCCTACACCTCATAGCCTACCACGTCCATCACTCATTCCAGCACCTTGGAGGCCATTTGAAGAGGTTGAAAGCTTAGAATTTTGGACCAAAGCTCTGATTCTTTGCTCTTCAAGGGTAAGCACCTATTTCCCTTAAACTTGCATTTTTTTGCTTCATCTATAAGCTATACTTGAAAGCATTTTTGGGCTTCGACCTAAACTGAAAATAGTCTTATTTTGAGCTCATGTTCATGTTTTATCAAAGACTTTTCTCTGTTTGAGGTCTTCTACTCACCCTTTGTGCTCTATCCCTCTTTTAAGGCTAATCTTGCATAATATATTAGCCTTGCTTGCGAGCATTTCTGGGCTTTGAGCCAAACTGTAAAGTGTCTTATTTAGAGCCCCTCTTCAACTTTGTTGAATGATTATTTACTGTTTGAGGCCATCTACTTTCCCTTACCCTTTATCTCTCTTTTAGGGCCATTTTTGCATCATATTGTAGCCTTACTTGTGAGCATATTAGAGATTTGTCATAAACTGTAAAGTATCTTGTTTTGAGCCCCTCTTCAACTTTGTTGAAGGGCACTTGGTTGTTTGAGGCCTTTTACTACCCTGTTTGTTCAATCTTTCTTTTAGGGCTGTTTTTTGCATGATACATTAGCCTTATTTGTGAGCCTTTTTGGACCTTGACCTAAACTGAAAAAAGTCTTGTTTTGACATCATCTTCATATTTGATTAGGGTCTATCCTCTTTTTGGGATCATCTTCCCCCTATGCATGCTTCATTCCTTCATGATTAGGGCTATGCATTAGAGCACTTGCATTGGCCATGGTTTGGCCTCTTAGCCACTGAAATCCAGTGGATTTTCAGTGGCTTAGGTGTATTCTTGAAGGCCAAAATCAGAGGGGGGTGACCCCCTCTCTCCTTATCTTGTTTGGTGGCCTTTTTGGCCTTCCAAAGGACCCCCTATTTGCAAGCTTTCAAGTTTTGTTTCTATCACTTTTCAGTGGGTTTTAAGACCCCCATAACTCATTTCTAGAGTTATTTCGGCTATGCTAAGTGTCCTTGATGTATGTGCTTAATAACCGTTTGTATGCCCTTCCAAAGGAGCCCCTCATTTTTGCATGCATTGGCTGCATTTCAGTGGTTATTTGGGCATATTTGGGCATGTTTTGTCACTGATTTTGGCTGGTTTGGTGAGATTTCATATGCTTCATATACATGCCATACAACTCATGCTTACTAGCCAATCTTGCATGTTGCCTTAGCCTATCATGCTAGCATCTTTTGGCCATGCCTTGAACTAGAAATGTTCATGTTTTGGGACATCATTGGCTTTGTATTTGTGCTTGATAGTCAAATA
Organism: Camellia lanceoleosa; assembly: GCA_025200525.1. Lineage (NCBI taxonomy): Eukaryota > Viridiplantae > Streptophyta > Magnoliopsida > Ericales > Theaceae > Camellia > Camellia lanceoleosa. Next base: position 39,461,011 of record CM045767.1, on the reverse strand, counting down.
ATGCATGTTTTGTATAGCTACAAGTCAATATATGTGCCTAGTTTTGAGTTTCAGGACCATTCCATGCATTGTATGACATATATCCATGATTTGGGATCATTTTGCATCATGATTCAGGGCTGGAATTTACATGTTTGAATGCCATGTTTCATGCCTTGCCATGCCTTGTTAGAGTGGCATTTGGTGCCTTAGGTTCGGTCCTCGGTTTGCGTGCATATATGCACACATTTCGATAGTCTCATTTTCATCTTATGGCCACTGATATGAGTGTGGCTGAGGTCCACTCATGTTGGTGTAAGTCCATCATGCATTCTGTATGCCATTTCATTTCATAGTATTGCGTATGCTAGGTTGCATGTTAGAGCATTATGTATGTCGTGTTACATCAAGCATTGTGTATGCCATTTTCATAGCATTGTGTATGCTAGGTTGTATATTAGTTGCATGGTGCATGCCATCTCATTTGCATTGTGTTTGGGATAGGAGTTAGCCCGAGCATGGGAAACGAGGGACGTTTCGTACTCCGAGTGACGGAACGTGTCTCAATTCCCGGTCACCGACACTCCGGATTATCCATGATGGAGTCTCGGTCTTGTGGTGTTTTTGTGTGCATTCATTTCATATTAAGTTGTGCAATTCGACTCCTCGGCCATCATGCATCGGGATGCGTGATTGATGGCACGAGGATCGAGGACTACACTCCTTGAAGAGTAGTCAAGCATACATATGTGAAAATACATTGCCATGCCCCTTTCTTGCTCTCTGTTGCAGCAAATCAGAAACCGGCAGTCTCTTGGAGCTTCGCGCAATATTCCGAGCTTAATTGTAAACAGAGGCTAATTGGGGTATCGCAATGGATTTCCTCGCAAGGCAACTCAAGCGTGCATCATTCATCATTCGGAATAGAGCTGAGGCGGTCCATGGGCTTGCATGCCAATTTACTGTCTTCCTAGTTCATTTGTTATTTAATTAGGGTTTTGTACTTATTCGGACTGTAATTATTCATTCGGACTGTATTATTTATTTGGACCCTCCGAGTGAGGGCACAATTGTAATAAGTGTGCATGCGTGTGATGTATGTCTTCCAACCCCACGTCTTTCTCCCTTTTATTTACTAGCTTATGATGATTAGATTAGGGCATGTTTCAATTAGCATATAGTATGATAGCATGTTTGCATTCATTCATCTGTTTTGCATACACCGGGTTCGGTGCATCATACTCACTGCATTGTATTTCAATTCCGAGTTGAATACATGTTAGTTGTAGCATTCCATATGCCATGTTTAGAATAGCCGAGCCTATCTTAGTTGCATTCCTGTATGTGTTGCATTAGGCATTTCTGTATAGTTAGGATCATGCATGGATTTCTAACATAGTTTCTGTTTTGGCTTGAAGTACTCGGTATGTTTTTACGCTTTAGCATCCTTGCATGTGTGTGAGTGACTGCCATGATAGCATACTTACTATGAGGCTATTTGCTTATGTGATATAACTGCCTGAATGCCTGTGGGTGAAGGTTGGGTTATTTGGACTGGAACAATGCATTGACTGTGAGTTTTAAGCCCAATAGATAGTGGCAAAACCATATTTTCTAAGCCCACCCGAGGGTGGCAAAATCTGCATTTTAAGCCTACTTGCGGGTAGCAAACCATCTTTCAAAAACAAATATGAAATGTTTTGTTCCAATTCAGGCGATCCAGTCTATACTTGTATGCTGTGCGCATCACATAGTAAATCTAGGCTAATAACCGGAATAAGAATGCATAATGTTTTCAAAACTAGATATTATGGTTAGTAGAGGTCGATCTTTGATCGGGCGAGCGGGGGTGCTTACGAAGTGACCTTCCCCAATCGTACCCAAGTTCCCGAGCCGAGGAAACTTTGGTGATGACGGACACGTGGCCTTAGGCACGATTCAGGGTTTCCTAAATTTTCCAAAAATAAAATATTTAGGTGGCGACTCAGATTCCGCAAAGCGATCCTTGTTTGGCACTTCTTTCAAAAATCTGTTTTCTCAAAACGATATGCCGAATTTGGACTCTTTGGTTCAGATTGAGAACCGTGACAATTTGAGTCCGAACTATAGTGAGCCCAAAATGAATAGAACGGCACTCACCCTCCTGGGGCGTTCAGGGACGTCTACAAACTCTCTCTTTCAAAACGTTTTTGAAATAAAGTTTTTACGATGTTTCGAGGCTCGCATTTTGTCAAATGTTGTGCTTTTCGGTAAACCGAGCAAGGACAAAGTGGAAATGAATGAAAGAGAGATGAAATCTTTGAAAAATATTTCAAAACACCTTGTCTAGGGGTTTGGAGTTGAAGAAAAGAGGAGAAGAGGGAGGAAAACTAGTTTGGGAGGAGTTCGGCATGAATCCGGGTAGGACCGAAACTGCGCGGGCTTCACCGAAACGGGCATAACTCTTTCCACAGGAGGAATTTTGATGCAAGGTTGGCGCCATTGGAAAGATAACTTCTGGGGATTCAATGTGGCTGCATGGAAGACTAGAAAATCAGATGGCTGACCACTTACGTGGTCAAAAGTGGTTCGGCATGAATCCGAAAAGAAGAGAAAAAGTCGAGCGGTCCTCGCTAAATCGGGCTTATTCTTTTGCATACTTGGAGTTAAGCTATGAGGCCACCCTCGTTGGAAAGAAGACTTTTAGGGATTGATTTTGCACTCAAGAATCTCCTAAAGCCGAGTCCAGATGGGGGAGATATGGTTGGTTGAAGTAGGGCATCAATCCGGTTGGACCGAATCTGCGCGGCTTTACCAAAATAGGCATAACTTTTTGCACAGGAGGAATTTTAATACAAGGTTTGCGGCATTAGAAAGCTAACTTCAAGGGCTTCATGGATGACCAGCTTTGGATCTTGAACCCTTTGAACCCTGGTCGGCCGACCACTTGAACTGGTCGGCCAGCTACCCTCTGTTTTGTCTCAATGAGTGTGAGCCAGCTGTGCCAGCTGGAAGCCTCAGAATGCATCCTCCATACACGTGTATGGAGGATGTTTAAGCTTGGTTTTAAGCTTCTTGAAGAAGCTTTAGGCCTTCTCTTCTATAAAGGAAAGATGCCTCTTCCATTGCAAGGGTTCCAAGATTGGTGAAGGCTCATACATACACCTCTCCCTATATCTCTCTATTCCTAGCTTCAAAACACCCTTGTTCTTGCACCATTGCCCTACACCTCCTAGCACAACACCTCCACCATCACTCTAAGCAACTTGGGGTTGGTTTTAAGAGATTGAAGGTGTGTTATTTTGGTCCAAAAGCTGCTGGTCCCTTTGGCTACAAGGGTAAGTCTCTATTTTTCCCATTTTGACATTGTTTTGCTCCATAGTTTAGCTCTATTTTCAAGCATTTCTGAGTTTCGTCTTCAGCTAAAAATTTTCTTATTTTGAGCTCCTCTTGAAGTTTTATTAAGGATACTTTTTTGTTTGAGGTCATCTACCTCCTTGTATGCTCCATCCCTCTTTGTAGGATTATTTTGCTTCCTATCTTAGCCTTACTTTCAAGCATATTCGAGATTTGTCATAAACTGAAAAGAGTCTTATTTTGAGCCTCTCTTGAAGTTTGATTAAGGGAATTTTTTTTGTTGGGGGTCGTCTACCCCCTTGTATGCTTGTTTGCATCTTGTTTTGAGCCTTGCATCTAGGCCTTTGTTGCATGCTTTGTTTGGACTTCTAGCCACTGAAATCCAGTGAATTTTTAGTGGCTATCACACTATTTTGAGAGCCAAAATTAGAGGGGGGTGACCCCCTCTCTCCTTGTCTTGTTTGTTGGTCCTTTTGGCCTTCCAAAGGGGCCCCTACTTGCATGTTGTGAAGTCACATTTTAGGCCCAATTTGGTGAGTTTCAAGGTCTTCCTTAGCTCTGTCCAGAGCCCCTTTGACCATATTTTGTGTCCCTCATATATGTGTGGAGCAATCATTCTCAAGGCCTTTCAAGGGGACCTTTCATTGCATACTTCCTAGCCACATTCCAGGGCCTTTTTGGTGGGTTTTAGGACCCTCATAACCTATTTCCAGAGTTGGTTTTTCCATTTGGTGTTTCCATTATATAGGTGTGGAACAACCCTTTGCATAGCCCTCCAAAGGAGCCCATCATTTTTGCATGCATTGACTGAGTTGCAGCGGTTATTTGGGCATATTTTAGCATACCATGTTGCTATTTTTGGCTAGTTTGGTGACCTCTCTTGTGCTTCATATACATGTAATGTAAACCATGCTTACTAGCCTATGTTGCATGTTGTTTTAGCCCTTCATGTTAGCATTTTTTGGCCATGCTTAGAACTGATTTGGTGCATGTTTAGGACTGCCTTGGCTCTGTTTTCATGCCTTATGGTCAAATAATGCTTGCTTTGCATACTTGTGGTTCAATGCATTTGCCTAGTTTTGAGTTTCGGGGCTTATTTCGTACATTGGGTGACATGTTTCCATGATTTGGGACCATTGAGCATCTTATTTCAGAGCTGGAAATTTCATGTTTGTATGCCATCTTTCATCCCTTGCCATGTTTTGGTAGAGTGGCATTTGATGCCTTAGGATCAGTCCCTTGCATCGTGCATGTTTGCATGTGTTTCGGTTGTCTCATTTCCAGCATATGGCCACTGATTTGAGTGTGGCTGAGGTCCACTCATATTGGTTTAAGTCCACCTTGCATTGTGTATACCATGTTGCAATGTGTTGTGCATGTTATGTTGTTAACATTGTGTATGCCATGTCATTCCTCACATTGTGTATGCTAGGTTGTTAGTCGCATTGAGTATGCCACAGGTTGTTAGTCGCATTTAGTTCATGAGCATTATCCATGCCATGTAGTGTTAGCATTGTATATGCTAGGTGCATGTTTGCATTTTCATCCCTTGCATATTTGCGTCATTCAGTGGCATTGCATCTAGGATTGCATGTTAGAATTGCATTCATGCATATCATGCATATTGCATTGTGTTTGGAGTAGGGTTTAGTCCAAACACAGGAAATGAGGGACGTTTCGTACTCCAAGTGACGAAACATGCCTCGATCCCCGGTCGCCGATACTCCGGGATTATCCATGATGGAGTTTAGGCCTTGTTGCGTTCATATGTGCATTCATTTCACATCGAGTCGTGTAATTCGATTCCTCGGCCATCATGCATCGAGATACGTGATTGGTGGCACGAGGATCGATGACTACACTCCCTAGAGCTTGTGCAATGATGGGGAGAGTGGTCTTACACACATGTGTTGCAAATACCTTACTTTCTCTTTCTTCTGCCTTTGTTGCAGAAAAACCAAAAACTGGAGGCAGGAACTGGTCAGCCGATCAGCTTTTCTGGCAGGCCGACCACCCTTTTTGGTTTTTCCCACATAAATTGGTCTGTGGGTGGTCTCCAAGCCCAATAACTGGTCGGTGGCCCTCCCACAGCTTCCCAGAGTAGAGTTTCAGCCTCTCGGAGCTTTGTGCAAGTTTCTGGATCAATTGCAAACAAAGGCGAGTCAAGGCATCGCGACGGAATTTACCGACAAGGCTTGAGCATGCATACACCCTCCATCATTCCAAGCAGAGCTGAGGCAGTCCATTGCACGTGGCATAGCATGCTAGTTTACTTTGCTTACCTAGTTCATTTGTTAAGTAATTAGTGTTGTGTAATAATTCGTTATTTATTTTGGTTGTGTAATATTCATTCGGACCCTCCGAGCCAAGGGTGGATCTAGGGAGGGGCGGAGGGGGGCGGCCGCACCCCCAAAAATTTGAAAAATATCATATATTATACTAAAACTTTTAAAATAATTTAAAATTATAGGAGTTTGCACCTCCAAATTTTTTTTAGATAATTTCAAAATTATATAGAGTAGCCCCCCAATTTTTTAAACTATTTGGAAATTTTATTTTTTGAATTAGTTAACATATATAATAATCTATTTTAAATTTCATGTATATGTATTTTTTTAATTAGGTCAAGATGAAAGAAAAATTTTAGAAACTTTAGTGGGTCAAAGTGTAAAATATGAAATTTTTACATATATATAAGCTATAAGGCTTACTGGAGAAGCTTTAAACAAAGCACTAAGATTAAAAAAAAGAAAAGAAAACAACTGATTTGATTTGAGAGACTTGTTGTGATTCTGTGAAAGAGAGAGGAGCAAAGCAACGAGGGATACGGAGAAACTTTGTTGTCGGTGGTCCGATGGAGGCTTCGTTGGAGCTGTCGGCGTGAATGGTGGAACCGTGGATATCCCTTCGGACGAAATTATCTGATATTCACAAATGAAGAGTAAGGAATTGCACTGTGGTTTGACAAAAAAATAAGTTATGAATCTGAAAGGATATCAGATAAAATAATCTGTGGGAGCATAAGTTATCTAATATTCACAAACGAAGAGTTTTGAATCTAGTAAGCTATCTGATATATGATATCCCTTTTAGCTTCAATGTGATGTGATTATTCTGCTTTTAGATTGAATATTATTAATCTATGATTGATTGTGATTTTAGACTAAATAATGTGATTATTTTGCTTTTAATTTGTTATTGATGCGATGAAAATTTGATAATTGTTATTGGTACAATTATTAACTAAATATTGTATTTTTTTTTTAATACTATGATTTGGTGTCTACAACGAAGATACTTATTCAAAAATTTAGAGAAGATGGTGGATTCCATTGTTGGAGAAAATTAAATTATTTTCTAATGATTATGGTATACAAATTCCTGATATGAGTTGTCCTTATAAAGGAGGCCGATGTCGGTCTCGTTCTGAAAGAGATCAGCTCACCGTGGAACATCATTTTCGAGTTGATATTTTTATGGTTACAGTTGGTTCTCAGTTACAAGAATTAAACAATAGGTTTAAGGAAGATGTAATGGAATTGCTTGTTTTTAGCTCAGTTTTGGATCCTAGGGATGGTTATAGATCATTCAAAATTTAGAATATTTGCAAACTTGCAAATAAATTTTATCCCATGGATTTCTCCGAGCAAGAAAAATTACATTTGAAATATCAGTTGGAAAACTATAACCTTGATATTTCCATACTTCCCGAGTTTCAAAAGCTGTCAACCAATTCTGAGTTGTGTCAAATGTTGGCAAAAACAAAAAAGTCAATAAGTTATCCTCTTATTGATAGATTGATCCATCTTGTGTTGACTTTACATGTTTCATCTGCTACATTGGAACGTGCATTTTCAACTATGAAACTCGTTAAGTCTAAATTGCACAATAGGATGGAAGATGGTTTTCTGGCTAATTAGTTGATTACGTACATTGAAAAAGACATTGCTCGAGGGTTTGATGTAGACTCTATCTTTCATACTTTTGATATTATGAAAGAGTATCGAGCTCAATTGAAGATGTCTAATTTTAGTAAATAAATGCATGTAGAAATAGTTACTACTTTTTGTAAGTGAATATAGGCAAAAAAAAATTCTCAATTGTATGATCATCTTTTGGTACTCAACTATGTTGACAACGAATATATAGCACAATATTTTATCATAACATTATTGATTTTTTTCATGTTAGCAGAAATTGGTATTGAACTTCAAATTTTATTAGTTAGAAGTTAAACGTACTTTGGCCCCCCAAAGTCATAATCCTGGATTCGTCCCTGCTCCGAGCGAGGGCACAATTGTAATAAGTGTGCGTGTGTGTGATGTATGTCTTCCAACCCCACGTCTTTCTCCCTTTTATTTACCAGCTTATGATGGTTAGATTAGGGCATGTTTCAATTAGCATACTAATGCTTGCATGTTTGCATCCATTCATCTATCTTGCATGCACCGGACTCGGCGCATCATGCTAACTGCATTGTACTTCAATTCCAAGTTGAATACATGTTATCTGTTGCATTTCACATGCCATGTTTAGAATAGCCGAGCCTATTATAGTTGCATTTTTGCATGTGTTGCATTAGGCATTTCTGTATAGTTAGGATCATGCATAGATTTCTAACATAGCTTCTGTTTTGGCTCGAAGTACTCGGTAAGTACTTATGCTTTAGGATCCTTGCATGCGTGTGAGTGATTGCCATGATAGTATACTTACCATGAGGCTATGTGTTTATGTGATATAACTGCCTAAATGCCTGTGGGTGAAGGTTGGATTATCTGAATTGGAACAATTCATTGATTGCGAGTTTTAAGCCCACTAGATAGAGGCAAACTATCTTTTCTAAGCCCACCTGAGGGTGGCAAATCCACATTTTAGCCTACTTGCGAGTAGCAAACCACTTTTAAAAACAAACATGAAATATTTTGTTCCAACTCAGATGACCTAGTCTATACTTGTATGCTGCGCGCATCACGTAGTAAATCTAGGCTAATAACCAAAATAAGAACGCATAATGTTTTCAAAACTCGATATCATGGTTAGTAGAGGCCGATCTTTGATCGGGCAAACGGGGGTGCTCACGAAGTGACCTTCCCCAATCGTACCCAAGTTCCCGAGCCGAGGCAACTTTGGTGATGACAGACACGTGGCCTTAGGCAACGAGTCAGGGTTTCCTAAATTATCCACACAAAAAAAATATTTAGGTGGCGACTCTGTATCTGGCAAAGCAGTTCATGTTTGGCACTTCTTTCAAAAAAATCTGTTTTTCAAAAACGATTTGCCGGATTTGAACTCTTTGATGATTCATCGGTCTTGCATTGCACTCTGTGAGATTAGATACAGGACCGTGACTTTGAGTCATGAATTGTAGTGAGTCCAAAATGAACAGAACGAGATTCCTCCTAGGATGTTCGTGGACGTCTACAGTAGCATATCTAAAAACAATTATGCATGCAAGTTGTAGTGGAACAATAAGGAACACACATGCAATTCCATTATCCTTTGCAAGTAGTGTTCAAAGTAGTTGCAAACTTGGTAAAAAAAATGAAGTTTTGTGCATCCGTGTGTGATGTGAAAACCTTACATCATCATATAGTTTATCTTTGTATTATAAAAGATTCTAGAAACATAACTTGTGATCAAATAGTTCAATAGCATCGTTTTCTAGTTCGAGAGTTTTCTCAATGAGTAAGTCTCTAAATATATGTCAAAGCATAATATTTAAGGGGTGGTTGTGAGTTTTGACAAGGGATGGGGCAACATTTCCTTTTAACTTGATCATTTCTAATCTTGTACGTCATAATTTTTTATAAACAAGTTGGAGGCTGTTTAGGAAGGTGATTGTTCAACTAAGACAATATTTCCATATTTGATTCACAACTTTCAAAGGATTGATTATGTGGAAAATAATTATCCTAATCGTGGTTTATTTAGCAGAAAACTCAATTATCATCTTTATTAGACTTAAGAATTTCTAACAATGATAATAAGGTAGTGAAGATAAAGAAATAATGTGACTTCATTAGAAAACTGTTTGATTTCTAGACCAGAGATTAATTCATTTCAAATAACAAAAAAGGTATAAAATCTTCAATTTCTAAAATAATAAGGCCCCTCCCTAAGATCAAGACATCTGTCTGCGAATGTAGGGGATGACCAAAAGGAACAATTTGCTCACTGATATTTCAATACTACATGTATTCATGCTATGCCAAGTGTATTCAACAATTTATTATTAACATTTAAAATTTTGCAAAGCATTACCATAATAATCGATTATCCTGCACAACAAGCAAATACTATTTCCATGACATCTCAACTCAATAAACACACTAAACAATTCAAGGATTTAACTATATAAGCACACATTCTTGTTAGCACCTATTTTATGAAATTTTTCACTTTCATTGACATACTCTTATCACGGTTACAACACACTCATAATATTCATCTAACCCACACCAGTTCCTTTTTCCCCGTCAAGAAGACACTGGGGGTTACTAGCCCCTAACATTACGCAGTACGTTTCTAGGGTGCTAACCGGAAGATGGACTTTATATTTTCATTTAATCAAGCTTACCAAACTTTCTTGGACTTTTATCAGAATACGACACCCAACGTCATTTATCAAGCTTACCCTAACCTGGGCATATACCGTCTGTCAATGAACCACCATGGTTTCCATAATCCAATCATCCTAACTATCTTGTTAGAAAATTACGTACTCTCATCACATTACACTTTTACAATTCATGGTATTCTATTTATCTCTCAATTCATCCTACTTCATTATTAGCCAAATGTAGAAATTCTCGAGATCTATCATACAAACCTAATGTAATACATAGAGATGTCATAGACTCCATAAAATTCAAGCAACATTCCTTAGAAACCAGGTCCAAACCACTTCTGGACTATGCTCAATTTCATACTCTATCTGGACTGATTGTTTGGCGGATGGTCCATGAACACCAAAGCACTCTAAATCCTATGTTCGAATCTTTAAGTTAGTTGACCTCCTAGGTCATTTATTGCGATGTCAAATTGTGATTTGGCTTTTGTTCTCATTTAATATTCAATGCAACTCAGACGAAATGCATTCATTACAAGAGAGATCATTGACTAACATCAAAATAGGTGTTTTAACTAACTAAATAACCCATCATAACATCTATCCATACACATAATATATATATATATATAGAGAGAGAGAGAGAGAGAGAGAGAGAACCCCACCTGATAAGTTTTTTTCAGAAAAAACAATGATGGAGGATCAGGAAGAAAAAGATGAAAACCCTAGCTCCTCAAACCTCAGTGAATCCTTTCCAAGCCTCCCAATGAACTCTTAGCCAAACACCAAGGCTCACTCAATCTTCCTCACTTACAAATCCTAATTATGGAGGAAGAGGAAATGAGAGAAAACTATAAGGAAAAGAAATAGATGAAAGAGAGAATGAGTGCTCTCTCCATTTTTCACACAATGTAAAAGTATAAAAGGGGGGAGGGGGAGGGATGTGCCTCACTTTTCCCAATGAGAGTACACTATGGTACCAAATGAGATTGGTTGGAGGTGAGGCAAAGATGAAACTACCAAAATTCTCTTCAATTCAAGTATCTGCAAGCAACTCCTACTTTTTGTATCATTATATAGATTTTGGAAACCAATGCTAATTTAATTACGCCACTCATACAAGATTAACCAATCCAATAAAACAACCTCATTGTTCAAACATGGAGTCCACTGGGTATAAAGAGTTTTCTTTCCTCTCCTAAATCAGAATAGAAACTATGCACATAAATCGATACAATCGAAATACAGACAAAATGAGCTCAATCAACGCCTAGTAAAGTATTTAAGTGTGCAATTACCATAGTGTTACTACCAAATTAAGGTTCAAATTAATCGGTTGTAGGTCCTTACACTTCTAGTAAAGCCAATTACCTATAAACCTTTGTGAACTCTAGAAGGATATCAGCTCCATAAATGATAGGATTGCCTTGAGATGAAATATCTATGTAAAATTTGAACTAGATTTGACAAAAGCATCTACGTGGTAAATATTGTTTGTACTTGGTAAAGCCTAAATTCTTATGAGTAATGAAGAAAAAATCTAGCCTTTTGAAAGAGAAATACTAGTAACATCCAATATGAAAAAATTTGAACCAAACACTTAGTAAAAGGATTTCAAATATTTTAGTAAGGTGAGAGGAATATAGAAAAGAATATGTCAAGTGGTGAACAAACATTAGAGGAACAATTTTCTTGAAGCCACATTATTAGATGACTTTTGATCATTCAATTTACCCAAGTGGTTGAATAATGTGAATAATCAGGGAGAACGTGTGAATTGACATAACTGTCTTAACCTGAAAAAACAAAGATGAAATGAAAAATGCATTTAACTTGAATCACAAGTATCTATTAAATGCTAATACGGTAAGGATTACGTGTGTATATATATATATATATGTTGCAAGAAGAATAGAAAACTCAAAAGTTTTATTAAAAATGTAAATGATAATGAGTTCTATTAACATGGGAAGACTTCAACTTTAAGCAACAAAATTGAAACCTAAACCCCAAAGATCAAGTTTTATGTTAAGAACTATCATCATGTTATGTTGATTTTAGCTTGAAATAGATACATGGGCCCCAAAGTGTTTCATATTATGTTTAGCTACATCCTTGAAGTATTTTAACTTTTATAGGCTTGTTGATAAGAAACATTTTGTAGTAAAGTAGTAATTAAGGTGCTTTGATGGGAAAGAAGTTGAAACACTTTCTTAAATACAACCACTATATATTGCATAGAACCTTCTTATAACATGTTTTTTAATGGATAAATTAGCACTTTATTAGAAGGCACAACACCAATAAATGGCATAACATAAACTTACTTAAAGATCCACTTTCACTCAAAATTGAAAAATTGGACTTTTGTAGAAGTACCAATTCCAAAGACCAAGATATGAAACAAAGATGGTGAGAAATGGCTATTTTTTGTTTTTATAATGTGAAAATAATTTTATGCACTTAACTTAACTGGTAATGTTATAAAGATTGTTTTGGCACTTTTTGTTAATATATTATGCAGTAACAACTATTTTTGAATAAAAAGTCATGGCCGCTTTATTAATGTTTCAGTGATCTAATAGGTCTAAAAGTTTTTTTTTTTTTATTATTATTATTTTTTTGTACATGAGAAATTTCTTTGGCTAGCTTGAGATAGTAATTTATTGACTGAACATCCAAAGAAAATGTCTTCATTTGACACTCTGATATCTTGATCCTCTTTCTTAATTCCTTAAAATTTATAGTTAGTGATGGTAGTGGAATTCAATTTTGGGAGGACAAATGGTTACTTAAGAACCCCAATATACCTTTCTTAGGCTTTTCAACTTATGAATCATTAAAAATGCTTTTGTATCTACTTTCTTTGCTCTTCTGGCTGGTCAATCAATTATGAAAGAAATATTTTTTTGTTTGGGAAGAGGAGCAACTTTTGACTAGTTTTTTGGAGCATAATACCCAGTTGAGACCATAAAGCAAAGACAAGGTTCTATGGGCATTTTTCTTCAACATCTTTTTATGTTAAGTAATATTATTAGGTATTTGAAAACTATCTTGCCAAAACCTAATCTCTTATAACAATAGTTTGTAATTCTGGTGCCCCATCCAAAGTTAAAGCCTTTGGTTGGTTGGCTTGGCGGGGTAGAAAGATACATCTGACCTCTTGTGTAAGAAAAATATCATTCAAAGCCCTAGTCTTTGTGTTTTCTGTAGAAATGAGGTAGAGGTCGCTGATCATGTGCTCCTCCAATTTTACTACTTGCGTTGGGTTTGGTCTAAATATCTCCAATGATGGTGTTTATCCTGAGACTCACCTTTTTCAATACCTTATCTTCTGGTGGAAAGGATTAAAATTTAATAACACAGGTAAACTTATCTTGGTCTTATGGATGGCTAATAGAACTATAGAACTATAGGTCTTATGGATGGCTAGAAACAAGTTGGTCTTCAACAATAAGGCTTCACATTGGTTGCTTTGGTCCAACATTGTTCGATGGTGGGGCATGCAGCGGGTGTTACTGATAAGACTCAAGCTCAAGCAACTCAAGACTCAAGCTAAAGCACAGCTCCTGCAGCAACAAGCATGCAGCAACTATTAGTTCACGTGTGTATTAAGCTTGGCAGTTAGTTTGTTAGCTAAGTAGTTAGTTTGTTAGAGTTTAACTCTTGTTTAGTTAGACAGTTATGCTTAGGTTAAAGTGTATCCATTCTGTATAAATACAAGTCCTCTGTATAATGATTGAATCAATTTTTGAATAAGAAATAAAAAGGATATTTTCTCTGGTTTTCTTCATGGTATCAGAGCTTCAAGCTCTTACGAGCCTTGATCCTTCAACATCAGTTTCTTCATGATTTCTTCAAACACCATTGCTGCTCCTCCATCTTCTTCAAATCCAAACACCATGGCTGCTCCTCCATCTTCTTCAGCTATGTCTTCCTCCATCACACTGCCTTCAAATCTCACAATGTTAATCTCCAATCTTAATGCCTTCGTTACTACCAAACTTGACTCCTCAAATTACATAGTTTGGAAAAGTCAGTTGCAGAACATCTTGCGAGCCACAAAGCTTCTTGGTTATGTGGATGGCTCTGAGGTATGTCCTCCATCAGTTGTATTAAATTCAAATCTTGAAGTTGAATCCCAACTACACTCTGTGGTGCACCATTGATGCACACTTACTAAGTGTATCAACGCTACACTTTCTCCATCCATCTTTACCACCGTCATTCATTGTCAAACCGGTCAAGAAGTGCAGGTGTTCTTGCCATGAGATGTACTTCTCTTTCTAGGTCGCACTTCCAGCAATTGAAGAACAAACTCAGTCGAAGTCGCAAGAATGGATACACAATGGACGAAGATTTGTATAATTTCAAGGTGTTATCGGGTCTGCTTGCCTTGGCTTCATCACTGTTGATGATGAGGATTTAGTCCTCTTGATCTGAATGGTCTTCTGAAGAATATAATGCTTTAAAACCACCATCTGAGCTAGATCTGAACCTATCTCCTTTGGATCAACTCGATTGCCTTACTCTGTTAGAAAGTATACATGTGGAATCTGCTCTTAAGCATTCACATGCTTGGAAATTCTGGTTCCTTTGCCTATCTTGCTCACAAAAGTCATTACTCTCATAGAGGAGGTCCTAGAGGCTACTATAGAGATGAGGTTTCAGAGGCGAGATGGAGGTAGATTTCGAGGTCAACCAAGTCATAGTCATTTTCAACTTGATCCACAGTCATTTTGACATCGAGAGAGGAGGCGGCCTCCATCTCGAGAGGCGAAACAGTCCACATACAAACAGTTTTAATTAGAGCTCTGATTCAAATTTAGGCTCTGATCCACTGTGATCTGTCATTTGTGGAAAAAACCACCTTGCCCTAGGCTGGCAGTGCAGAGACACAACATTTCAGACTCAATCTCATTTTTACGGCTCTCTGACCTCTCCCAACCATCATCAAGCATATCTGCAGACCAACACAGATACAGTCGACTCCAGCAGTTGGTTTCTTGATTCTGGGGCAACCACTCACATGACACATGATTTGAACAATCTCTCTCTATATCAACCCTTAGGGGCTCAGATCAGTAGCGATGGGAGATGGCAACACACTTCCTATAGCTCATCTTGGTAAAGGATTGCTTCCAACTCCTTCTTTTCCTTTTCACCTTAATAAACTTCTTCATGTCCCTACTCTTTCCTCTAATCTACTTTCGGTTCATCAATTAGCCATGGACAATCCTTTGTACTATTACTTTTGATGAGGATTCTTTTGTTATTCAGACAAGAATACTCGGCAAATTACATAGAGGTTGCTACTCCAATGGTATGTATCCCTTCCATTCATCCTCCGGTTCTGCTACTACCTTTTCTTCTCGGCTTGTCTTGCTTGCTCTACTTCTCCAACCACGATGTCTGCTTGATTGGCATTTTCATCTTGGTCATCCTTCCACCAAGAAGTTTCATCACATCACTTCTCATCATCACTTAGGATTTTCTTCTTCTTCTTTGTGTAATAAAGGCTCTAGTCGTGTGAGCATTCTTTGTGTATCCAAGAGTCATAGGTTACCTTTTGCTTATCAAATGCTCTCAGTAAATAAGCCTTTAGCCCTCATTCACACACAGATGTTTGGGGCCCATTTTCTTCCTCTGTTTGATTTAAATACTATGTTTTGTTCATTGATGATTTTAGCAAATTTACTTGGCTCTTCCCTCTTCATTATAAGAGTGAAGTCTTTTCTAAATTTCTTGAGTTTAAAGCTTTTGTTGAAACACAATTTTCTACTAAACTTCAAGTCTTAAGAAGTGACAATGGGGTGAATATTTAAGCACTCAATTTGAGGAGTTTCTTAAACAAAAAGGATTGATCATCAATTGACTTGCCCATACACCTTCTCAAAATGGTGTGGTGAGAGAAAACATAGGCATCTCATTGAAACCACCATTACACTTATGCATCATTCTTCTCTTCCTTTAATCTCTTGGTTTGATGCTCTTGCCCCGCAGTGTTCTTGATTAATAGGCATCCTACTCTTAAACTAAATAATCTTACTCCTTATGAGGTCTTGTTTAGACAAAAACGACTATCACTTCTTGAGGTCTTTTGGATGCAAGTGTTATCCTTGGCTCAAGCCCTATACTACTCATAAACTTCACCAAGATCCACACCTTGTGTTTTTATTGGTTATCAACCTTCTATTAAAGGGTATAGGTGTCTTGATCCTCAATCCGCAAAGTTTACATTTCAAGACATGTCATCTTTGATGAGTCTTGTTTTCCTTTCAAGATTTCTTCTCCTACCTCTTCTTCTTCTTCTTCCACTAGGTTTCTCGCTTGATTAAATTTTTACGCGGCTTCCTGCATCTCGGTCTCCTTCCACTAGTTCCTCTTGATTACCACAAGTCGGTCCTTTCTTCACAAGCGGCAACCAATTTCCTCTGCGATTCTGGCGGCTCCTACTCTGCATCGGCACCTTCTTTCTGTGTGACCAAACTCTTCTTTCAGCAGACTTCTTCCCAACCTTCTTTCTGGAAGGCCCAACTCTTCTTTCGGCCAGACTTCTTCGGCGAACACAACAACCATCTGCAGTCTCTCTCCTCATTTGCCCTCTTGCTTCTTCTCTTCCCATTCCTATCTCTTCAATTTCTATACATCTTCCCTATGTTTCATCCACTACTCATCCCATGATTACGGTCTAAGTCTAGCAAACTTCCTTCCTCTTCTAATTACATTTCTCTTCTCACTTCCTTTGTTTCTCTTGAACCTCAAACCTATTCAGAAGCTGCTTCTTCCTCTGCTTGGCGGTGCCATGCTTGATGAATATCTTGACTCTCCAAAAGCAAGGTACTTGGACATTAGTTTCTTTACCACGGCAAAAGGCCATTGGTACGTAAATGAGTTTATAGATTGAAAAAAATTACGATGGCACCATAGCTAGATATAAAGCTAGGCTAGTTGCCAAGGGCTTTCTTCAAACTGAGAGAGTGGATTATCATGAGACCTTTAGCCCTGTTGCTAAACAACCAACTATCAGAATACTTTTGTGTCTTGCTCTCCATTTTGATTGGCAAATCAAGCAGCTTGACATTTCCAATGCCTTTCTTCATGGAGTACTTGATGAAGAGGTATACATGGACCAACCACAGGGGTTTGTTAATGCTTCTCAATCTCATCTAGTTTGCAAATTACACAAAGCTCTTTATGGTTTAAAACAAGCCCCTCGTGCTTGGTTTTCTACTTTCTCAACCTTTCTTCTTTCTCAGAATTTTGTTCCTAGTCAATGTGACTCCTCTTTATTTGTTCTCAAGACTTCTACTTCTATTACCATTCTCCTCATATATGTGGATGACATCTTGATTACTGGCAGTGACTCTCTTTATATTGCTTCTCTGATTCAACAAATGCATGTTACATTCTCTATGAAAGAGCTGGGATTTATTAACTACTTTCTAGGTATCTCTGTCACCAAGACCTCTGGTGGGTATGTTCTGTCTCAACACAAGTATGCTTGAATTACGGTTAAAGGCGGGGCATGAGTGGTTGCAAATCCTACTCTTCTCCCATGGCTACCAAAAACACTTCTGGACTTTCTTCTGATGATGATTTACCCTTTAATCAGCCATCTCTCTATCGAAGTTTAGTAGGAGCTCTTCAATATCTCACAATTACAAGACCAGATCTTGCCTTTGTGGTTAATTATGCCTGCCAATTCATGCAAGCCCCTTTGAATAGTCATTTTGCCTCTGTCAGCGGTTACTCCGATATCTTAAAGGCACCTTAGACCATGGTCTTCATTTCACCGATGGTCCTCTCATTCTTAATGCTTACTCGACTCGGACTGGCCGGTAATGTCTTTGGATCGAAGGTCAACTCTTGGGTATTGTGTTTACCTTGGTCCCAACTTAATTTCATGGTGCCAAGAAGCAACCAAGCTGTGTCTAGGTCTTCTTGAATTTGAATATAGAGCTTTAGCTCAGACCTCTGCTGAACTTAGTTGGCTTGGTATGTTGTTGGCTGAACTTCATTGTCCTGTCCCTGTTCCTACCTTATGGTGTGACAACTTATCTGCTATTGCTATGTCCCACAATCCTGTGTTTCATGCTAGAACTAAACATATTGAGGTAGACTATCATTTTGTTCGCGAAAAAGTTGCAGCCAAGAAGCTTCACATTTGTCACATTCCTACCACTGATCAAGTTGCAGATATTTTCACCAAACCTTTGTCTGTGGCTCGGTTTCAATATCTTCAACGCAAACTCTTAGTTCTTCCTCATCCTATGAGTTTGAGGGGGGATGATAAGACTCAAGCTCAAGCAACTCAAGACTCAAGCTAAAGCACAGCTCCTGCAGCAACAAGCATGCAGCAACTATTAGTTCACGTGTGTATTAAGCTTGGCAGTTAGTTTGTTAGCTAAGTAGTTAGTTTGTTAGAGTTTAACTCTTGTTTAGTTAGACAGTTATGCTTAGGTTAAAGTGTATCCATTCAGATAAATACAAGTCCTCAGTATAATGATTGAATCAATTTTTGAATAAGAAATAAAAGGATATTTTCTCTGGTTTTCTTGATTCGGGTTCAAGTGAATTGTTTGTCGACCGGTGGTGCAGTTGTAAAATGATGAAGCTGGAGAAGAAAATTTGGAAGGTTTTACCTTTGGCTATTCTCTGGTCTACATGGAAGCATCAAAAGGAGTGTTTTTTCCATGGCTTTCACCCAAATTTGGAAGATCTGTGTGAATTAGTGAAGATTAGAGTAGCTATGTGGCTCAAAGCTTCGCCACTTCAGGTGGAGTACTCTATATATGACTGGTATTTAATTTGCAACAGGTGCGTTTTGTATCGAAATGGAGGTTGATTGATCCGGATTATGCCAGGTGTCCTGCAACCGCTTGTCTGTTTGATTATCTGTTTGTTTCTTGAGTGCGGTCTGTGGTGCGTGGTGATGTGAGGTTTTGGTGCAGGTTGATAGTCCTCTCTTTGTAGAGGGTTCTGGTTTACATTAGGAAGTGAGGCCTTGCTGATCTTGTGCCTCTGGAATGTTGGTTGAGTTTGTGGCTGCATAGTCTTGGTGATTAGTCTTGTGGAAGGTCTGCTAGATAAATTAAGTTAGAGTTTGTGGTCGCATAGTCTTGGTGATAGTCTGCTATGCCCAACCGGCTTCTATGCTATCTTTGTTTTGTGGTTTGGGAAGAAGCCGGCCGCAAGCGGTGAGAGGAAGTTGGTGACTGTTTTTGTCTCTTGCTCTGGAAGGTCTGTTAGATGAATTAAGTTGGAATTCATTATGGAGTATGCATAATGGAATCAAATCTGAAGTTAATGCTGATTTAGGGATCGGAGGTTAGCTATGTTCCATCGAGTATGCATTATGGACTCATCATGTCTGTTGCTTGTGGTTAATCTGCAGCAGCTTTAAGTATGCATATGTTCTGCTACATTGGTTGATTCTAGAGTGCTCTGCCTTGTTGTTGCCGAGTGGCTTCAAGGGTGTTGGCTTCAAGTTGTCAATATTAACATGCCCTAGCTCGAAGCCTGTTCCTTTTCTTTGTATTGTTCTGCCATCGGTTCTTGATTCTCGCATTGGTTGTTGCAGCTCTTTTGGTTGCATTGTTGTCCTGTTTTTCTTTTTTTCTTGTTTTGGTTGCTTTTGATTGGTTTCTTACCAATCTTGGATTTAGTGCTAGCAAATGATTGTACTTCCTTAGCGGTGCCAACCTAGTTGGGATTGTTCAAGTTGGTTATGATGCTTAGTGCACTTCCCCGCTTTGTTGATGTAAATTATGCATGTATTGTGCCTTTTTTTTTTTTTTTTTTTTTTTATTATTATTATCAATAAAGCTTTTTTGCTGATAAAAAAAAAAAAAAAAGGCTTCACATTGGTCTGACTTGGTTGAAACAATAAAGTTCAAAGTCGCTAATTGGGTTAACTGGCATGGCAACATCACTAATTACCCTACTTTTGATTTCATCCTCACAATAGACAGATTTAAAGGCTGAAAGCTTGCTCACTCTCACTAGTTTTACTTTTGTAACTCTTTCTTTCCTCTTCTGTTTTCTTATTTTTATTGTGTTTGGCACCTTGCCATTTGTATTTTTTGTTTTTCCTTTCTCTTTTGGTGCCCCATTAAGTTGTTTGGACGGTGCCAACCTAATTGGGATGATCCTTTTCATCCATGACGCAACCTTATCTTTGCCTTGGCATTCTTTTTCTGTACCCTTTACTTTTTTCTATCATTTATAAAATTCTTTCTTCTTGGAAGAACAAAAAACACATATATATCTTCTTGTCTATGGGAAAGAATTTCCATTTATAAATTTGAGTGATTGAAGGGGATAGGGTGAGAACTAATCATTATTGTATTTCCTTACCAAATGAATATACCTTTTTTTTACTCATATTTCATAATCCTTTTAGATAGCATAAGGTATATAAAAGCTCATTTTCGTGAATGGATTTTAAATCTAGTGTGGTCCTTAAACACATATTTGGTAACAACTGTAAACCATTGTATACTAATCTTTGATTGGTTATTAAATAATGTGATATTGAAGAGAAGAGCACGCACAACTTTAACACCATTGTAAGTTACTCATAGCGAGGATGGTGTAATTTATACTCCAAGCATTAGATATTTGAGTTGAGACTTCTGTTTATAATTGTAAAGACCATATAATTCTAACAAGGACAACTGCTAGTGTTGTCTCTTACTAATATAGTTTTCATTTTCTTGTTGGGTTGAGTTTCTCTCAAGTTCAATCTCCAGTTCAAATATAATTTGAAAGAATTGTTCAAGCTCGTTGGGCTCACCATGAATTTCATTTTGATGATTTGAACTGTTCATTTTGTAGGGCGTTCAGTGTATATTATTTATGAAAAAAAATAGCAAGTCTAACACTATTGGCCATGATTTGTCTAAATGCATCTCTACCTCTCAACAACTACCTTTTCATGACAACATATTTTGTGTTTTGAACTAAGTTCTCTCTAGCTCTAGATAGTTATTTATTTATTTCTTTATATTATGAGTATAAAGGAGGTAACTGCCAGAAAATTTTTGTTGTTGTCGTTGTTTTTTTTTTTTTTTTTAATTTTATTTAATTTTATTTTTTTAAATATGTAGGGAGCAAATTTTTATTTTTTATATTTTGTCGATTCGTTAGTATTGATCTATTTTAGAATTGTGGAAAAATTTACTATCTTTAACGTGATAAAAGAGTGTAGGAAAAAAAGACTTGAAAAAAGGGTATATAAAAGGAATCTTTTTTTCTTTATCTTCTATAACTGAGTCGGTGTGAATCGTATACCACTTCTTCGTTGCTTCTCAAAGATGAAAAATCTACTAAAAATCTTTAAGGAAGAAACTCTCTTTCATTTTTTCCTTTTAAGGTAACAGATAGTATAGGTTCTATATAATTTGATTTAGTACAATATTCATGTTTACTCTTTAAAAAGAAAAGAAAGATGAATTAAAAAAAATGCAAAATTGCTTATGGAAATCATGCTAAATGTTGGAATGAAAGTTAGTCATTGTACTTCATTTGATACACGAATGTTTAAAGATAGAAACTAACGAAAAGGATACTACAAAGAAAAGGAGTTTAGCTGTCTAGTTATTTCTCCATTCATGCTAATCAAATTTCAAAGATAGTTATGCACCTTAGGCAAGGTTAAAATATTAAGTAAGTAATACATAAAGGCAAGCTACATTCAGTTAAACATATTATTTTGCCTCTATACATACTTTGCAAATAAAGAAGAAAAGAAATGTTTCATATATGAATGTTTTATTCAATTTTGTTACGGCATATCAATTATCAACTACCTCTTATAACGTGACATTCTAAACTACATAATAATGTCTAGATCAGTAGAGGAACCATGAAACTACAAAATAATGTATTGTAGTTAAATAATTCTGCAAAAGAACTTACAATTCAATTTATAGATCATTTTAGGAATTATAAAATAGTGTTTGGAGCTAAATAATTCCACCGAAGAAAAAATATTGTAATATGTATTTTACAAAAATGACAAGAAGAAGAAAAAAAATGAGATGATTATAACTCATTAACTCATATTAAATGTTTTTACTAACTATTCTTAATTAGTGTGGAATTTAAAAATAAATAAATAAATATGTATGGAAGAAATTAGTGACAACTAATGTAAGTGCACTAAAGATGAAGATGAGATAGAAACATTGTTAATAAAGGTAATTTTTTGAATGCACATTAAATCTTGGACTGAAATAATTTCAATTTTCACAGTTTTAAAATGGTTGTTTTCACACTCCCTATATCATTTACATCTCTAAAGAAATCAACTTCACTTTTCTGCTTTTTGTTTCGTATGGGTTTGTTAGAGTAGAGATTAACACAATTAACAATCAACAGAAAAAGTAGTTGACCTTTGCACATCATCTGACACATTGAGATTTCAAATGACACTTGCCATGGTGAATTCGCACTCATTTCCTGTGGGTTTTCACACTCCCTGTATCAATGACATATTGAGATTTCAAATGATACAGACAGATCTCATCATTTTTTCACTCTACAGTCTCCCTTCTCTCTATCTAGGGTTTTCTTTTTTTAATAATAAATTTGCTTCCAAAATTTCTTCTACTTCTCTTGATGGTTTAAAAGTTTTACTAAAATGGATAGTTGTAGTTCAAGACGACGTCTAATTCCTGAGGCTTCTCGCGGCCTTCGTGTTCTGTTGGTTGATGAAGACACTTCTTCTCTGAGGGACATAGCATCAGTGCTTGATGAACAATTTTACAAAGGTAAGGGTTGTATTTAGTCTTTCCTTGTCATTTTTAGTTATTTGATATTTTTGTTGTATCATTTTATATGATATATATGAATTTGATCTCCATGCTTGCCTATGATTCTAATTTCCATTTATTTTTGTGAAAGATGTTACTCTTGCCGAGAAAATCATCTGTCTTGAGTATAGCTCATGAATTTATGTGGTGGTGACATCTTAAAAAATAATGGTAATGTAATAGCTAATTTGGATCTAGATTTAAAAGAAAAAAATTGCGAAACCATGTCATTGGATTTGAGAATCTTAAAATTTATTTTGATGTAGCTATAGATGAAATTTTGTAAAAAAAATAAAAAGGCAAATTACACCAGTAGATCCCTATATTTTTGGCCTTGTGTTATTTTAGTCCCTGTAATTTTAATTAGCTCAACTTTGACCTTGAATTTATGATTTTATTTCAATTTAGTCTAAGTGATTACAATTGTTTGTATTTTTTGATAAAAGAAATGCATATTTAAGTGACATATTATACTTTTATAGACAAAATTGTAAATTTGTTCAACTTAGTGACAATTTTCCTTCAAAAACTCTAATCACAAGTATCAATTGGACTAAATTAACACAAAATATAAAATTAAGGGTCAATATTGAACTAATTGGAATTACATGAACTAAAATGACATAAGGGTCAAAATGTAAGAACTACCAATGTAATTATGCAAAATAAAATAAATTAAAAGACTACTTTCCTTTTTGATATTTACCTTTGTACATTGTACTCCAGCTGACTTGATTAATTGGATAGAATGCTCAAATTAGTCAAAAATTAACAAAATGTTTATATTTATATTTTGCCATTATATCTATTGTGTGAAGTAGATCAAAAAACAAGACTATCCCTGCAAATTCTCATGTCTTTTATGTTCTAGCCTTATGTTTTCTATTTACATATATTTGAAGATCTCAACCCAATATTTTCAAGGTTTCATGATTCAAAAGTTGAGATTCCCACTAATTCTAATGTCATATGTTTTTAAGTTCTCTTCCTTCTCTCTAACTTCTCTCTCTAAAAACCTCCTTTCCCGGCCTCTTTTTTGGGCTGGCCGGCCGCCGCCTTTGGCTATGGCGGTCGGCTGGCCTAGCTCGTTTCGGCGGCTGTTTTGTTAGCTTTTTCTTTCAATAAACTTGAGTCTCTCATTTTCCCACCTAGGTGTGTTTTTTGGTGTCTTCAGGGGCTACTCTAGTTTGTTTTCAATTTTTTTCTTGTGCTTCAACCTTGCCGGTATAGCTGATTCATCAGGGGAGTCCAGGTGTTTCATTCATGCGGCTTTGGTGAGTAGGAGCTTGAGGGGTGCATTCCGGTTCGTAGGCGTTTCAGCTCTCTCCGGTTTTCATTCGAGCGCTCCTCCTCGAGTGAGAGTTTGAGGGGTGAAATTCTACCGTATGTATGGAGGTGTCCCAGCAGGTGGTCGGTGTTCGGTGGGTGTGTGGAGTTTGGCAGATGTCCTGTTGGTTATGGAGTTTGGCAGCAGCTCGGGAGGTGATCTGTGGGTGTGTTCGCGGGTGTTGTGATTTGTGGATCTGCGGGTGTTGTGTAGGGGAGTTGCAGCACCTTGGAGTCTTCAGCAAGGGTGTGGTGGCTTTGGGGTCTTCTCAGCCGGTGTGGGTGGTGGGAGTTTGGGTATTGCAGCAGCTTTGGGGTCCTAAGGGAAGCTTGGAAGGAGTGCTGTGGGGGAGCTTGCAACGAGCTTGAATAAGTTTTTGTCAGGAGTGGAGCTTTGGCAATGAGGCAGCAGAGGTGATGTCCAGCCATGGAGTTGTAGCAGATGGGTGTGGAGTGTAGCAGGTGGCGGTGGAGTGCAGCAGGTGGGCGTTGGAGCAGCTTAGGTGCTAGGCGTGGCTGTGTTGCAGCATAGGCGTAGGGTGGTGATTAGAAGGGCAGCAGCTTTGGGAGTGATGTAGGGTTTAAAATATTGGGTTGCTGATTAGATGGGTTTTTAGTTCGGCTGTTTGGGTGTTGGTTTAGTTAGTTTAGTTTGGTTTGGGTGTTGTGGTTGTTTGCTTTTGTGGGGACTCATGTATTTTAATTTTTTAGTTAAGTTTTTCTTAACTTTATTTAAAAAAATCGAGAGGCTTAAGTGTTGGTTGTATGGTTGCGAGTAGCAGTAGTAGGGGTATTTTTATACTACCTAATCTCTTTCGATACTTCTCATCTTCCTGTACCTTTAACTTCATATTGTTTAATGGAATTTTTCTTTGCTGATAAAAAAAAATGATTCAAAAGTTGAGATTTTTACACCAAATAAAAAGAATTAAGGCTTGAAAAGTGAAGTGTAAATTTGATAATGGCTTTTCCATAGAGTAATTGGTAAAATAGAACATATATAGAAGATAAATTAAAGTTCGATGGTAGGGGCATGTTTTGGGATACACTATTAATTTACTACAACTAGTGCATTAATGTGGCCAATGTAGCAATTCATTCAAACATCTCAATCACAGAAACAACAATTTAATCAAATCTTCAAACACTATATGTCACTACTATCGTGGAACATAATTGTGATGGTTTTCATTTGGAATTTTTTCTCTTCTATGTGTCATAACATCTTCATCTATTTTTTATTTTTATTTTTTATAATTGATTATTAAACATCTTAAGTTAAGATACACTTTATCATCTCATTGTAGAAACCAAAATAGTCTTTATATGCATGCATGAAATATAATTTTCATTTCACTAGATTTTATTGTTTTCACAATCAATATTTTCCCACTAGTCTCCTAAGGTATTTTAGTTTTTGTATGTTATTCAACATTAATCACCTAAATTCTGATATGTTTTAATGTCTTATTTCAGTTACAACCATTGAATTAGCATCTGTTGCATTGTCCATGATTCAACGAGCAGACCAATTTGACCTTGTGATGGCTGATACTAATATGAGGGGCATGGACATATTTACATTTCTCAGTGGCATACTACTTAAAACGGATATGCCAGTCATCTGTGAGGGAAAAAAAAAAATTATCTTCAAATTCTAAGGGCTTTATTAGGTTTCTTTTTTTTCTCCTTTGAAATATTGATTCTTTTAACTCTTTTCTCTATGCATGCAGTTATGTCATCCAATGACAATATGGATATGGCTAGGAAAGCCCTAATTGAAGGGGCATGCTTCTTCTTTCAAAAACCAATTCGTGAGCAAGATCTTATAAATGTGTGGCAACATGTGTATCGTAAGAGAGCTTCCCAAGAAATTGAAAATCAAAAAGAAGAAAAAGATTCTCATGGAAGGAAAATTGTGAAGTCAGATAGTACATGTATACTTGCTAGAAATGACTGCCATGGTAATGGAAATGGTCAATTACCAATTCATAAAAAAAAGGGGAATGATCAAAACAAGAATTGTCTACTGGATGGGAATTGTGTGCAAGAATCACAAGACACTTGCAAGGAACAAATGATGACTGTAGAAAAGGTGAAACAAGGTGAATCCAACATAATTCAAGGGATCAAAATAATGGAAAGAGATTATTGTAGTGGGAATATTGAATTGATGGGCCTTGGTCTAGTTCAAGGGGATCATGCAAATGAATCACTTTGTACAACACAAACAAAAGATAGGGGGAAGGATAAACAAGGAACATCTAACAGAGAAAGAGGTGACTTGAAAAGAAGAAACTCCGAAGGTCTTAAATCCATTGAGGATGACTGTCGTGGAATGAAAAATACAGGTAATAGCAATACCAAGAAAAAGTCACGCATGAAATGGACTCCTGCCCTTCATCTAAAGTTCATGGATGCAATTTGTGCAGTTGGAGAAAGAGGTAATATCACTCCTTACTTGCAGTCTAAGATTTGAAGATTTCATTTCATCTTTGTATCGCTATTTGATTTGTTTCACATTTATAGTGCATAATTCCTCTTAAGCAAAATATTGACTACTTATTATTGCATACTTCCTCTTAAGCTAAATATTGACTAATTATTTTTGTTTGATTTACTAATGCAGAACCTCATCCACAAACTATACAGAGGATGATGAATGAGCCTAACTTGACAACTCGCCATATAGCTAGCCATCTTCAGGTTTCAAAATTTTAGATCCATACTAGTAATACATGCTTGTGGATACATGAAAGCTAAGTGGATTCATGTGAATGTTGATTATTTCTATTTCATTTGTTTACTTCTTGTTATCATAGTCATCATCCACTTAGCGTCAACATTAATTAGTTTTTCAATTTCTATTAAGATTATCTTATCTAGGGGTGCAACTCGGACGGATTTGGTCGAATTGAGAAATTGTCTAAGCCTGGTCCAAGTTATGTTGAGATCTGCTTAGACCCGCCTAGGCCCGAATTATAATCCTAGATTACCTGCTCAAGCCCGACCCGAATTAAATCCGAATTGTCCGAATTATAAACAAATTTTACTTTTACTTTTTATTTTTATTATTGTTATTTACATTATTAAATTATTAAAATTTGACTATGTTGACATTTTTTTTTTATATAGAAAATTATTAATACCATAAGAATAAATAATTTATATAATGTAAGATAAATGCATCTATAGTAGTTTTTATAATTTATGAGTGAAAACAAAAATAAAAAAAATATGATTTTATGTTATTTGTATATATAATACATATTTAATATGATTTAATAATCAAAATTATTTTAATATCATGTAATGACTAATAATTTATATATATATATATATATATAATATTTTTATATATCTATATATGTATAATTCAGGTTTCGGATTGCTCGGGTTGTTTGATGTCTTTCTCCAAGCCCGCCCAAATTTAATTCGGACTTCTAAATTTTTGCCCAAGCCCATACCAAAATTGAAAATATCTTGTCCAAGCTCTAAAAATATTCAGGCTAGATTCGGATTGTTCGGGTTGAGCCCACCTAAGCTACACTCCTAATCTTATCTAGAGTTTACACCCAATGGATAGGTAATGGGCAAACAGTTAAGATACAATTCAAAACAATATAAGTACCGATATTTATCCTTTGAACGTGACCTTTGTATCTCTTGTAGTTGGTGAAACTACATTAAGCTCAATATACCTTTTTTTTTCCCCCCAAAAATAATAAGCCTAAACAAAAGCTTATCAAATTTTAGGTGAATTTAAATATCTAATTTGATATTTTTTTTTCCCAAAAATCTATTCACATAATTAAACGGCTAAGTATTGATCATTGTAGATGACACTTTTGTAATTTAGCAAAAGGTTCTGCAATGCATGGCAATACCATGAGCAAAAGGTGGTTGTGTGTTTCCTTATGTACATAGAAATGATGATAGATTCATAGTTATAGTAAAACCTAAACCCTAAAGTAATTCTAGAGAATATGGGCGAAGATTTTTACGTTGAGTTGCATATGCACATAGAAAGATTTTCACATATTATATAGAGTCGTACAACTATAGTACTTTGTTTGCTAAACTAACTCGCAACTTAAAAAAATTACTTAAAAAATTAAGACTTCCTTTACCTACTTGCTTCATATGGAGACAAGTAGGACTTTTTCTTTCTTGAAAGGGAGAGGATGATAGTAATTGATACATATGTTGCATGATATCTAGCAAGGTTGCAAGTCAAACATGTTATTTATTTATTTATTATTATTTATATTTATTGACAAAAGTAAATTTACTGATGAACATTGAAATTTGAAATAAACATATTAGGTATTTTGCATACTAAAGATATGGTTAATGATGTTGTGGTAATGGTAGCAAAGCCATGGAACCACAAACCTTCATACAACATGAACTCGAAAATATATAAGGCTTGTTTATATCTTGCTTACTAAAATCATTAAAAAAAAAATATTAATTAATTTCGTTACACCCGGAAATGTTTGGATTAAAAAAAAAAAGGAAGAAAAAGTACAAATCTCTAGTTTCTTTTATTGTGGAAAATTTACTTTGCTTTTGAACTTAATTACTATGTTAATTATAAATAAAAAAAATAAAATAACACATTAACATCCTAAGAAGCACGGATATGACACGAATACGACACAGAGACACGGATACGCAAATTTTCAAAAAAATGGATACGACACGTTGGGATACATGCAAACATATAATTTTATATATTTATTACATGCCATATTTTTAAATATTTAATGTGTATTTTATGTCAAATATTTAATTTTATCAAATTTATCAACCTCAGGTATTTTGTTTTAGTAGAAAAAAATAAAGAAATATTATTTTAAAAAATAATCCTCAGCATGTCCTCAACATGTTCCCAGCATGTCTACGATGTATCCCAATGTGTCAGATACATATTGGGAGCGTGTTCAGTGCCAGTGCGTGTCCGTGCCCAACACGTGTCAGACATGTGTATGTCACCTCTGGAGAGATGTCCGTACTTCATAATTGATATCTTGAAATTATACTGAAGGCCATCACTAGCAACAAACAATTTTTATCTAATATTTATTTGTTTTCTTTTCTTCAGCTTTTCATTTAGAAAACATATATGTGTGATTCTTCTTTTAATATTCCTCTTCTTAGGATGTACCAATGAAGATTACCTTCTTCTTCTTCTTTTTTTGTTTTTTTGGTTCAGAAATATAAAGAGCGAGTAATTCGAATTAATTGCACAGCTGATGATTCACCTATACATCGGACCAACATGATCGAAGAAGCATCCAATTTCCTGGCAAAAGTGGATTTGATGATTCAATGGTGGTCAAGTTCCTACATCCAAAATTGGAGCGGTTGCAATGCAATTCACTTCTCCCCCAATGCCAAATCCTAGGCGAACGTTGTACGTCAGCTCACTATGACCTTCACAAACTTCGACATTCATTCTTTTATAAAAATCTAATTGAAAATGCTCACTCATCTTTTCCCAACAACTTCAATGGAGTTCAAGTGGCAAACAATGTGGGTCTTTATGGATTCAACAATTCAGGCGTAGCAACTGGTCTATTTTCAAATGCTTTCAATCCGAGCTCTAGTGCTAACCTAATGGATGAGCAATCTCATGGATTTGATGTGAACCTTCAAGGTATCAATTATGAAACCCTATAGTTACATCCCTCTATGGATTTTTTAGATCTCTTTGAAACCTTTGAAATGCTTTCAGATGTGTGCCAACAAGCTCCAATTCAAGAGTGGAATCCTTCTCCAAGCAACTTGCAAAACACTAATCAATTCCCAGTGGTGGCAGTGCCTGAGTTGACTCAAGAGAGAAACTTTTCACAGGGACTTATGACTGATTCAACAAGTTCAAGGAATGCTTCCATGAGTTTTGTTGATATATTGAAACTGCTTGAAGAAGATGATGAGTTTGAAATGTTTAATGGCCAGACAATTAAAGAAGAAGACATTAACAGGTACATTGAGTGGCTTAGCACACCTTCTAATTCTGATCATCATTTGCACAAGTAGTGTTGTGCTTCCTTAGTCAAGTATGTTTAGTTTAACATAGTTTGGCAATAATCCTGGTGAACACTGCATCAGCTTACTTTGTAATAATGTCTAGCCTATCTATGTGCCGTACAGTAAGGCTGGATTTCTTGAACAATTTATGTTTTGGGCATGTTGTTTGAAAGTTTTGTTTGGTTGAATAATTTTTTTTTTTTTTTTTTTTTTGATCAGCAAAAGAGACTTTATTGATGATAAAAACATACAAATACATATGAGATGAGCATCAATAAAGGGAAGGGAGAGCAGAAGCGCATCATAGCTAACTAACCCAATCCCAACTAGGTTGACACCGAGAAGAAAGCGCAATCATCTGCGAGCTCAACCACAAAGGGATGGAGAGAGTCCATGCCCAGAAAGAAGAAAAACACAAGCAACAGTAGAAGTTAAAAAAAGCAAACAACAGCAGATGATTAGTAGCTACACCATCCCCATGCAGCCAAAAACTACACTCAACCTAGACAAATCAAACACCAAGACAGATCGAAGTCTCAGTAGCCAGTGACCCTGCTTCAGACAACCCAGACCTTCACAAAGACCAGATCAACTTTAGCCACTCATACCAAAGATCAGTAGCAGCACAATCATTCACATAACCAGATCAAATCCAAGCTCCAGCATACCACCACTGCATCAGCCAAACACACAACCAGACCAACTCTAATAACCAGAACAAAATTACAGCCAAGACCACAACCAGATCCACACACCACACCATGCTCCAGCAAACCACCAATGCAGTAGCCAAAACCACAACCAGACCAACTCTACCAAAACAGAACAAAATTACAGCCAAGACACTACCAATGCAGCAGCCAAAACAGAACCAATGCATCAACAAGCATCTCAGACCAACACTACCCATACATCAGCCAACACTACCCCAGCCAAAACTCTGCCAGCAAAACACTACCAATGAATTCAAGAAGATCCTAGACAACACCTGACTTGTAGAAAATGAAACACAACATCAATGACTGAAAATGAAGCATCCCTGAACTGAGATTTCATCCAGATTACTAACCTCACCTTGATACATTCACACAGAACTTGCAAATTGGAATTTGCCTTAAACAAACATTCATTTCTATACCTCCACACAGACCACACCACAGCTGCTGGAAGGGCCTTCCACACTAGATTAACTTTCTTTCTAAACTTCCAACCCATCCACCAAAGTAAAAGACCATCTATGGATCTCAGGAATAACCCACTGTATACCCCACCAATCAAGAATAGCAGACCAGATTTTCCAAGTAAAGGAACAATGAAGCATAACATGGTCAAGTGATTCTCTAACCTCATGACAGAATAGACAATTAAGGACATCTTCCCCTTCTATAATTCCAAACCTATGCAGCAAATCTTTAGTTTTCAGTCGTCCTTTCCAAGCTAACTAAGAGAAAAATTTTACTTTAGGTGAGGAAAAATTATTCTAGATGAGATCAACTGGTCTATGAATGGGGCCAACATTGAGCATACCCCAAGCATAAACAGCATTAACCTTGAAAATACCTAGTTGAGTAGCCTTCCAACCCAAACTGTTAGCTACATCACATCTTAAAAGAGGCCCTGACCCCAGAGCAGTGGTTAGTTTGGCCACCTCACCTTCTTCCCAAGCCCGAAGTGGTCTTTTGAAATTGAATACCCACCCAGAGTGACTAATTCTACTGGCTACTTGAACATTCAAGGAAATCTCTTTATCAGTAACCAACTGGAATAATCTAGGAAATTGGCATGAAAGATTTGTTAAGCCCAACCAATTATCACTCCAGAAACTGATTCTTTGTCCATTACCTATTAAGATTTCCACATTATCCTTATAAACTTAGAGAATACTGCCATTCCTTTGGGCCACTGATAAGATGTCTTTCCAAGTCTGAGATATAGGACCGTGAACATCCTTATCGGGGAACCATCTACCCCCAACTGAACCATACTTTTCGCAAATTACCATCTTCCACAGTGCCTCATCCTCTTGCCCATATCTCCACCACCATTTTAATAGCAAACTATCATTGGCTAGCCTGATATTTTTGATCCCCAACCCTCCTTGTTTCAAACTCATGCATACTTCATTCCACCTAACTAGATGCAATTTCCTACTATGCTCAGAATCACCCCGTAAAAATGATGCTTGAATCCTATCCAACTCTTTTGCAACACACTCTGGTATTTTAAAAAGAGACATGTAATACACAGGTAGAACAGACAAAACAAACTTAATGAGTGTGACTCTACCGGCAAAAGATAACACTCTTCTCTTCTACCCAGATAGCTTTTTCTTGAAATTCTCTACAACTGGCTTCCAAGTCAAACTCCTGCTAGGGTTGGCACCCAGTGGTAAACCTAGATACTTCAACGGTAGTTTCTTGCTTAGACAATTCAATTTCCCAGCAAGCTCATCTACCTCCACATCTGCCACACCCACCCCACACACAACACTTTTAGCAAAATTGATCCTAAGACCTGAAATTACTTCAAAACACCTTAGGATTCTTTTTAAAGCCAAAATTTCTGACCCTTCAGCCTCACAAAACAGCACTGTGTCATCAGCAAATTGTAAATGAGATATATTCAACCCATTGGCACCAACATGTATACCTCTCAACAGACCCATATCTTTAGCTCTTGATATGAGTATATTCAGACCCTCAGCTACAACATTAAACAAGAAGGGGGATAAAGGATCACCTTGCCTTAACCCTTTTTTAGGGCAAAACTCTAAAGATCATTAACCAGAATTGACACTCTTGCAGAAGAAATGCATTCCTTTATCCATTTGTACCAAGTAGTTCCAAAACCAAAATTTTCTAACATTTGGATGAGGAAATTCCAGTTAACAGTGTCATAGGCTTTTTCAAAATCCAACTTGATAATTAGCCCCTTTCTGTTAGTCTTCTTCCACCAATCCACAATATTATGTAGTTAGTTTTTGTTTTCTTATTTTTTTTTTCTCTTACGTTTGAGAGAAATTAATTATGATTATGTGTCTCTTTGTTATAAGGTAGACACACTGTCACGTGATAGGTTAGACTTATCAGATACCTTCTTATTTAGTTGAATTTTTAGATTTTTTTTTAAAAAAAAATTATAAATTAGTTTGACAAAAATAAACACTAAAAAATTTTAGATTTTCAAAAATTATTTTCGTCCCTTAAAATAGTGAAAGTTATGTTAAAATATGTATTTTTATTTTTTTGGAATAATTACCAACTACTAGACTTAGTTCTCATAAGCCATACGTACATTTTTTTTGTTACGTATTTGCCTCCTCATTTTGATAATGAGAAATTTTTGAGACTTTTTAGATATACTTTGTGTTTGTGGAATGATCATTTGGTATGGTAATGACACTGAAAATTTTATCAAATTGCTAAATGATTGAAATATTTTGGCTTTTGTTTGTTAGTTTTCATTTACTTTTAGTTTATTTATGTTAGTTTGTATTGAAATATAGGGTAGTTTAAATAGTTGAATTATATATTTTTTAAAAAAATATTTTTACAGTGATAATTTTATCACTGAAAGTTAGAGTAGGACAATTGATAAATATGTTCACATGACGTGCCCGTACGTGCTTTTATTTATTTATTTTATTTTTTGCAAATAACTAATTTTTATAAATTTTACAGAAAGAAAATTCAACCGAATGGAGACTTTCTACCAACTAATTTTGCATCTTGTAAAGCCTAAAATTCTCTCAAGTAGAAGAACAACAAGCACCACAAATAGTGTCGTTTCTTCTGTATAAAAATCAAATTCAATCCTTTTTTTTAAGAGTAAAATTATAAACTTGCTCAACTCAGTGAGTTAACCCTTAATCAATTTAGCGATCATTTTTCGTAAAAAGCACTAACTCTTTATCAATTGGATTAAATTGACATAAAATCTAAAATAAAAGTCAAAATTCAGTCAATTGAAAGTGTACAAACCAAAATGACACGAGGCAAAATATATGGACTATCTGTTAAGCTCTATCAGCTCAAGCCACCAAAGACAGAGTCACAAGAGTTGCACCAGTTGCAAGTCAAGCCTCAGCTACAGGTCAAGGAGTTGGACAAGCCATCTGTTGCTAATACTCAAGAGCTGAGCACGTGTATGAAGTTGAGAAAGTTACAATCTACTTGTGGTGGTTAGACAAATCTGTTAGGAAGTTATGTAAACATAACTATGGTTAGTTAGTTAGTGTATTGAGTTAGGCAGTTATAGTGCTTGTATAAAAGAGACACAGTTTTATTGATTAAACTCATTGAATGAAAATATCAAGCCACCAGAGACCGAGTCACAAGAGTTGCACCAGTTGCGATTCTGCGATTCGGCGATTGTAGCTCAAGCCTCAACTACAGGTCAAGGAGTTGGACAAGCCATCTGTTGCTAATACTCAAGAGCTGAGCACGTGTATGAAGTTGAGACAGTTTTAATCCACTTTGTGGTGGTTAGACAAATCTATTAGGAAGTTATGTAAACATAACCATGGTTTGTTAGTTAGTGTATTGAGTTAGGTAGTTATAGTGCTTGTATAAAAGAGACACAGTTGTATTGATTAAACTTATTGAATGAAATCTTTTTCAAATCCATTTACTATTAGCATAATTTGCCCAAAAATAATTAAGCTAACCAACACCTTTGGATTGAAGGTTTGTAGGGAAATTGGATCAATTAAATAAATATATATTGTTGTGTTTGGATTATGAATTTAAGAAAGGATTTGTAAAAAGAAACAAGAAAAAGAAAATGAAATACAAATATTGTTTTTTTTCAGTTTTTTCCCTACAAATCCCTTTTCAAATCTATAACCCATATTTGTAGAAAGAGTTTACAAATAGTTTATTTTTATAAGGTTTCCAAGACAATTATCCCTAGAGCACACTAATAAAAGAAAAGAAGAAAAAAAAAAATACACTGGACACTCCTTTTACTAATTTCAATACATTCACCCTATTTAAAACATTTTGGATAAACTATAACATTTGTTGTTTTAATTTAAGTGAAATTTCACTTTAGTTCATCTAGTTTTAACTTTAACAATTTAAATTTCAAACATTTGTTTCAATGTGATCCCTCCATTGGTTGCCGTTAACATTTTGAAAAATAAATAAATAAATAAATGAATAAAACTTGTGAAATTAGAAGAACTCAAGTAAAATTTGAAATAAATTATAGAGACCACCAATGTAAATTGTTAGTTTTTGTTATTGAATGTAAATTGTTAGTCTTCGTCCAAAATGCTAATGAAAACTGACTGATAAAATTATAATTATAAGAACGAAAGTAAAATTTTACTAAAATTAGATGACAAGTGTAATTTACCCATACATGTCTTAAGGTGAAATTTGATCCTTATTAACTCTAATTTCACATTGATCCCAAAACAAGACGAATCATGTGCAAATCACCAATCACGAAAAACAAGTTGGTAAGATATCAACCAAAAGAATAACAATAAATCAAAGTGTACATAAGCTAAATATAAAATGGAACACAGATATCTCACAAAAAATAGACTCACATGATGTGAATCTACATATCAAGCCGAACTTTTATAATGCATCTATAATTTATTTTGTATTTAATTTTTGTGTTCCTTGCATGGCTAATACAGCAGCTGCTATTAACACAAGCAGCAAAACTAATGTCATCAATCACAAATAAGCCATAGCATAGTCAATGGCATCCAAGCGAATAGATTAGGTTGTAAACAAAATCCGTTGCAAATTAATGAGGAAATCAATGTCTTAATTAGTTATGGGAAATACTTGATACACACTCTATATTCATTTTGTTATGTATTTTTTTAGTATATATTATACATATATACAAAAGTATTATATAATCTTTTGATAGTATTATGACATTTGTAGTTCTAAAATAAAATTACGTATTTTGTATTATGGATTTTTGTAATAACGTTACACATTTTTTAATTCAAAAATTTTTAAACTATTTTTTTTTACAACTTTTTCTTTCAATTTTTTTTTTTTTTCAAATCTATAATTCAAATATAGCCTTAATAAAAATATTTTATTTTGATAAGGTTTCCCAAACAAGTGTCCGTCGAGCACACTAAAAAAAATAAAAAATAAAAAATAAAAAATTCTAAACACCCCTTTTACTAATTTCATCATATTTAAAACAAGTTGGGTAAACTATGACATTAGTCCCTTTTATTTGAGTGAAATTTCACTATTTTAGTTTTAATTTCAATGATCTAAATCTATAGAGAAAATGAATAAATGAATTTTCAAAGTGAAATTCAAAACAAACTATAGACTATTAGTATAAATTATTCATTTTCTTTATTGTGAGGGAAATGCTAAAGTTCTCACGAAAGTTGCACGTGACATTTTTTTCACTTGAAATATTAACAAAAACTGACAAAGAGATCATATTAAAGCATAATGAAAATGTGGAGTTAAATTGATGAAATTAAAATTATAAGGATCAAAGTAAAATTTTACTAAAATTAGAGAGACCGACAATATAATTTTTTTTGATTAACAAAAAGAAGTTTTATTGATGGAAAATATACAAAATATGATATATAACATCAATAAAGAGGTGGGTGTAAAAAGTATCACAAAGATACATCAAGTTCCTAACCAGGTTGGCACCTGGATACACATCAAATCATCTGCTAGCACACACTCCAAACTCCAAGTTGGTGAGTTACCAACCAACAGAGCAAAACACAAAACAACCAGAATACTACAATGAGCAACAACTCCAACAGCTAATGACCAATCCACCTCGTGCAACTATGGGCTCACCGAGCAAGCAGTAACAACAACATTACAAAATTAGCATCTCAAAATCATAAACAGCATCAGCAACAAAATAGCATCTCAGCATCATCGCAGCATCTCAGCAACTTCACAACACTGGTAATAACATCTCAACAAAAGCCTATCTCCTGATCTACAAAACCAACCCTACAACCATGTCCAGTGCAACAAAGCAAGAAAGCCCATAACTGTCAACAAAGATCTTAACCCCCACCTAAACATGCTCGAACTTGATTAAGATTATACATAAAGTCACTCACCGAGTAATGCCACCCCTTTGATGATGAAACCAACCAAATAGCCAGCCTGGCTTTAATCAAGTCAGATAGGTCCCCAATATCTGCAACAGTACCATTAAATGTACAATCATTCCGTAACTTTCATATAGACCACAAGGTTATGATGATCGGTCATGTTATTCAAATTGTTCCTCTTCATTTAACCTCAGTTTAACAATGCTCGTAATGTTGGATTGTTGTTTTAAAAATAAACACCTTCTCGAAAGTGTTCACTTTTTCATTACTATGTCGAATTTCACGAGTCTTGGAAGGTGCGGGTTGTATCCAGAGTATCCAGGGTTTGAGATGAATTTTTCTGGGCTAGAGGGTTGAACCGTGCATACAGGGCCTTGGGCCGCACATGCGGTAAACAGGGGAGATTCTAGGTTGCACACTACATAAAAGGTAGGTCTTGTGATGAGGTGCGAGGATGGGCCACCGCGTCTGGGGATGAAGGCCACATGTGCGGGAAGACGCTCCGTACGTACGGGGGGCACGTGTGGCACGTGTGGGCTTTTGGGCAGCCCGAAGTTTTCTATTTTTCTTTCTTTTAGGGCTAAATGTATTTCATTTTTTTTTCTATATCCCTTTCTCTCTAGAAACACATTGCTCTCTATTCTTTCTACATTTCACACCAAAAACACCACAAGATCCTTGATTTCTTCAAACCCATAGACATTTTGACCCAACTTCCTTCATCTAAGTTAGGGAGCAAAGCAAGAGCTTCACTTTGTACGGTGAAGATCGGATTTCTACACCATTTGATCCTAGGGTTTCATCAACCTCTTCATTAAACTTAAGGTAGGGACTTCTTGAGTTATATATATATATATATATGTTTTGCAAGTATTGATATGGGTTTTGGGTTTGCTTTGGGAATATTATGAGGGTTTGATTTTGGCTCAAGAATGTAGGTTTTTTTTTTTTTAATTTATTTATTTATTTATTTTTTTAAAATGGGTTTTAAGATTTCAAATCTTTCTAAGATAATATCTTGAGGGTTAGAATCATCTTGGACAAGGAGATGTATCCAGAGTGTCCAAGGTTTGAGCTAAATTTTTCTAGGCTAGAGGGTTGAGCATGCATCTCGGGGCCTTGGGCACTTGTCGACAAGCAGAGTTCTGGGTTACCTTTGCATAAAAAGCGGTCTTGTGATGAGGTGCGGAGGGGCTACCGCACGCGAGATAAAGGCCGCGTCTTGCGGGAAGGCCCTTCCGTCGTCTGAGGCACGTCTTGACGCGTGTGGGCTTTTAGGCGGAATTTTTCTATTTTTCTTTCTTTTGGGGCTAAATGTATTTCATTTTTTTTTTCTATATCACTTTCTCTCTAGAAACACATTGCTCTCTATTCTTTCTACATTTCACACCAAAAACACCACAAGATCCTTGATTTCTTCAAACCCATAGACATTTTGACCCAACTTCCTTCATCTAAGTTAGGGAGCAAAGCAAGAGCTTCACTTTGTACAGTGAAGATCAGATTTCTACACCATTTGATCCTAGGGTTTCATCAACCTCTTCATTAAACTTGAGGTAGGGACTTCTTGAGTTATATATATATATATATATGTTTTGCAAGTATCGATATGGGTTTTGGGTTTGCTTTGGGAATATTATGAGGGTCTGATTTTGGCTCAAGAATGTAGGTTTTTTTTTTATTTATTTATTTTTTTAAATGGGTTTTAAGATTTCAAATCTTTCTAAGATAATATCTTGAGGGTTGGAATCATCTTGGACAAGGAGATGTATCCAGAGTGTCCAGGGTTTGAGCTGAATTTTTCTGGGCTAGAGGGTTGAACCGTGCATCTGGCCTTGGAGCACTTGTCACGACAAACAGGGAGTTCTGGGTTGCACCTTTGCATAAAAGGCGAGTCTTGATGAGGTGCAAGGAGGGCCACCGCCGTAAGGGGATGGAGGCCGACGCGTGGAAGACACCTCCCGTCGTCACAGGGCACGGACGCTTGTGGGCTTTGGGCGGCCAAGTTTTATTTTTCTTTCTTTTGGGGCTAAATGTATTTCATTTTTTTCTATATCCCTTTCTCTCTAGAAACACATTGCTCTCTATTCTTTCTACATTTCACACCAAAAACACCACAAGATCCTTGATTTCTTCAAACCCATAGACATTTTGACCCAACTTCCTTCATCTAAGTTAGGAAGCAAAGCAAGAGCTTCACTTTGTACGGTGAAGATTGGATTTCTACACCATTTGATCCTAGGGTTTCATCAACCTCTTTATCAAACTTGAGGTACAGACTTCTTGAGTTATATATATATATATATATATATGTATATGTTTTGGAAGTATTGATATGGGTTTTGGGTTTGCTTTGGGAATATTATGAGGGTTTGATTTTGGCTCAAGAATGTAGTTTTTTTTTTTTTTTTTTTAAATGGGTTTTAAGATTTCAAATCTTTCTAAGATAATATCTTGAGGGATGGAATCATCTTAGACAAGGAGATTGTGTCTTCTTTAGAATCTCTTACAAGTGTTTAGGGTGTATGTGTTGTTGTAGAGGGAAAACCTAGAAATTTGGGGTTTTCCTTAAATGGGAGAAGATGAGAGTTCATAGTTGATAATATATATGTGTATATATACATTGGGGTGTGCCATGATAAGTAAAGAAAATGGAAAATTTCTTTTTTATATATACAAATGCATGCATATTGATGATGTGTTTCTTAACATATGAGAATTGTTAAGATTGTAAGTTGGTAACTATATTTTGCTATAGCTTTGAAATGATTAAATGATGGAAGTGCACAAATTGTGGACATATCTTTTTTTTATATTGATATATAATGGCAAACTTTTGGCTATTTGTTGAAGTGGCAATGAAAAGAGAAAGCAGAAATTTTGAATCCTTATCGAACATTTGTTGGAGTTATGTTGAAATTGGAGAAACATGATGTAATATAGATAATTGTTGCATTGGTATTTCTAAAACCTTGCATGTCATGAACATTGGATTGGGAATTGGAACTTTCTCATGGTGAAAATGAGGAATTTATGGAGGCTTGAGGTTGCAAAAGCTAATGAACAAGTTTTGAACTTAATTTATTTAAAACCACATGTTTACTTGTTGATATGCCCCATTCTTGGGGTGAATTTGTCTTGATTTTAGCTATGAAATGATTCCCTTGTGCCTTGGAGTTGTTGGAGTTTTGGACAGAAAAACAGGACAAATGACCGCACGTGCGGGGCCCATGGCTACACGTGTGGGAGACCTAGCCTCATGTGCGAGGCTCACAGCCGAACGTGCGGAAAACAAGGGAGAGGATTGAATGCATTCTGCTAAAAAGGCACGTACGGCCCAAGCTGAAAAATTCGAAAACCTTCTCTCGCTCTCCTCGACCCTCTAAATGTGTTGTTATGTCCGTTTAATGTCCTTATAGTGTGTTTAATTACATACGACGTAACGAATTGAATAATTGAGAATTGAAAGAAAATTAAGGATAATGATGTGCTTATGATCTATGTACTCTATGTAGGGCATCCACAGAAGGGACCCAGCGTCCATCCACATCACAATGAGTGATAATAGCGTAATTTCATGCTCTATTCACATTTTGTGTTGATACCATATTGGAAGTTTTATGAACTTTGTGAGTATCATCGTCATGAACTATATACCTAATATGCATTTGAGCGTTGATATATGTAATATGGACCCGAGGTCATTCTTTTGCTCTTGTGATGTGCACGAGGCCATTACGATTATGATAGGCCTAAGGTAGTTTGTATCGTAATGGGCCTAAGGCCGTTCAGATTTCCTTGGGCCTAAGGCCGCTTGGGCCTAAGGCCGTTTGCTACCGTGATAGGCCTAAGGCTGTTTTGCTACCGTGATGGGCACGAGGCCGTTTTGTGTTATGATGGTTCTAAGGCCGTTCTGTATGTTATTGGGCCTAAGGCCATTCTGTCTTACGTGGGCCCAAGGCCGTTCTGAAAGGAAAAATGAGTAAGAATATGATTAATGGAAATGTATTGTAAATCTATGCTAGTATGTCTTTTCTTGATTTGTTTTACTACTGTCATTCACTGAGCCTTGCTCACCTGATTTTTCTTTGGAATGTTTTGTAGGTAACCAACTTGCGGGTCAATCCTAGGTCAGTGCAGAAGCCAGTAGCTGAAACCATTTGTTGAGTCACCCATAGTACCTTTTGTTACATTTTGGAAACCCCTGTGATGGAATATTTTGTTATAAGTTTTGGGAACGACAAATATGTATATAATTGTTGTTAAAACTTGACTTTCGAGTTGACCTATATTTGCACTTTGTATAGTACATGACGCGTGGAATGTTATGTATATATTTAGTAATGCATCACGATCCTGGCACATAGACACAGCTCGACGAATGTTTGTTCTTCCTCGATCTAGCTTCCGTTCAGGCCTCAAAATCGAGTAACTAAGTTAAGGCCTTATTATAGGCCGATCATGTCCAAACTTTTAGGGGCAAGTTTGGGTTGTGACAGTTGGTATCAGAGCACAAATTGCTACCTCACTCACAAGTTCATTGAGCTTTAAGGCGTCTAGTAAAGATTTAAGTCATATATATATGTGATATTTGGTGCATATACGTATTGGTAATGATCATGACCCATGTTTATTTGTGCATTTTGTATGTATTATAATTAATTGCTATGTAGATCATGGTGAGAACCAGAACAGATGATCCAGAAGATGCAATCGTTGCACGGTTGGATAGAATGGAAAGGATGATTATGGAAATGGCATAAACGTTGAGACAACAACGGCTGACAAGAACCACCACCACCAATGCCACCGCACTTTGAGGCACGAGATTACCAAGCCGAGGTTTGGTCATTTACACTCATGAAGAAATTCAAGAAGATGAAGCTGCTTTCGTTTATAGAAGGAATTGAACCAATGAAAGCAGAATTGTGGGTTTTGGGTATAGAGAAGTTATTCGAGGTTTTTCCTTGTACTGAAGCTCAAAAAGTGCAACTTGCCTTCACACTTGAGGGCGGAACGGAGGTGGTGGATGCTCACGAGCGCACATCAAAGGTTAACATGGGTTAGATTTGGAGGCGTTTCTCGATAATTATTTTTCCCAAAGTATCGAGATAAGAAAGTAAGAATTTGAGACCTTGAGGCGGGAAACAAAGGCATTGTAGAGTATAAAGCTCGGTTCTTTGAATTGGCCCGTTCGCACCACATATGGTGGACCTGAGACTACAAGAAGGCAAGAAAGTTTGAAGGTGGGTTCTGATTTGCTATTCTTGATCAAATCAATGTGTTAAAACTACCTACATATGTTGATATGTTGGAAAGGGCAGTAATCACCGAAGGTAATGTTGTCACCCAAAGCCGGGTTTCAGATTTGAGAGGGAAAAGACAGAATACTCAAGCCTCTAAGGGCTCAATGACACCACCAAGTAAGAAGTTGAATTCAGGAGCTTCAAGTACATCCACTTCTACCCGTGATTCTGCACCAACTTGTCCGGATTATGGAAAAAGACACCAGGGGATTTGTTACCGGGTAACGAGGGCATGCTTTAAGTGTGGAAAGACCGGCCATTTGGCTAGAGAATGTCCGCAAAAGAATCGACAGAACGGGAACAGAACTACCACAAGTTCAGCTAGGTCAGCCCCTAGCCCAACTGGGAAGGCACCTACAAAACCCACCAACGCTAAAGATACCGCCAAACAAGGAAGGGTGTTTGCGCTGATTCCGAGTGATGTACAAAATACCGAGGCTGTGGTATCAGGTACATTTTCTGTTAATGGTCATTCCATACACATGTCATTTGACTCGGGCTCTACCCACTCTTTTGTATCAAAAGCATTTGCTAGTTATTTAAATAGGCTAGTGAAACCACTACCTTATGTTTTGTGTGTGTCCTCACCATCGGGGGGGTCCATGGTATGTGCATTTATCTATTTTGTATGTGAAATTCTAATCAGGGATGTTTGGGTAGATGCCAACTTGA
The DNA here is from genome assembly GCA_025200525.1 of Camellia lanceoleosa. Taxonomy (NCBI): domain Eukaryota; kingdom Viridiplantae; phylum Streptophyta; class Magnoliopsida; order Ericales; family Theaceae; genus Camellia; species Camellia lanceoleosa. The sequence continues at coordinate 39,417,886 of CM045767.1, read as the reverse complement.
TGCCTCTTGATATGGCCTACTTTGACATAATTTTGGGGATGGATTGGTTAAGCAAGTATTACGCAACTATAGACTGTGTGTCAAAACAAGTTACGTTCCAACTCCCAGGACCATCTGAATTCACTTTCAAAGGCCAGAGGGTAGTTTCCCCACCCTACTTGATTTTTGCAATTAAGGCGTGTAAGTTACTACAAAAGGGGTGCCAAGGGTATTTGTGTAGTATTTTAGACGAACAACCAGTGAATGGGGCCCTAGATGCAATTCCTGTTATGCGGGATTTTCCGGATGTTTTCCCAGAAGAGTTACCAGGAGAGTTAGTCGATTGTGAAATAGAGTTTACAATTGATATAGTGCCAGGAACTCAGCCTATTTCCAAAACCCCTTATAAAATGTCACCTGCTGAAATGAAAGAATTGAAGGTTCAACTACAAGACCTCATTGATAAAGGATTTATTTGCCCAAGCGTTTCCCCTTGGGGTGCAACAGTCCTTCTTGTGAAAAAGAAAAATAGAACCCTTTAGTTGTGTGTGGATTATAGAGAGCTTAACAAAGTAACTATAAAGAATAAATATCCTTTGCCCAGGATCGATGATTTGTTTGATCAATTACAAGGTGCACAGGTTTTCTCTAAAATAGATTTGCGATCTAGGTACCACCAACTAAAGGTTAAAGCTGCGGATGTCGAGAAAACTACCTTTCGGACCCGTTATGGACATTACGAATTTTTAGTTATGCCATTTGGGGTTACTAATGCACCAGTGGCCTTCATGGATTTGATGAATCAAGTTTTTAAGCCCTACTTGGACGACTTCATGATTATATTTATTGATGATTTCCTTATTTGTTCAACAAGTATGGCAGCTCATGAGAATCATTTACGGATAATTCTTCAGACTCTTCGGGATAAGAAACTGTATGCAAAATTAAAGAAATGTGAATTTTGGCTACATGAAATGGGATTTTTGGGGCATGTGGTGACGAAGGAGGGTGTTTCTGTTGATCTGCATAAGATTGAAGCTATTGTAAATTGGTCGACGCCTACAAATGTGTCAGAAGTGCGTAGTTTCTTGAGTTTGGCCGGATACTACCGACGGTTTGTTAAATACTTTTCCAAAATTATGGTGCCGCTTACTTACTTAACCCAGAAAGGTATATTGTTTGAGTGGTCGGAGCAACGAGAATCTTCCTTTTGGGAATTGAAGACAAGATTAACTACAGCACCTGTTCTAGCCTTGCCATCTAGTAGTGAAGGATTTGAGATTTATAGTGACACTTCTCATAAAGGTCTGGGCTGTGTACTTATGCAAAATGGGAAGGTCATAGCATATGTCTCTCATCAACTTAAACCTCGTGAGAAGAACTACCCCACACTTGACCTTGAACTAGCTGCAGTGGTCTTTGCTTTGAAAATATGGCGTCATTATTTGTATGGGGCTAGATGTGAAGTTTACACTGATCATAAGAGTCTTAAATACTTCTTCACCAAGAAAGAATTGAACATGCGACAGAGACAATGGTTGGAACTCATTAAGGACTATGACCTACAAATTCATTATCACCCTGGTAAAGCTAACACGATTCGCGAGATGCCTTTAGCCGAAAGAGTACAGAAAATTTAACAAGTTTCCTCACGAGGTAGGAGGAGCTACAACACAACTTCAAAGGAAGGAATGTAGATATTGTGTTACATGACGAAAACGGGATGGTAGCGATAATACTTATTGTCGGCATTTGTGGAAGAGATTAAACAACAGCAAGTGGAAGATGAATTTCTACAGAAAATTTGTGGTGAAATGGAAACAAAACCAAAGTCCGGATTCATGATTGAAAACTCAGTATTGAAATTCCAAGGCAGGTTGTGTGTCCCAAATGTGCCAGAAGTTAAGAGCAAAATTATGGAAGAAGCTCATAACTCTAAATTTGCACTACAATCGGGTAACACAAAGATGTATCACAATCTGAAGCAGAATTTTTGGTGGCTGGGAATGAAGAGGAAAATTGCAGAATTTGTCTCAAAATCTTTGCACTGTCAACAAGTGAAAGCGGAGCACCAACGACTGGGGGGTCTACTACAACCCCTCTCGATTCCATAATGAAAATGGGAACACTTAACTACGGATTTTATTGTGGGTTTGCCGTGAACTCCCCGGGGGATGAACTCCATATGGGTTATTGTGGACAGATTAACTAAGTCAGCTCATTTTCTCCCTGTAAAGACTCAATACAATGCAGATAAGCTAGCCACCTTATATGTGGATGAAATTGTGCGACTACACGGTGTTCCAGTATCAATCGTGTCTAATAGAGATCCAAAATTTGTATCAAGATTTTGGCAAAGTCTGCAGGATGCTTTGGGAACAAAATTGAAATTTAGTACAGCCTTTCACCCTCAAACGGATGGTCAGTCCGAGAGGACCATACAAACACTGGAAGACATGCTTCGAATGTGTGCTTTGGACTTTAAAGGAAGTTGGGAAACTCATCTACCATTAGCGGAATTTGCATACAACAATAGTTACCACTCGAGTATAGAAATGGCACCCTATGAAGCTTTCTATGGAAAAAAATGTCGCTCTCCAGTGTGCTAGACTGAAGTCAGTGACAAATCATTATTTGGGCCAGAGATTGTGCAATTGACAACAGAGAAAATTAAGACTATTCAAGAAAGATTGAAAACTGCACAGAGTAGACAAAAGTGCTATGCTGATCATCGACGGAGAGACTTGGAGTTCGAAGTAGGTAATAATGTTTTTATAAAAGTCACACCAATAAAAGGGCACTCAAGATTTGGTAAAAAGGGAAAATTAGCACCCAGATACATAAGTCCATTTCAAATCTTGGAAAGGATAGGCCCAGCAGCCTATCGCGTTGTTCTTCCACCGAATATAGAGCAAGTGCATGACGTATTCCACATCTCAATGTTACGGAGTTATTTGCCGGATCCATCCCATGTTATAGATCATCAACAAATTGCCTTAGATGATAAGTTAATTTATGAGGAGAAACCAATTGAGATTCTGGATCGACAAACAAAACAAGTGCGAAGTAAAATGATTCCTATGGTGAAAGTAGAATGGCAAGAGCATTATGGAAAAGAAGATACCTGGGTGCGAGAGGAAAAAATGAGACAACGGTATCCAGAGTTATTTACAACCTAAGGTAAAACTAGTTTGGGGACCAAACTTATTGAGAGTGTAATAACCCGACCCTCTTACATGCTTTACATCCCCAGTTTCATGTTAATCATGTAATTCCATGTAGAGTTATGTCTTTATGTGCGAATTGTTTGATCACGTTTTTATCTGTTAATTGTTGGAACATATGTTTAAATTAAAATGTTAATTTAGAAATTTAAAAGAGAGGCGCGATAAATGAAATTGAGTATGTACACATGCTAGTGGGAATTTTAGAACTACTTGGGAGGTTTAATTAAAAATTTATTTTATGCGATTCACTAAGGCTTGCTAATAGCGTTAGAAGCCAAAGACCTATATGTGTTATATAAGCCTTCATTTCTAGAACTTATCTCCACATATGTGTTGAGTGGAAAATTTAGAGAAACTTTGAAGAAGAGGGAAAGAGAAGGAGAAGAGGAAAGTCAACAAAAGTTGGAGGGTAAAGAATTTGCTAGGAACAATTGGAGAGTTCAACTTAAAGTGAGTATAGATCATTAGTAAACCCTCAATTTCTCTTCAATTGGTTGAATTAAGCTTGAATTGATACATCCTTCATAAAAACTAGGGTTTGATTGTGGGTATCTAATTTCTCAAAGGATCAGGCATCTCTTAGGTGTGTATGATGGAAACTTGATCTCTATGCTATGCTAAAACTTATTCTTTAATATGTTTGAGCTCCTATGTTACACATGCATGATATCTATATATATATATATATCTACATAGTGAAAATGAGGAATTTATGGAGGATTGAGGTTGCAAAAGCTAACGAACAAGTTTTGAACTTAATTTATTTAAAACCACATGTTTACTTGTTGATATGCCCCATTCTTGGGGTGAATTTGTCTTGATTTTAGCTATGAAATGATTCCTTTGTGCCTTGGAGTTATTGGAGTTTTGGATAGAAAAATAGGGCAAACGACCGCACTTGAGACCCATGGCACGTCGCAGGAGACCCGCCGCATGTGCGGGGCTCCTGGCCGAGCGTCACGAGAGAAAACAAGGGAGAGGATTGAATGCATTCTGCTAAAAAGGCACGTGCGGCCCAAGCTGAAAAATTCAAAAACCTTCTCTCGCTCTCCTCGACCCTCTAAATATGTTGTTATGTCCATTTGATGTCCCTATAGTGTGTTTAATTACATACAACGTAACGAATTGAATAATTGAGAATTGAAAGAAAATTAAGGATAATGATGTGCTTATGATCTATGTACTCTGTGTAGGGCATCTGCAGAAGGGAACCAACGTCCATCCGTATCACAATGAGTGATAGTAGCATCATTTCATGCTCTATTCACATTTTGTGTTGATACCATATTGGAAATCTTATGAACTTTGTGAGTATCATACGTCATGAACGATATACCTAATATGCATTTGAACGTTGATATATGTAATATAGACCCAAGGTCATTCTTTTGCTACTGTGATGGGCCTAAGGCCATTCTGAATTATGATGGGCCTAAGGCCGTTTTATATCGTAATGGCCCTAAGGCCATTCTGTACTTTACTGGGCCTAAGGTCGTTTTGCTACCGTGATAGACCTGAGGCCGTTCTGTGTTATGATGGGCCTAAGGCCGTTCTGTCTTACATAGGCCCGAGGCCGTTTTGAATGGAAAAATGAGTAAGAATATGATTAATGGAAATGCATTGTAAATCTATGCTCGTAGTCTTTTCTTGATTTGTTTTACTACTGTCATTCACTGAGCCTTGCTCACCCTATTTTTCTTTGGAATGTTTTGTAGGTAACCAACTTGTGGGTCAATCCTAGGTCAGTGCAATTTGTTGAGTCACCCACAGTGCCTGTTGTTACATTTTGGAAACCCCTGTGATGGAATGTTTTGTTATAAGTTTTGGGAACGACAAATATGTAAATAACTGTTGTTAAAACTTGACTTTCGAGTTGACCTATATTTGCACTCTGTATAGTACATGACGCGTGGAATGTTATGTATATATTTAGCAATGCATCACGATCTTGGCACATAGACACAGCTCGATGAATGTTTGTTTTTCCTTGATCTAGCTTAGTTCGGGCCCCAAAATCGAGTAACTAAGTTAAGGCCTTATTATAGGCGGTCATGTCCAAACTTTTAGGCGAGGTTAGTCGTGACATCATCCTTCGATAGCTTTGAAAATTGATTGTTAATTCAAGAAGTTGAGCGATTTTGAAAGTGGGTTTGTCTCTTGTTATTTTAAAATGATCTTATGGGTTTTGATCTTCGTTGATTGAAGAAAAGATTATTTTGGAAAGTTTTCTTTCAAAAGATTTGAGTTGTATAGTTTTGGTGGAAAAACTTAGAATTTGGGGAGTTTTTTTAAGAGACTGAAATTCCATGAATGATATTGTTATATTTATTTTGTGTGTCAAAATAAATGGTTGTTTGGAAAATTTCTTATTTATATTTAAATAAATGATGAATTTCAGGGAATATGAGAATTGCTATTCATTTTCGAAATTATTGTTCAAAACGTTAAAATAGTCTTGAAATGACTAATTGTTGAGGATACTTGAGAAGAAGGAATTGTGTTATTCTTTGGATGATGAATTGGAATAAAAGTATTTATATTCATCTTGTGTTATTGGCATATCAATTCATTTGATTACATTAAACTTTGAAAGTTGATTTCAAAACTTGCATTGAGAAAAGAATGTTGAGAAATAAGTTTCCATGAAATGGTTTCGGGGTAAATACGGTGGTAAGTCTTGACAGGTTGTGTAGATGAAATTGAATAGGTATCGAGCCTTCCAGTTAATACTGGTAAAAATGACAGATTCTAGGCGTCGATCCTTCCAATCAATGCTGGTAAAAATGACAAAATGACAAAATGGCAGTACTTGTATAGTCTACTTATAGACACCGACCTAGGGATTACCAAAGTCGTATTTACCGCCCTTGAAATAAATTGTTAAGTTTTGAACAATTGAAATTACTTGACATCATTGAGGATAATGGTTTTCAAAAGATGAAAAATATGGCTTATCTTCAAAAAGGACATAGCATGGCATATGTATTTCATCTCTTGAGACTTGTATAAAATGTATATACTTTGTTAAGAATTTCCTACTAGGCTTTATGCTCACCCTACGGGATTTTTGTGCAGGAAAGGATGTGGTAATTCCGCCTAACTAAAGCTGGGAAAATGTGTGTATTGAGAGTACAAAACTCTCATTCTGTTGTGACTCTGTCTGTAAGCCAAGGGCTGTATTTGTGTGGATTTGAATAACCATTTTGTGTAATCAGGCTTAAGCCTTTGAAACTTGTAAACCCTCGGGGGTATTTATTTGTTTAATTTCTTGTTGTTAGACTAATGTATTATCGCATGAGGAATTATTTACATTAAGAAATGCAAGTGTGGGATTGTAGAATTGGCTTTCCTTTAAAAGGGCCATGATTATTGTGTTGTCATTTGGGTATAAAAATTGGGGCATTACAACTTGGTATCAGAGCTACCGGGTTTGAATACTTGGAGCTCGTGAGAAGTGGTTGTTTAACCACAATGGGTTCATTTAGCATGTTTAGGAAGTGTTATGCATCTTGTGACTATGTGATAACATGCTTATGTGACTAAATGGGTATAGGATTGGACTTTTGGGATGTTGTTTACGCCTATTAAATTCCTTGAGGTCTTATTAAAAGGGTACTTAATCAATACTCATTCTACTAAGAATTCTTGGTTTTTCGTGGGACAAATCTCGTCATAAGAGTATAATCCGTATGTGTTGACATGACTAAGTGCTTATGTGGAGTGAAATTGAATTGTGTATATGGCAAAGAAATATATGGAACTGTTGTAGTCGAACGTGTGAGTCAAGTTACGAGCACATATGAGTTAATGTGCTAAATTATTTCTCTTGTGTCCTTTATTAGGATGTCAGGAAGGGGTCAAGTCCTTGGTGGTAAAGGCGGGAGGCGTAGTAGGGCTCGCCGAGGTGTGCATGAGGTACCAGTCCAAAGGGTTCCAATGTAAGAAGAAGGTTTCGGCCAAGCTAATATGGCCGAGCAAGCAAGCCAAGCTAATATGGCCGAGCAGGTGGGACATGCGAGTCAAACCGCAATGGGGGCCCTAGCTCGAGAAATGGCAGGGGCTTTAAGGGAGTCTATGAACTTGTTAAGGGTGGAAAATCAAGCTCGAGAGAACACCGCGGAGTCAATGGCGAGTTTCCTTACTAGAGAGTTATTGCGGGCCAAACCAGATGAGTTCCGTGGTGGTCCCAAGCCCAAGAAAGCGGATAAGTGACTCAAACAAACTGTGAAGACATTTGAGATGCTTCACATCGAAGATAGTGAACTAAGAGTGACTCTAGTGAGTTACTACCTTAAGGAGAGCCTTGGTCAATGGTGGAAATATGCCAAGGGTAGAGTGGAGCCGACATGGGAAGCCATTGTGGTTGCTTTCCAAGATAAGTACATACCTCCCACTACTAGGGAGAGATTAAGGCAAGAGTTTAAAGACCTTAAACAACTTGACATGCTCGTGGCCAAGTTTGAGGCGGTCTTCTCTAGTTTGTCCAGATTTACACCAAAGTTGGTGGCAACAGAAGAGCGCCGCTGCATTGAATTTGAAAAGAAATTGAAAACAAAAAATATGTTCAAGCTTGTCGGAAATATGATTCAGGAATATGACCGTCTTGTGGAGACGGCGACACATATAGAAATTTCCATACAAGTCGAGGAGGAGAGGCTTCGGAGTTCGAGGTCTAGGGGCCAAGAGTCTCAAGGAGACTATAGGTAGAACAAGAAGAGCAGGAACACCTATCCATCCTAGTCCCAACCATAGCAGTCTAGATCCACTTTTCCTTTGCCTAGTGCGGGTCTGAAAAAAAGTGCATCAAGTAGCTTCTCGTGTTTCAAGTGTAGCCAACCAGGTCACAAATCCTTCTTATGCCCACAGAAGAGAGAAGGGCAGTTAATGTTACCACCACCTAACCAATCTCAAAGTCAGTCTCAATCTCAGTCTCAGTCTCAGTCTCAAAATAAAGGTCAAGGGTTTAATTATTATCAGTGTAGTCAGCCGGAGCATATAAAGAGAACTTGCCCATAGTTGGGAGGGGCATCTAGCTTATCAGGGTCGAGGCAGACTCAAAGCTACCAGTAGGCTCAATCAGTCCAAGCTTCACGAGTTAATCAAAGAGCCACTTCGGCCCAGTTAGTACAATAGGCCTATGCTCCAAGAGGGGAGCAAGTTAATTAGAGACTCTGAGGGCATGTGTATCTTATTCCGTGCGGGCGATTCTTGGAATCCTTAGTTGTGATTGGTATTTTTGTTGTGTGTAATTATTTAGCTAATATATTGATAAACACGAGTGCGCCTCATTCATTTATATCTACTACATTTGCTTCTGCATTGGGGTTAGAGGTAGCACGGTTAGTGCCTCCACTCAGAGTAGAGTCACCTATTGGGGGTACAATTAATTTAGACCGAGGTTGTCGTGATTGTGAAATAGAAGTTACCAGGCATCAACTTCCATTTTCTTTTGTGTTGCTAGATATGTCGAGTTTTGATGTCATTTTAGGCATAGACTGGTTATGTTCTTATCAAGATGTGATTGATTGTTACCATCAGAGAGTTACAGTGTGCACTTCGGGTGGTGATCGTTTCTATTTTCTGGTGAACCGAGTTGATAGAGCCTTGTCGCCAGTTGTTGACCCTCGTAGTAAGAGCAAGCTTAGTGGCCTTCTTTCAACTTTCTTGGATAGTGAGAGTGACGAGGCTTGTGTTGAGTTACCAAGGGTAGTTTGTGAATACCCGGATGTCTTTCTAAAAGATCTTACTAGTTTACCACCTCACCGGGAGATCAAGTTCTCCGTTGAATTAGTGCCTAGCACGGTACCGATTTCCATGTCACCGTATAGATTTGCACCCGCCAAATTGCATGAGTTGAAGATTCAACTCCAAGAACTTTTAGACAAGGGTTTCATTCGCCCTAGTACATCACCTAGGGGAGTGCTGGCTCTCTTTGCAAAGAAGAAGGATGGGTCATTGCGGTTTTGTATTGATTACCGCAAGTTAAATAGAGTTACAGTTAAGAACAAGTATCCTCTACCCAGAATAGATGATTTGTTTGACCAACTTAGAGGGTCTCGTTGCTTCTCAAAAATAGATTTGAGGTCGGGGTATCATCAGTTAAGAGTTCGAGAGGAGGACATTCAAAAGACAATGCCTTTTGGGTTGACCAATGCACCGGCTTCCTTTATGGATTCGATGAACAGAATTTTTCGAGAATACTTGGACCGTTTTGTGGTCATCTTTGTGGACGACATCTTGATTAATTCACCTCTGAAGAGGAACACGAAACTCACTTACGGGTAGTGCTAGGTTTACTTAGTGAGCACCAATTGTATGCCAAATTTAAAAAATGCAAGTTTTGGTTAATAGAAGTGAAGTTTTTGGGGCATGTAGTGTCTAGAGAGGAAGTGACTGTGGACTCCTCAAAGATAGATGTCGTACAGGGTTAGGAACAACCCAAGAATGTTTTTGAAATCTAGAGTTTCTTGGGATTAGCGAGGTATTATCGACGTTTTGTAAAGGACTTCTCTAGACTAGCTGCACATTTGACTAGGTTGACTAGAAAGGGTATCAAATTTGTGTGGAGTGAGGCTTGTGAAAAGTCATTCCTAGAGCTTAAGACTAGATTGACTACTGCACCGGTTTTGATAATTCCATAAAGAGGTTTGAATTACACTGTCTATTGTGATGCGTCCGGGGATGGACTTGGTTGTGTCTTGATGCAAGAGGAAAAAGTTGTGGCCTACGGATCACGACAATTGAAAACTCATGAGAAGAATTACCCCACCCATGATTTAGAATTAGCGGCAATGATTTTTGCCTTGAAAATTTGAAGGCATTACTTGTATGGTAAGAAATTTGAGATTTTCTCCGATCATAAAAGTCTGAAGTATTTGTTTTCTCAAAAAGACTTGAATTTGCGACAACGGAGGTGGATGGAATTTATGGAGGATTATAACTTTGAGTTACACTATCATCCGGGGAAAGCCAATGTGGTGGTCGATGCTTTGAGTAGAAAATCTATGAGTAGTTTGACAAGTGTGGCCATTCGGGAATGGGATATGCTAGATGTTATTGGCAAGTTTGATTTGCACTTGGGTGAGTCCAGAGAGAGTGCTACCTTGTTTACTTTGAATGCTCAACCTGCCTTGGTTAGTAAGGTCATAGAGGCACAACGAGGAGACCGTGTTGTGGAATCAATCCATGTTAAGATTTTTAATGGAAAGGAAGAGAAAGGTTTGAACGTTCACTCATATCTGAGTGTACGTTACCTAGACTGTTTGTTTGTACCAGAATCTTGTAGAGAGGAAGTACTTCGGGAGTTCCATCACTCACGCCTTGCTGTACACCGGGGGGGGCACTAAAATGTATCATGATCTTAGTGGTCAGTTTTGGTGGAGGGGTATAAAACAGGATATCACTTTATTTGTATCGAAGTGCCTTACTTGTCAATAAGTGAAAATTTGAACACCAAAGATCGGCGGGTTTGTTACAACCCTTACCAATAGCAGTGGAAATGGGCGTGTTACCATGGATTTTGTAGTTGGGCTTCCTATAACATAACAAGGCAATGACACCGTTTGGGTGATTGTTGATAGGTTGACTAAGTCTACCCATTTCATTCCGATGTGCACCAAATGACTCGGTTGAGCAGCTTGGTAGAGTTATACATTAGAGAGAGTCCAACTCCATGGAGTCCCTGTGACTATTGTGTCGGATAGGGATCTTCGTTTTACTGCCCGATTATGGCAAAGCCTTCAAGAGGTGTTAGGAACTAAGTTAACTCTTAGTACCGCTTATCACCCTCAAACCGATGGACAGTCAGAATGTACCATTCAGATTTTGGAGGACATGCTTAGAGCTTGTGTCCTTGATTTTAAGGGGCCATCGGAAAGGCACTTGCCATTGATTGAGTTTGCTTACAATAATAGTTACCAAGCTAGTACTGGGATGGCACCATTTGAGGCCTTATATGGCCGACCTTGTAGATCACTGGTTTGTTAGGCCGAAGTAGGTGATGCACTGTTACTGGGTCCAAAAATTGTTAGAGAGACAACCGAGAAAGTTGTTCTCATTCGGAAGAGGTTAGCTTGACGACCTTTATCTTTTGAAGTTGGTGACCATGTGTTTCTAAAAATCTCACCAAGGCGGGGTTTGATGAAATTTGGTAAGAGTGGTAAATTATCTCCAAGGTTCATTAGGCCTTTTGAGATCTTAGAGCGAATGAGGGAAGTGGCATACCAGTTGGCTTTACTGCCACAACGTTCGAGAGTTCACAACATATTTCATGTATCTATGCTTAGGAAGTATGAACTCGACCCTTCTCATGTTCTTGATTGAGTTGACTTGGAGGTAGATGAGGATGCCTTTTACAAAGAACGACCGGTTCAAATATTAGATACAGGAGCAAGTGCTACAAGGCAAAACTATCTTGTTGGTAAAGGTGTTGTAGAGACACCATGGGGTTGAAGAAGCGGCGAACAGGAGAGGCGGAAGTCCGCTCCAAATATTCGGATTTATTTGAAAATGCTTAAGTTGCTTTTCTTTATAATATTCCCTAGTGTTGAGGGAAATGTATTTAAAGTTGTTAACCACATGTTGATATGTGCGTTGTTGTTTTAAGCATAAGGTTGTTTAGAGTTGCCATTACTTTTTGGAAAATTTCGTGTTTATGCGTATGTGGGAGGTTGTTGTTAATGAGATAACCATTGTGAAAATGGTGGAATTTGGTTGAGAGTTAGTATTGTGATTTGAAAATGAAATAGTGTGGTTTTGATCGCTAGAAATCCTTTCTTTGGGTAGTTGATTTGAAATTTAGGGAACGAAATTCTTTAAGGGGGAAGGTTGTAGCGATCCCAGTTTTGCCACTTCGCTGAGTATGTCGGAGATTGAGTTGTCCAGTCAGCTCGTGGGGGTCCAAGGGGCAGCACCCCTTGGCGAGTCCTAGGGCAGCACCCTAGCGGGGTTGAGGGGCAGCGCCCCCAAAACAAAAATGCAAAATGCATTCGAAGTTTCTTGTCCGCTCGAGCGGAAGAGCAAGCCGCACGTGCGGATTTCAGAGGAGAGCACAGCTTGCACACTGCAAAAAAAACAGGTGCGGGAATCAGGTGCGGTAGGTTGGTGAGATCCGAAATTTTTTCCTTTTTCTTCTCTCTTTCGGCCGAAGTTGAATCACTTTTGTTTATCTCTCTCTCTCTCTCAAAAACATTTCCTCTCCCTTCTCTCTACATTTTTTACCAAAAACCTCACAAGATCTTCGATTTCTTCAAATCCGTTGGGATTTGGACCTAAGTTCTTCATCAAAGTTGGTTAGCTCCTCGAGGGCTTCGTTGTGTGCGATGAAGATCGAGTTTGGACACCGTTGATTTTGGAGGTTTCATCTCATTTTTTTTTTCAAAACTTGAGGTAAGGGATTTTCTTAGAGTTATATATATATATTTTTGCAAGATCTAGATGATTTTCAAAATCATCCTTTGATAGCTTTGAAAATTGATTATTAATTCAAGAAGTTGAGTGATTTTGAAAGTGAGTTTGTCTCTTGTTATTTTAAAATGATCTTATGGGTTTTGATCTTCGTTGATTGAAGAAAAGATTATTTTGGAAAATTTTCTTTCAAAAGATTTGAGTTATATAGTTTTGGTGGGAAAACCTAGAATTTGGGGATTTTTTTTAAGAGGCTGAAAATCTATGAATGATATTGTTATATTTATTTTATGTGTCAAAATAAATGGATGTTTGAAAATTTTCTTATTTATATTTATATAAATGATGAATTTCAGGGAATATGAGAATTGCTATTCATTTTCGAAATTATTGTTCAAAACGTTAAAATAGTCTTGAAATGACTAATTGTTGAGGATACTTGAGAAGAAGGAATTGTGTTATTCTTTGGATGATGAATCTGAATAAAAGTATTTATATTCATCTTATGTTATTGGCATATCAATTCATTTGATTACATTAAACTTTGAAAGTTGATTTCAAAACTTGCATTGAGAAAAGAATGTTGAGAAACAAGTTTCCATGAAATGGTTTCGGGGTAAATACGGTGGTAAGTCTTGACAGGTGGTGTAGATGAAATTGAATAGGTGTCGAACCTTCCAGTTAATACTAGTAAAAATGATAAATTCTAGGTGTCGAGCCTTCCAGTCAATGCTAGTAAATATGACAAAATGGTAGTACTTGTATAGTCTACTTGCAGATACTGACCTAGGGATTACCAAAGTCGTATTTACCGCTCTTGAAATAAATTGTTAAGTTTTGAACAATTGAAATTGTATGACATTATTGAGTATGATGGTTTTCAAAAGATGAAAAATGTGACTTATCTTCAAAAAGGACATAGCATGGCATATGCATTTCATCTCTTGAGACTTGTATAAAATGTATATACTTTGTTAAGAATTTCCTACTAGGCTTTATGCTCACCCTACGGGATTTTTGTGCAAGAAAGATTGTGGTGATTCTTCCCAACTAAAGCCGAGAAAATGTGTGTATTGAGAGTACAAAACTCTCATTCTGCTGTGACTCTGTCTGTATGCCAAGGGCTGTATTTGTGTGGGTTTGAATAACCATTTTGTGTAACCAGGCTTAAGCCTTGGAAAGTTATAAACCCTTGGAGATATTTATTTGTTTAATTACTTGTTGTTGGACTAATGTATTATCGCATGAGGAATTATTTACATTAAGAAATGCAAGTGTGGGATTGTATAATTGGTTTTCCTTTAAAAGGGCCATGATTATTGTATTGTCATTTGGGTATGAAAATTGGGGTGTTACATGATCTTTTTCAAGCATCATTCATTTATGGTGGTGTGCTACTGGCAATAAGAAATAATTAGATCGAAAATGCATATAGAGAAGTTGAACTAAGTTTAAAGTGGGACTACCCTTGAGGCTACACATATAACATGCATGATTATTTATTTTTTGGTTTCAAATTAATTCATGAACTATATATGTTAAGTTAATCTCTCCTGATTTCATATTGTAATTACAAAGTAAAAGGACAAGGGAATTAAAAATAATTGTAATTGTTTGTGTATATTGAAAGTTTCGTATACAATGTGACACGGAGTTTAATCTTGAATATAAAGAATTATTAATGAATTGAATGGATCATAACTACAATGTGATGAATTTTTACCAGTATGGAAGCACTACATTAGTTTGTCTTAACTTTTATTTTTCATTGGTCAAAAGTGTATTAACTTGAATGTGATTTAAAAAAAAAAAGAAAAAAGAATCTTGGACTGCCGTAGGCACAGGTCACCCACTAGTATTTAATAACATATTGGTGCAGAGACTATTATATATTAAGATAATAAATACTTATATTTTTAATGAGCGAATATTTATTTTAAAATTGTCCCAATTAGAAAATTGATACTGCCAAGGTGGTTAACCTATTGAGATTTTTAAGTTTTTTAATAAAGATTTTGGGAAACTCTTCTGAAATTATTTTACTCAATTACCTTCCCAAAGGGAGGTAATTGTGTATGTTAATTTTAGAGGTAGTGTGAGTCACTGATAAGGGAAATTTTATTGATTTTAAAAATAAAAATAAAAAATTATCTACCCAAAGGAGATAGTTTTTGATAAATCATTCTTTCTTGTTTAAAGATATTGATTGTGTTCTATATATTCAACCAAAAGGTATTTATATAGTGATACGTTCTTGAGGAGATAGTTTTTAATAAATCATTCTTTCTAGTTTTTTTTTATTGTGTCCCATACCCGAGACCCTCAACTCTTGTTTTAAAAATCAGACACTACTCATATTTTATAAGTAGACAGAGAGAAAAGTCTGGCGAATTCCTCCTTGAGGCTCAACTCCCCAACCCATTTATCTAGCCAGAAGTGAGTTCTCCTACCATTCCCCAACTCAATTGCTGAGTTTGCAAGGTACTGATTGTGTAACGCCCCCAACTTGCCCCTGAAAGTTTGGGCATGACCCATGCAGAAAAGGACACTTAACCTGCTATATATATATAGAAAGTAGGGGCCTAAACGGAAGCAGTAACAACAAGTAATACATAATAAGAAAATATGACATCCATTGAGCGACTAAACCATGCCAGGATCACAGACATCACATAAGATGAATAAACCAAAAAGGATGAACCAAAGGAGATACACTTTTAAGAGCTAATAATATACATACACAGATCCAGCCCCGAGGTTGGGCGCATAACAAAATATTATGTACATAACAGTCTAGGCCAAAAGCTAGAGCATAGGCAATAGTCTAGCAATTCCACAACAGTACGGTTTTGACCCAAAGCTTGGCTGTGCTTAGACTGACAAAAGTGTGGCAAAGGTCGAGTTAAGATCGACCTCCTGGTTGGTTACCTACAGGAACAGGCATAACATAGGATGAGCCAAGCTCAGTGAATAATAGTACTTACATGCATGTAAAACAAAGATGATACAATAACCATGTAGTTAGTCTGCTTCTATATAATTTTTAGGACAACTTATTGATTCACAATTTTGTAATTTGGCCCTTGGCCTGAGGAGTTCACATATTTACAAAACCATTGGGTTTTGTAATTTCACAACTTATAGTAATGGCCTTCGGCCCCTTTATATTCACAACTCACAAGTTCACACATTCATATTTCACATATCGGCCATTGGCCTCATAACTTCTTAGTTCACAATTGGCTCTTGGCCACATAGGTTCACAACTTCACAATTCCTTAGATGCGTTCCATAAATCACAAGATTTCACACAAAGCGTACATGGCTTCACAACCACTTTCAATGTTTCCACAGTTTCATAATATTTCTCATATAGCACGTAACTTCATGCAAACATGATTCTTACAATAAGGATCATAACGTCAATAATACGGATAGAGGTACATTGAAGTACTATTACTCACAGCGTTGTGATGGCGTGCTAGTTTCTTCCGAAGTGTGCCCTGCACACAATCATAACTTATAAATTAGTTTGCTTTCTTCATAAATCATTGGGGAATCATTTCCTACATCATTACACTCCACATGAATTGATAACCAACTTAAAATCATCAGAAACATATTCTAAAACTATCAGGGAATCAAGCACGCAAAACTGAACAAGCATATTTTCTTTCTGAAAATTAGTCCTCCGCTCGAGCGCCACTTTGGCCGCTCGAGCGGACTGTAAAATGTGCAAAACTGCTGGGAGGTGGTTTTTCCCGCTCGAGTTGGCTTTCCGCCGCTCGAGCGGACCACGCGAATTCTGAAATTCTAAACTTCGAATTTAGCAACTTCATTCCATTTCTCATGCAATTCCAAATGAATCTAAGACCATATTTCAACCCAACATCACTATAATATGGATTCTACCTTGAACATGACCAATTAAACAAGATTAGGAACTTAAACAAGCCATCTCTCTCTCAAATTTCACTTTTGGATTCAAGTTCTTCATGTTCTTGAACCATAGCACATGATATATACATAAATCCATGAAGTGATGGTATAAAACCAAGGATTGAAGTATAATTCATATAACACCCAAATTAAGTGTCAAAATAACCAGTTGATGAAAAACCCTCATAATTCAAACATGAATCATACATGAATCAAACAAAAACATGAATTACAACTCTAAGTTGCCATAACAAGGAGATCTTGGGCTTACCTTGAATTGAATCCCAAACTTCTAACAATTTTGCCCAAATTTCTTGTTGAATCACTTCTCCCCCAATTCTCTTCTCCCTTCTCTCTTATTTCCTCTCCAAAATGGTAGTCACGTTTTTGATCTTAAGTCCAAAACAAGGCTTAGAGGTATATATGCAATATAAGAGCATATAAGACAAAAATCAATCGCTTTATGATGCCGAAATTGAAATTTCGTAAACATACTTAGTATTACTTAA
The DNA here is from genome assembly GCA_025200525.1 of Camellia lanceoleosa. Lineage (NCBI taxonomy): Eukaryota > Viridiplantae > Streptophyta > Magnoliopsida > Ericales > Theaceae > Camellia > Camellia lanceoleosa. The sequence continues at coordinate 39,400,827 of CM045767.1, read as the reverse complement.
AAATTATGCTGATCACAAATATATAATCACTTTCAGATAATTAAACCGTTAAGGCTTCCAATTTCTGTTTTAATGCTCTAATAGTAACAGATACTTTTCTTGCCTAACCGATAATGTTCAATTCATAAGGCATCAACTCATAAGACATATATATAACTTAAATTCTCATCGTTCCACATTAAACATTTGAAAGCCGAATAAAAATTAAAATATAGCAGAGTCACATACGAGGGTCGGGTTATTACAGATTGAGTAGCATATGAGTAGATATAATTGCACCAATGATATCAGACCAAATTTTTGAGCTTTTGTTGCTTCCTTCCATACATGGCAACCATCTTCCACCCTCCATATTATACTTAGAGCATAGAACATCTTTCCATAGAGTACGGTGCTCTGCTCCAAACCTCTACCACCATTTCAGCAGTAAGCACTTATTCATAACTGTGATTCTTCTGATCCCTAGACCTCCCAAATGTTTACTCTTGGTAATGGTGTCTCAGCTAACCATGTGGACTTTCCTTCTAAGGTCGGATCCTCCCCAAAGACAGTTTGCTTAAATCTTGTCAATCGCTTTAATCTTGTCAATCGCTTTTGCCACCCCCACTAGTATTTTGAACAATGACAAGTAATAAATAGACAAGTTACTCATAGAGGACTTGATTAGAGTCAACCTCCTAGCGAACGAAAGTAGCATTCTCTTCTATGTAGATAACTTCCATTTAAACTTGTCCAAGACTGGTTTCCAAGTGCTTGACCTACCAGGATTAGCTCCTAGAGGTAGACCTAGATACTTAAAAAGTAACCTCTGATGGGCACAATTTAATCTAGAGGAAAAACTCTGCAACAACACTTCATCCACTCCAATACCAGCAATCACACTGTTATGGTAATTAATTTTCAGCCCCGAGAGAATTTCAAAACATCTCAGAATTCGTTTGATGATCACCACTTCCACCCACTCAGCTTCACAAAACAATATTGTATTATCTGCAAATTACAGATACATTACTGTTAACCCATTATTCTCGATGGCGGCCCCGTTTATCAAGCCCATTTCCTTGGCCCACACAAACAAGATATTCAACCCCTTAGCCACAATATTGAAGAGGACAGGGGCAGTGGGTCACCTTGCCTTAGACCCCTCCGTGGACAAAATTCCTTAATAAGTGAACCATTCACTAAAACTGACACTTTTGTGGAAGTTACGCAACTTTTCATCCATCTCACCCATCTATCACCAAATCCAAAATTAGATAACATATTAAATAAGAATTCCTAATTGACTGAATCATAAGCCTTTTCAAAATCTAATTTCAACACCAAACCTTTCTTGTTCGATTTTCTCCAGCCATCAACTATCTCATTGGCAATGAAGATCCCATCTAGGATATTCCTACCCCCCAAGAAATAGGAATTGAGACTCACTAATAATCCTTGGCATCATTTTTTTCATCCTATTTGTTAAGACTTTAGCCAAAATTTTGTACAAGGATCGAATGAGACTTGTGGGCCTATAATCCCTCAAGCTTGTTGGGCTATCGACTTTTGGGATTAGAGCTATAAAAGAGCTATTTAAACCACTCACCAATAAGGCATTTTAATGAAACTCTCTTAAAAATTGCATTACCTCAGATTTGACTACGCTCCAGCATTTCTTATAAAAGGTCAAATTAACATTCCAATATTGTGTCTTCATAACAAAAAGTTGTTTCACTCAAAACACCCTGAGCTTAGGCTCAATGAACATCCCCTCTCCTTCTCACATCTTTCCCTTTATCTGTGGCTTCCAGTTCCTTTAACTTGCTCATTACCTCCTTCTTTTTGCCATCACAAGCTACCCCCAGCACTTTACTAATTTGGATGGATGATGCTGCCTCTGATAACCATAAGCCTCATCTACTACACTTACTAGCCATTGATAGAGAAATAAGCGACTCTGACAGAACTAACACGCCCTTTTCCTCAGATTGAGTGTTTTCTTCATAAATTTCTTTCCCATTTTGTGTTTCCCCTTCTTCCTCAGTTTATGACTTCGATTTGCCTCACCTCTCACCTGGAAACTCTTCTTGTGGATAAGGGTTGAGCTCGTCCTGCTAGGCATAGGATTGGGCTGCTCCACGCCATAAATAGATGCACGAATAGGATGAGTGTTGGCCTCTGCCCGAAAACCAATTCTTACATCCCTTTGGGCCGATCCATCCCTACTTGAGTCCACTTGGGCCCTAATTAAATCCACCTCCAAGCTAATACCTAGATTTCCAACTCAGCATCTTCTTCCCCTTGTCTACTGTCCCTATCTGCAAAAGTCTCAACTTCTTCGTCGGAGCTGTAGCTGGCTTCATTGTTTCTCAGAAAAGATTGACTTATGCATTGCTCTTTCACTATTGTTGAGATTATGATTTCTTTCTCTGAGATCCTGACAGGGTATAGTACACCTTGGCATTCTAGATTGAGTTGATGATTAATGGTGTCCACGCATCTTGTCTCAATCTTGACTTTCCCACAATGGAGGGACTCCATAATCAAAGTGTATGTATCCATTTCAATCACCTTTTCCCACTCTCTACTGATTGTGCAGAATGTATTATTGTTCCACAAGACCAGTGGTACACCGTAGTAGCTTAACCACGCCTGCCTTACCTGTTCAAGAGATGTGCTTTCATCCCATTCTTCAATCGAATCACACCAGGCTATGAGTCGGTCCTTCATTAGCAATAATTTCTCTCTCATATCGCCCACTAATTGAAATGAAAGAACTAACTGTCTTCCACCTCCAACTCTAACTTTGATTTCTCCATAGCCTTGTCTCTAAAGTTCATCCTGAAACTCTACAACCAAGAGTTGTGGTTTCAGTCTTACCACTGCACTTGCAAACAACCATATATTTCCACATTTCTATACCTTAATCGTTCGGACTAAGTTAGGTTAAAGGACCCTGCCTCTAACCACATCAGCATAAGACTTTCTCCCCTAATAAGAAACCTTTACAATGTTGTGTCCTTCATTTTCCCTCCACTGCTATACTGATTGTCGTTTGCTTTGAGTTATATCAACAACCTTGCTAAACCTAGCCATTTTAACCTTTAGTGCTTTGTCCTCACACCAAAGTCCATTTACTTTCAGCAAAGCCATATCCGCTGCTACCGAGCAATCATACTTGACAAACCCATAAATGACATGAAATATGATATACAATGAGACTAAAATGAAATGTCTCGAAATGCGTGCCCACGAGCACGCAAACTGAGAAAATGGCATACGGAATGCGATGAGACTACAATGAGATATGCGATGCAAGATGGGCTTATACTAATATGGGAGAGCCTCAGCCGCACCCACATAAGAGGTCGTCGGATAAAACTGAGGTGCCTCGAAATGCGTACGCACGGGCACGCAAACCGAGGCAATGGCATACGGAATGTAAACTAAAATGGCATGCAGAATGCGAAATGGACTTACACTAACATGGGTGAGCCTCAGCCATACTCACATAAGAGGCCGTCGGATAAAAAAATGAAGTGCCTCGAAATGCGTGCACACGGGCACGCAAACCGGGGCAATGATATAAAGGCATGAAAATGCAAATTGGGCTTACACTAACATGAGAGGGCCTCAGCCACACTCACATAAGATGCCGACAGATGAAAATGAAGTGCCTCGAAATGCGTGCACGCGGGCACGCAAACCGAGGCAGTGACATACAGGCATGAAATAACAAATTGGGCTTACACCAACATGAGAGGACCTCAGCCGCACTCACATAAGCTGCCGGAATGATAAAAATGAGGTGCCTCGAAATGCGTGCCCGTGGGCACGCAAACCGAGGCATGGCCCTAAGGCACAAAAATGGCATGCAAACAAGACGTGGCATATGGCATACGAAAAATGCAAATTTCAGCAGCTAAAATGATGCAAAACAGCCCCCGAATTATAGCAAAATTACACCCGATGCCCGAAATGCAATGTAAAGCACCCGAAATGGCCTACAGCCCTACTAAACGTGCACAATATGGACATAGCATGTAAAACAGTAGCAAGGCAGCCCCTAAACTAGCATTTTTCCAGTACAAATCATGGATGAATAACAACCACAAGTATGGCAAAAATAGCTTGCAAAAATGGGGGAAAAGAGGAGAATTACAAAGCAAGTGGTATCTACAATGCTCAAACTGAAAAACACAGTTCTACAACCTCAAAGAGGGGCCAAAAATATGCACATTTACAAGAGATGACATCCCTCAATTCAGTATGTAGATAGGCTAAACATAGCATGCAAAATAATGAGCCAACAAAGGCTATAACATGAGGTACCAAAAGAATGCACCAAACAACCTTGGACCCTTAACAAAACATGAAGAATGGGTCATTTTAAGACACTTTATAAGCCTGATGAAGGCTGAAAACAGAAGCCAAGCAAGCCTAACAAAGCATGCAAAATAATGAACCAAAGATGGAGTACAACATGAAGTACCAAAAGCATGCATCAAATGGCCTAAGACCATTAACAAAACATGAATAGAAAGCCAAAAAAAGGCTCTTTCTAAGCCTGATGAAGGCCGGAAACAGAAGTTAAGCAAGCCTAACAAAGCATGCAAAATAATGAACCAAATAGGGGCTATAAAGAGAGGTCATGCATGGAAGCACCAAACAACCTAAGACCCTTAACAAAACATGTATAGGGGATCATTTTAAGACTATTTTTAGGCCTGAGAATGGCCAAAAACAGAACAAAGAAAGGCTAACAAAGCATGCAAAATTACGGAAAATATGAGAGATTATGAAACAAGTGCATGATAGAGTTACCAAACATGGTTGAGCCCTTCTTCAATGTTGAAGAGGGGCTCAAAATAAGCCTAAAACCAGTAGGGGTCGGAGCCCAAAACCACAAGCAAATAGGGTAGAAAAATGATACAAAAAGGTGCTAAAAAAGAGGGAAAAGGGACTCACCCTTGAAGACCACTTCTTTTGTTGCTTCTTGGACCAAATTTGTTGCTTCTTAGCCTCTGAAAAACCTTCCTTGCTGCTGGAAATGGTATGGTGATGGTGATGCTAGGTGTTGATGAACAAAATGGTGCCAAGACTTGGATGTTTGAAGCTTTTTAGAAGAGAGGAATGGAGGAGATGTATATGCAAGGCTCAAAGGATTTTTTTTTTAACCCTTAAACCAGCTGGTGGCCCCTGGTTTTTATGGCCAAGAAAGGGGTCAAAAAGGAGGGCAAAAGGGAGTGGAAAATACACCCAAGCATTCCCTCTAAAGATTTTTTCAAATCTAGATATTTTGCTCTAAATATCTTTCCCCAAATCTAGATATTTTGAGGGCAACTAATGCATATCTGGAATACACTCAAAGAGAGGAATAGGGCCGGCCAAGTCATAGGGGCAAAATCGTCATTTCACAAAAGGGGTGGCTGGCCAGCTAGATAAAAAACTGCCGAGAAGACCACTGGCTGGTGGGTTCTAGAAAAGTCCAAAAATGTCCATTCAAGTGTCCAAATTAAAGCCCCGGAAGTTAGCTTTCCAATGCCGCAAACCTTGCATCAAAATTCCTCATGTAGAAAAAGTTATGCCAGTTTCCGTAAAGCCGCGCAGATTCAGTCCAACCGGACTTCAACCAACCATATCTCCTCCCCCCGGATTTGGACTTAGGACATTCTTGAGTGAAAAATGAAGCCCCGGAAGTAAGCTTTCCAATGGTGGTGGCCTCATATTTTAATTCCTCTTGTGCAAAGAGTTACGCTTGTTTCGGTGAAGCCGCGCAGACTTTTCTCCTTCCTGGATTCATTTTGAACCACTTTTGACCAAGCAGATAACTGGTTGCTGAGACAATTGCTGGCCTCCCACCCTCCAGTGATCTTCCTGGTGCTAAAACAGAGGTACCTGCCAAAATTGAACAAAAACTAATGCCAAACGAAAGCTCGGGGACCAAAATCGCGCGGGGTCCCGAAAATGGGCTGTGAGCACCGAAAGTGGCGTTCAGCCACGAAGTGGGCATCAGAGGCCCTAGTGTCCCTCAGAATGATAAAACAGAGGCACTTGCCAAAATTGAACAAAAACCGATACAAAATGAATGCTCGGGGACCAAAACCGCGCGGTTCAGGGTCCCGAAAATAGGCTGTGAGCACCGAAAGTGGTGTTCGGCCACGAAGTGGGTATCAGAGGCCCCAGTGTTCCTCGGAATGATAAAACAGAGGTCCCCGCCGAAAGCCGGAGAAATCGGAGATGATTGGGCGGTCCCGAACCGAGGCACACGGCCTGACGGCTCCGAAAATCGGGAACCGGGCTCCGAAATGGGCAAAATGGCCTACGGCCACGAAAAGTAGCCCACGGCCACTGAGAGATAGTCTACAGGACCACTCCCTCCCCTCAGGAAAGAAAACAGAGAAAACCGAGTCTGGTTCGCAAACCGAGACAAGGCACAGAAGAAGGTTCGGAAGTCCGGAGGCAGGGCGCACGGCCGCGACTCTGAGACTTCTGAACGAGCACAATATGTAACATCACCGAGCGCTCAATCGGTGACGTCTGAGTCTTAAGGTCGGTCAAAAATGGGGTGTCTACAGTTGCCCCTCTTTGACAGAACTCGAAAGTCACAAGTGACGGGAGTGAATGTCAAAGCCTAGAGACGACCCATTTTTGACAAGGCCGAAGACTTAGACAATCATACAAGATAAACAAAGATATGTGCCCGCAGGCGTGCCCGCAGGCAGGGGCAAAATGCAAAATGATAGGCACGGAGCCAGGCGATCATGCAAGTGCAGCAAGCTGTAATGGAGCAAGTATTGACAAATAGATGCAACAGTTTTAAGCAAGAATGCAAAGCAACAACTACATTTCATGCAGTTAGGAATGCGGAGAATCATTCAATTCTCGTTGCGTCTCACACGGAGAAGATACGATACTGCTGATTCGATTCGGGTCGCACCAAATTTCAAATGAACCGTACATACAATATCGTGCCTGCAAAATAGAGAAATTCAACAAGAACAATATGCTAACAACATATATTCAATGTGGTTCCGAAAGTTTGCACGCAGTGCGGCGGGTGAATGCATAAAGCAAGCAGGATCTGGTAAGGTGCGCAAGATAGCGCGATGCAACGCACTAACAAGTGCAGGTGAGATGCGCAAGATAGCACGATAAAATGCATGCACAACGCAAGTAATGTGCACAAAATAGTGCGATGAATGCAATGCACAAAACAGTGCGATTGAGGTGCGCAAAATAGCGCGAATGATGAAATGCACAAGATAATGCGATGCGCAAAATAGCGCGAATGTAAACTGCACAAAACAGTGTGAATGAGGTGCGCAAAATAGCGCGAATGATGAAATGCACAAGATAATGCGATTGAGGTGCGCAAGATAGCGCGAATGTAAACTGCACAAAATAGTGCGATGCAGGTGCGCAAGATAGCGCGAATGATACAATGCATAAAAGAGTGCGATGGAGGTGCGCAAAATAGCGCGAATGTAAACTGCACAAAATAGTGCGATGCAGGTGGTGCGCAAAATAGTGCGAATGTAAACTGCACAAAACAGTGCGATGCGCTAAACAGCGTGATTGATTTGAAATGCACAAAACAGTGCGATACGCTAAACAACGTGAGTGATTTGAAATGCACAAGACAGTGCGATACGCTAAACAGCGCGATTGATTTTGAAATGCACAAGACAGTGCGATACGCTAAACAGCGCGAGTGATTTGAAATGCACAAGACAGTGCGATACGCTAAACAGGGCGATTGATTTTGAAATGCACAAGACAGTGCGAGTGAGATACAAACACAAGATGCACAAGACAGTGCAAGTGAGATACAAAGTGTAAGTGCACAAGACAGTGCGAGCGAGATAAAATGCACAAGAAAGTGTGATAAAACGCATCTTCTATGCAAGTATGGGGGCATCTTCTATGCAATAGATACAAGCATTTTCTATGCAAGTATGGAAGCACAATTTATGCAATGTTGAAAGCAAGCATATTCTATGCATGAATCATAACGATGCGCGGCACGCATGCAACAACAGTGCATATGAAAGTCCACATTCCATGTAATAGAGGAGCATCAAATATGTACTCTGGTGCCTCTGCTTTACTTCTTAGACGACTTCACAACATACTCAGCTCAAAAGGGGCACACCCTATTCAAATTGGCAAGAGGTAATATTTGCATGTGAAACCCTCTGGTGCTACTTGGACTGCCATTCTGACTTGAAGCAGGCTTACACTTGGGGTCGAGACACACTCATACTCCAGAGAAATGGCGAGGCCTGAGAAGGTGCACCTAGAATGCAGTCTCGGATTTTGCTAAAGTTGAAACATGCTAAGATGCTCCAAATTTTCCCTCTTTTCTTTTGCTTTGCAGTCCGGAACCGAAATAGCTTCAGATAGGTCCTTGTTTTACTATTCTGACATGACCTGGGTTGAACCCTGCGGTTTTATGAAAAAACCAATTCCATTTTGCACAAATGTGGAGAATGGCACAGCACTCTGAGCACAGGACGATTTTATTTCTGAAATTGAGAGATGAGTTCTCAACCGGGTATTGAGCCTACGACTGACCACAGCCAAAACGAATCAACAAGGAAATAAAAGGCACACAACCTAGACACATCGAGTAACACTCGAAACGACTCAAAACAAGAATCGAGATAAAACAAAAAGACACGACACTCAGACGTGCACAGGGAGCCTATTTCACCGGGTAGTGTTTCCCACCCTTTCTCACTTGTGATTCTCACATCACTTGGCACTCAAGCTCTAGTTTTCTGAAAAAGCCCTTTTCTCACTTTTTTTTTATCGCACATCTCTCTATTCTTCAATCTCTCATTTTTTAATCCCTCCCCCGGGTGGTTGATGGATAAACAGCAAGTTGAAGGCTCGGGCCCCTAGCATTCTGCTAGATTCTTCTTCTTCTACATGCGGCTAGTAAGTTTCTCCCACATAGGGGTTGCGCTATAACTGGGTGTGTAGCAAATCTGCAGCTAGCATCGGTTGGTGATGCTTTGCTGGGGAGTTTGGACGTGATAAGATCTGTCCAGATGATGGAGTGGAATATCTTGCCTCATTCCAGTTTGTTGCATTTGGCTTGATACCTCGTTGCTTGGAGGGTGTAAGAGCTTTCAGTCCTTTGCTTATTAGCTTCAGTTGTGCCCTTCTTGGCGAATACAGTGCCCTTTCCGGCAAATGCGTTGATAAAGGGAGAAAGACAGAGAATCTGACTCAACTGTGCTCCTAGTTCATCATTTTGACCATTTTTTAACTTTTGCTTTCTACTAAAACAGTTTTGACCAACATGAGAGTTAGATTAACATGCTTGTTCAATTTTTGATTTGAAATTATGCAAGTCAGGCTATAAGCACTGAAAATTTTCCTTTTTTGGGTCCAAGAAATGGTCCAGTTTTTTTTTTTTTGTGGAAAAGATGAAACAATTTTCGAGAAAATTGGTCAACCTCAGTAAAAATTCTCAAAAACTATTTTTGCAAACGGCCACTTGCTCAACGAGCATAAAACCTACTCTTGAGATGCACAACCTCGGATCCAAGGAAAAACTGCCCCGTGCTTGTAGAGAGCTGCATGGCAATGGAAAGTTGCCCCTTGTTTGAACGGCACCGCGGCGCATTGAATGGCAACGGAAAGTTGCCCCTTGTTTGAATGGCGCCACAGCACACTGAATGGCAATGAAGAATTGCCCCTTGTTTGAATAGTACTGCAGCGCATTGTAGTCAGTCCTCAGAGCTACGAACACAAACAGACTCTTGGATACAGAGAAGGCAGAGATGATTAAAACCATTACATGGGCACAATCAAATTGAAGTGTTTTACGGCTGGACTTCAGGATGAAGTTGCCTACGTATCCCAAAGATGGGAATTAAGCCTTACGTAGTTCGGGGTTAAGGTACACTCGGGTATTTAACCTCTCCTTTTTATGCTCTAACTTTTGCCATACGCTTGCTGTGTTTTCAACCTTGCGAGCTATGTTTTCCTTTTCTTTTCAATTCTTTTCATTTCTTCTTCTTTTTTGTTTTTGCTTTTCTTTTCTTTTCCCTTTTTTTTTTTTTTTTTTTGCATTTTTTGTATCTTTGCATTTTTTCTTTTTGCATTTTTGTATATATATTTTTCTTGTCTCGCTCTAACTTTTTGCACGGTCGCCTTTTTCGGTTTTCGCCCAATGAGCCTCTCAAAGGGTAAAAATGTAACCATCCATGCCAAATGGTTCGAGATTGAAGCCCCTATATCCGTGGAGAATGGTCATTGTATTGACTTGCAGAAAGATCCACCTTTGGCTCTTCGAGCACATCGGATATTTTTTGCCCCTAGTTCGAGGGGTGCTTCTGCTCTAGCCTTGCAAGCTTCTTCTGATGAGGTCTGACCTTCTTGATCTGACTTTGGTGCCTCTTGTTCGAGGGCTGCTTCAAATCTGGCCACACAGGCCTTACATCGTGGTCGACCGTTGAACATTCTGAATGCCAGTTCAAGGTTTGAAAGCCAAGGGGAGGGGGGTCGAGTCTCGAGGCTGAGAGCGATCCTAAGCTGCACAATCTCAAGAGCGATTCCACACATGTCTTTGCAGGACCGCACAAAACGTTTTTTGAAAGTTTTTAAGAAAGCGACAAATCGCTTCATGTGAAGACGATGTAGGATCAATCGGATCAAAGCCGTGGTCCTTCTCGATTACTCACACTAACAAGCATGATTTCATTCATTAAGGGCTTATGCCTCTTTTTCTCTCATTTGATCAAAGTTTTGCAAATCGAGGAATTCTTCCTCTTTGTTTTCACCGCAGTTGTTCAAAAGGTTTTGAAGAACTTAGGTCAATACAATGACTTCAAGGCACAAGAGAGCAAGTGGAATGCTGCCATTTCATTCAAATCGGCACAACTAGCACCTGGCGAGAAACAAATGCGAGGCGTGAAATCACTTCTTTGTTTCATTCAAAATCTGTTGGCATAAGCGGCTCCCCTAGCGTAACAGACTCAAAACAAAACAAAAAGACAAATGCAAAACAAAATGGTGACGCCCGAGGTAACACCCCCGGAATCACCCGACTCCTATACAACAGGACTGACTCGATACAACAAGACAGACCCAAAACAAAAGAGATTGACTCAAAACAAAAAAAGACAGACTCAAAACAAAACAACAAAACTGACCCGATACCCAAGTCAGAAAGCACAAAAACTGGTATTTGCACATTGCTCAGAACAGTGCGTGCCATCCACCATATCTGGAGTAAACTGAGCGCTGCCCGCAGGTGGTTCATCCCTTGATCACATAACATTATCCCCCAAGTTCACTGATCCAGTGCCGATAGACTTTGCAGAGCTTGGCAGGAGGACAACCCCATTGTCCAATAGATCTTGTACTTCATGGCGAAGACGGAAGCAGTTGTTGGTAGCATGGCCAGTTTGCTGATGGTATGCGCAGTACTGGGTAGCATCATGTGTAGCCGGAAGAGGGTTCGAGAGAGGTCGAGGCTCAAGGGGTTTGAGATGGCCTTGTCCAACAAGGACTTGGAAAGCGTTGGATAAAGGCATGTGGAGAGCATGGAAGACCCTCTGACCTCGAGGTTGGTACTTCAAGACTTGTGGATTTTTGCTGGGTGCACCCGCAAAGGGATTGGCAGGTGCTGGCCTGGTTTGCTGATCTCTTCTGAGTGGAGGATTAGAGCTAACAGGATTGCCTCTGGTATAACGACCCTTCTCCCGGCTTGCCCCTTGAGTCAAACTGCCCCCAACTTGAGTAACGAAAGTGTCATCCACAGCTTTTGCAACAACTGCGAGCACTTGCTCTTTGTTCAGTCCCTCGGCTTTCAAAGCCTCAACAGCCAACAGAAGATGCTCATGAGGATCCATGTCCGCCCCTATCTTGTTCTTTCCACTCGCCTCCACTTTGCCAAGGGATTTGCCTTCTCCCAATGCAGCCCATCCCAAGCTTAGGGAGCCTTTTGACATGAACTTCCCAGCATGTGGTGTGGTCGATGATGGAGCCAATGTCCCGGAGGCCAGATCGGTTACAGTTCTTTGAAGATCTTTTATCATTCCCATCAACTCAGAAGTAGTGGGTTCTCGGGTTTGAGATGATTGGGGTTCAGGTGCACCCATCATGCATAAATCCCTACTTTCTGGGATAAACACCTCAGGCTTGGGTAGGTGGGCCGGGGTGATTTATATGCTGGGGTCATAGGTAGATGGCAGTGTATGGATGAGATTGAGGTAGACAGGAGATATTTGGTCATTGGGGTCTGAAGGTGGAGCTTTCGTCTGGTTATCGATGAGATTTTGGACCTCATGACGAAGGCGGTATGATCGGTGCCATAACATGGCTACCGATGGTACATCTGATGCGAGGTTATGTCTGGCTGGGAGTGGGTTGGGAAGAGGTTGAGGATCGAGGGGTTTGAGATGCCCTCTTTCCATCAAGAGTTTTAGTGTGCTAGTCAGGCTCATATAGGCGGTGAAAGTTACGCCTGAGCTCGGGCGGTCATTATTCTTGCGTGCTTGGATTGGCAAAAGGGTTGGCTTTGACGACAGTATTGATTTCAGTGGGTTCGAGAATAGTGCTACTTCCGGCATTGGTACTCCTTGAAATCACCCTCCTTGTCGGTTCAATTGCAGGAATGATCCATTGTTGAACGCATTCTCGACTGAACCCCAGTTCATGCAAACTCTTGAAAGTGAATAGCGGAGCGACTATCAATTCGCAACATATCATGCTTTCGAGGTTCGCACCATCATCTGCACTTGATCCCGCTCGGAAGGCGGCGTCTATCTATCTTGCCTTTGCTCTCCATCTCGCAACAAATTTCACAAAAGGCTCTTTTGGGTTTTGGCGGGTTGCTTCAAGCTCTTGGATGGTCATTTCAACTTGGGTATTGTAGGAATCTTGATCGACGAAGGCTTGACCAATTCTTCCCGATTTTGCTTCACTTTGTCCTCCAACTTAGCGTACCAAGTGGTTGCTACACCGCACGAGTTCTTCCATCTGAGAGAGAGTTTCGTGGCTTAGCGAGACCCATCGGCTTTAGGACATCCAAGAAAAGTCGGATATGTATCATTGGATCCCAGACGGTCAAAGCGGTCAATATGTGGCATCTTGAATCATGCTGGGAGCCGTCTGACTCGGTGTGCCCATCCTCAATGTCGGGAATGGAGTTAAGGCCCTGTGCCCTTTTGAATTGCTTCTCAAGGTTCGCAATTTTCACTGCAGTCAGATCGAGGTCATTAGCATCAAGGGGATAACGCCTCTCATTAGGCTGCACCGTCTGGCTTCGGGCTTGAGCTAACTCTTCTCGAGGATCTGGACCCTGCAAATCTTCGGTTGGCGGAATTGGGTCAAAGTTCGGCTGGGGTCCCAAAGCTGGATGTAAGGCAGATGCCCCAGATGGGCTCTGCGTTTCAATACTGGTCTCAGCCTGCATGGCAGTTCCCTGATTTGGCGCTGCTATCACGGCCACAAATTCTTCCGAACCCTGTGCCATCACGGGCTGCTGATTCTAAACAAAGGTGATGTGACTGGTGACTGACGGATCAGATGAACCAATGAGCCCTGTCTGGCCCTTCTTTGCCTTGCCTCAGCGAAAGAACACTGGTTGCCCTTGAATCGAATTTCTGACCTAACAAAGTCTATCAGCACTAGTCCAATGTACCCGGGGGATATCGGAGCCTTCTGAAGCTATGGTTCCAGGACTACCTAGCAAAAGAGAAAACAGACAGCATCTCAGCCTGATTTCATCTGAACAGATACAAGCATAGTTGAATGAGTGTGCCCTCTACTGAATTCTGCCCCAAAATTCTGCCTGTAAACTGCTACCCTCAGGTAAACTGAATCCCAAAGTACTGAACTGGTGCCCGCAGGCCTGATGCCCAAACTCATAGACTGATACATGCATTCCCTGTAGAGACGCACTCTAACAAGCACATAGCAGATAAGTGAGAGCCAAAAACACCCCTATATTGGGGTAGGGTTTCCCTGTCCTATTTTGTCAGGAACTAGGGTTTCACTACGCACGCAGCGGCTTCAAACAACCTATAAACGGGTAAGCAACCTGTCCTAGTTTGGAATGGTCACTATGGATCCGAATATGCACTAGGTCGAATGGTCAAAAAGGGTGCCCCGGTAAAACCGGGGTTTGTGTTCCCATCTTTGTCGAGCCCGAGCCGTCGGCCTTATGGTCATGACTTGACAAGACAAGCCTCCGGCAAATCGTTCGGGAATGGCATATGGCAAACACGGTGTCCTAGGCGCACCAATGCAAATGCAATGCAAAGAAACACACAAGTGTAGTCAAAAACCAGATATCACGAGTTCGAGTCAAGTTCTCTAATTCCCCAGTGATGCGAAGCGTAACAAGCCGCGAGGACCTCGTTCTGATTCGGACTCGATTTTGTCGGTTCCAAATCTTGAACCAAATAGTCCAAATCCGCAAATCGTTTTGAAAAAAGCAGATTTTTGAAAGAAGTGCCAAACATGGATGCTTTGCGGATAACGAGTCGCCACCTATATATTTTTTAAATGGGAAATTTAGGAAACCCTAACTCGGTGCCAAAGGCCACATGCCCGTCATCACCAAAGTTGGCTCGGGAACTTGGGTACGATTGGGGAAGGTCACATCGTGAGCACCCCCGCTCGCTCGGTCAAAGACCGGCCTCTACTAACCATGATATCTGTTTTTGAAAACTTTGTGAGTTCTTATTAGGTTATTAGCCTAGGTTCTCGTGTGATGCGCCTGACATACAAGTATAAATGGGTCGCTTTGAATTGGAACAAAACACTTCATGTTTGTTTGTTTGAAAATGGTTTGGTGGTGCTACTACTTAAGTAGGCTAAGGCAGCGGATTTGCCACCCTCGGGTGGGCTTAGAAAACATGATTTTGCCACTATCTAGTGGGTTTAAAACAAACATTTGATGAATTGTCCCAATCCAAATAACTCAACCTCCACCCACAGGCAATCAAGGCAGTTATATCACATAAGCATATAGCCTCATGGTAAGCATGCAATCATGGCAACACTCACACGCATGCAAGGATGCTAAAGCATAAAACTTACCGAGTACTCCAAGCCAAAACAAAAGCTTATTAGAAATCATGCATGATCCTAAATGTGCTGAAATGCCTAATGCAACACATGCAAAATGCAACTATAGCAGGCTCGGCTATTCTAAACATGGTATATGAGATGCTACAGTTAGTATGTATTCATTTTGGAATTGAAATACAAATGCAGTTAGTATGATGCGCCAAGCCCGGTGCATGCAAAACAGATGAATGATGCAAACATGCTATCATACTGTATGCTAATTGAAATATACCATATATCTAACCATCGTAAGCGGGTAAATAAAAGGGAGAAAGAAGTGGGGGTTGGAAGACATACATCACACTCACCCACCCTTATTACAATTATGCCCTCGCGCAGAGGGTCCGAATAAATATACAGTCCGAATAAAAGAATAGTACAGTCTGAATAAATATACAAATTTCTACTTAATTGACAGATTAACTAAAAAAAAGTAAAACTGGCATGCAAGCCAGGGATTGTCTTGCTTCTGATGAATAATGTATGCCGGGCTGCTCTGGCGCGGAAATCCACTGGGATGCCCCAATTAGCCTCTGTTCGCAATTTTCTCGAAATGCGTGCCAAGTCCCAAAAAGTTGCTAATTCTTGATTTTGCTGCAACAGAGAGCAGGAAAAGGGCATAGCAATGTATTTCACAAATATATGCATGCCTCGATCCTCGTGCCATCAATCACGCATATCAATGCCTGATGGCCGAGGAGTCGGATTGCACAACTCAATATAAGATGAATGCATATGAATGCTACAATAAAACCTAACTCCATCATGGGTAATCCGGAGTGTCGGTGACTTGAGAATTGAGACCCGTTCCGTCACTCGGAGTACAAAACACGCCTCGTTTCCTGTGCCCGGGCTAACTCTTATCCCGAACATGATGCAATATGCATGATGTGCATGAATGCAACTAAAATACAATCCTAGCATAAACAATGCTATGAAAAATGAGACGCCTCGAAATGCGTGCGCGCGGGCACGCAAATCGAGGTGATGACATAAAAGCATGAAATGACATGAAATATGATATACAATGAGACTAAAATGAAATGCCTCGAAATGCGTGTCCACGGGCACGCAAACCGAGAAAATGGCATACGGAATGCGATGAGACTACAATGAGATATGCGATGCAAGATGGGCTTATACTAATATGGGAGAGCCTCAGCCGCACCCACATAAGAGGCCGTCGGATAAAACTGAGGTGCCTCGAAATGCGTGCGCACGGGCACGCAAACCGAGACAATGGCATACGGAATGTAAACTAAAATGGCATGCAGAATGCGAAATGGACTTACACTAACATGGGTGAGCCTCAGCCACACTCACATAAGAGGCCGTCGGATAAAAAAATGAAGTGCCTCGAAATGCGTGCACAGACGCATAAGAAACAATGATATAAAGGCATGAAAATGCAAATTGGGCTTACACTAACATGAGAGGGCCTCGGCCACACTCACATAAGATCTTACAGGATGAAAATGAAGTGCCTCGAAATGCGTGCAGCGAACGCATAAACCGAGCGATGACATCTGAGCATGAAATAACAAATTGGGCTTACACCAACATGAGAGGACCTCAGCCGCACTCACATAAGCTGCCGGAATGATAAAAATGAGGTGCCTCGAAATGAGTGCCGTGGCACATAACCGAGGCATGGCCCTAAGGCACAAAATGGCATGCAAACAAGACGTGGCATATGGCATACGAAAAATGCAAATTTCAACAGCTAAAATGATGCAAAACAGCCCCCGAATTATAGCAAAATTACACCCGATGCCCGAAATGCAATGTAAAGCACCCGAAATGGCCTACAGCCCTACTAAACGTGCACAATATGGACATAGCATGTAAAACAGTAGCAAGGCAGCCCCTAAACTAGCATTTTTTCAGTACAAATCATGGATGAATAACAACCACAAGTATGGCAAAAATAGCTTGCAAAAATGGGGGAAAAGAGGAGAATTACAAAGCAAGTGGTATCTACAATGCTCAAACTGAAAAACACAGTTCTACAACATCAAAGAGGGGCCAAAAATATGCACATTTACAAGAGATGACATCCCTCAATTCAGTATGTAGATAGGCTAAACATAGCATGCAAAATAATGAGCCAACAAAGGCTATAACATGAGGTACCAAAAGCATGCACCAAACAACCTTGGACCCTTAAAAAAACATGAAGAATGGGTCATTTTAAGACACTTTATAAGCCTGATGAAGGCTGAAAACAGAAGCCAAGCAAGCCTAACAAAGCATGCAAAATAATGAACCAAAGATGGAGTACAACATGAAGTACCAAAAGCATGCATCAAATGGCCTAAGACCATTAACAAAAAATGAAGAGAAAGCCAAAACAAGGCTCTTTCTAAGCCTGATGAAGGCCGGAAACAGAAGTTAAGCAAGCCTAACAAAGCATGCAAAATAATGAACCAAATAGGGGCTATAAAGAGAGGTCATGCATGGAAGCACCAAACAACCTAAGACCCTTAACAAAACATGTAGAGGGGATCATTTTAAGACTATTTTCAGGCCTGAGAATGGCCAAAAACAGAACAAAGAAAGGCTTAACAAAGCATGCAAAATTACGGAAAATATGAGAGATTATGAAACAAGTGCATGATAGAGTTACCAAACATGGTTGAGCCCTTCTTCAATGTTGAAGAGGGGCTCAAAATAATCCTAAAACCAGTAGGGGTCGGAGCCCAAAACCACAAGCAAATAGGGTAGAAAAATGATACAAAAAGGTGCTAAAAAAGAGGGAAAAGGGACTCACCCTTGAAGACCACTTCTTTTGTTGCTTCTTGGACCAAATTTGTTGCTTCTTAACCTCTGAAAAACCTTCCTTGCTGCTGGAAATGGTATGGTGATGGTGATGCTAGGTGTTGATGAACAAAATGGTGCCAAGACTTGAATGTTTGAAGCTTTTTAGAAGAGAGGAATGGAGGAGATGTATATGCAAGGCTCAAAGGATTTTTTTTTTAACCCTTAAACCAGATGGTGTTCCCTGGTTTTTATGGCCAAGAAAGGGGTCAAAAAGGAGGGCAAAAGGGAGTGGAAAATACACCCAAGCATTCCCTCTAAAGATTTTTTTCAAATCTAGATATTTTGCTCTAAATATCTTTCCCCAAATCTAGATATTTTGAGGGCAACTAATGCATATCTGGAATACACTCAAAGAGAGGAATAGGGCCGGCCAAGTCATAGGGGCAAAATCGTCATTTCACAAAAGGGATGGCTGGCCAACTAGATAAAAAAACTGCCGAGAAGACCACTGGCTGGTGGGTTCTAGGGAAGTCCAAAAATGTCCATTCAAGTGTCCAAATTAAAGCCCCGGAAGTTAGCTTTCCAATGCCGCAAACCTTGCATCAAAATTTCTCCTGTAGAAAAAGTTATGCCAGTTTCCGTAAAGCCGCGCAGATTCAGTCCAACCGGACTTCAACCAACCATATCTCCTCCCCCCGGATTTGGACTTAGGAGATTCTTGAGTGAAAAATGAAGCCCCGGAAGTAAGCTTTCCAATGGTGGTGGCCTCATATTTTAATTCCTCTTGTGCAAAGAGTTACGCTTGTTTCGGTGAAGCCGCGAGACTTTTCTCCTTCAGGATTCATTTTGAACCACTTTTGACCAAGCAGATAAGCGGTTCTTTGAGACAATGCTGGCCTCCCACCCTCCAGTGATCTTCCTGGTGCTAAAACAGAGGTACCTGCCAAAATTGCACAAAAACTAATGCCAAAGCAGCTCGGGGACCAAAAGCGCGGTGTCCGAAAATGGGTCATGAGCACCGAAAGTGGCGTACGGCCACGAAGTGGGCATCAGAGTCCCCAGTGCCCCTCAGAATGATAAAACAGAGGCACTTGACAAAATTGAACAAAAACCGATGCAAAATGAATACTCGGGGACCAAAACCGCGCGGTTGGTCGAAAATAGGCATGAGCACGAAAGTGGTGTTCGCCACGAAGTGGGTATCGAGGCCAGTGTTCCTCGGAATGATAAAGCAGAGGTCCCCGAAGCCGGAGAAATCGGAGATGATTGGGCGGTCCGTCCAGGCACTGCGGCACGGCTCCAAAATCGGACCGGCTCCGAAATGGGCAAAATGGCCTCTGACCCACGAAAAAGTAGCCACGGCCCGAGAGATAGTCTCTGGGACCACTCCCTCCCTCGAAAGAAAACAGAGAAAACCGAGTCTGGCAAACCGAGACAAGGCCTGAAGAAGGTCGGAAGTCGAGGCGAGGCGCACGGCGACTCGAGACTTCTGAACGAGCACAAGATGTAACATCACCGGCGCTCAATCGGTGACGTCCGAGTCTTAAGGTCGGTCAAAAATGGGGTGTCTGGTGTATGTTAACATGTTTAAATTATCTGAATCTTTTGCGATAAAATATTTTTAATTACTATGTATATTTGTGTATACTTTACATATGGTACTAAGTTAAAAATATTTTTAAAACACTTTTGAATTGTGAACTAGCATAAAATTTAGTTAGAATAACTTTTGAGTTTGGGATTATACAGAAGTACAAATTTTATGGTGTTTTTTAAAATTAATTGGGACTTATAGCTATTTGTTGTTACTTTGTAAGTTGTGAATAGTTCCATTATCTTGGTTCTGACTTAAGAATCTTTTAAACTTAAAATGTGAAGTTTTTAGATTGGTAAACAGTTTAAAACTCAAATATATGAATCTTCCTGTATACTTGTGCCTGTTGTAATAAGCTAGTCCTGTTGTAATAAGCTGGTCCGTTCATTCTTACATAAAGAAAGTTAGAGTGCAAGTAGAACATGAAGTATCTATTTAGTCTATTGATATAAATTGAACATGCATAACATGTACAACCTCCTAGACATTCCCATACAATTAAAAGATTCTTATGATTATATTATTTTTCTAAATGAGCAATATCAAGAGATTGAAAAGATAATTCTTACGAATGATGAAGATATTGACAATTTGTAATATGGTAAATGAATTGATATAAATTATTAATTAAATATGAGATCATGTTAAACTTTTTAAAAGTTTAAAGTCTAATGGGTATTTTTTAAAGATATATAAATAAAGACAAAACTATTTTAGTTGCAAGAGACTGTGATTTGAAAGGGTATTGTCTTTACCAATGTCATAAAGATAGCCTTATAATGATTATAATGGTTTTGTGACATTTTTATCTATTACTTCACCAAACAAAATAAATTTGATTTGTAAGTTAAACAAATTTATCTATGGTCTCAAACGAATTTCTGAGCAATGATATTTAAAGGCTCACCAAATATTATTACTTAGTTTCATGGATAATACTGCTAATATATGTACATATCTGATAATATTGTTAATTTATGCATATATCTCAAGGTAAGTGACTGTAATTTATTTTCTTAATCATTTATATTGATGGAATTTTATTTTCTACAAATAATTTCAAATTAATACTTGATGTGAAAATAATGTTGTTAATAAATTTTTGATATAAAATATCTTGGTAAAATATTTTGTGTGTTTAGTATTAAGATACTTGAAAATAATTCTTGTTCAGTTAGTATCTGAACCTATTGAATCAGTTTTACAAGGAATGCCTTCTAGACCACCTAGTAGGCCATTGTAAGATCGATGTCCCACATTGGGAATGGAGGGGGAGTTTCTAAACTATAAAAGTAAAAACCTAGACCCTTATATAACATCGAGGCTTTTTCCCGGGTGATGAAATCCCTAACAGAACTCTGCAGTTAAGCATGCTTAGGCTGGAGTAGTCCTGGGATGGGTGACCTTTGGGAAGAATAAATCCGTCTTGAGCGTGGCCCAAAACAGACAATATCGATGACATGTGAAGGGTTAGGTGTTACACCATCGAGTGATGCTTGATGAGATCTTGTAGTACAAGGAGTACAAATATCAGAAAACCAAATACCTCATGGTATTTATGAAACCAGAAGACCTGAGAGTCCAACAGCTAGTGATATGAATTTTGAAATTTAATGAATTATACTCCAGGAAGTGAAATAAGAAGACAATTAAACCAGGAATTTATGCAGAATAAATATCAGGAATTTAGAAGATGGTATTTTGAAAATCATAATAACCAACAACTCCAGTATTTTAAAAATCAATATTATTACCATCTTGAAAAATATCAACTCTTAACACCATTTCCAAAATGGTATTATGAATTTGTAATAGTAATGGAAATAGTTCCAGAACAGCAAGTTAATGTATTAACAAATATCCAAAAAACATGGACCACAATAAATGGACAAACAGTATTGTCTATTCATCCGCCTCCTCAATCCTTAGAATTAGCTTCTAATGGCAATACTACTTTACAACTGTTACTCACCACTGCTTATGTGGAATTACCAGCAAGAGCACACCACAATAAGGCTACTCAAATTAAAGACCTCATTCCTATTACGAAACAGAATAATTACACTAATCTATATTTCCAAACAGTAGGAAAACAATTAACCTGAGGTGAAGAATCAATTGATCATTTTAAAGATAGACAGTTGGTTACTCTTAAATTATCACTCCAACCTGTTAATATTAAACCACCTTTAGAAGTAACTAATTTTAAGTTACGTTCTAATAAACAAGATAGTGAATTCATGGAAACTCTTCTTAAAAAGATGTCCAATCTTCATATAGAAAAAGTACCCCATGAAGGTAGCAGTTCTATTCATATGTTATCTGCTTCCGGCCAACAGGATTTACCAAATTAATATAGTGAAGAAATCACTCCTGCTTTAATTCAAGAATTACAAAATAATTTTCAAAACATCAAAACTGTAAACAAGGTTACCATACCAAAGAATAACCAACCAATCTCCACTAGATATTATTATCCTAGACCTACTCCCCAGGATCTTCTTTATGAAGAAAGTTATTGGAAAGATCAGAAATCTTACCATGGTAAAACCGTTTACGAGTGGAATATTGATGGTGATTCAGAATATAGAATTTGGGAAACTGTTCAGCAAATGATTATATATGCTACTGTATGTAAACAATACAGTAATACTGACCACCAGATGGTTAAATTTATTATTAATGGATTTACAGGAATTCTCAAAGGTTAGTGGGATAACATTCTCACTACCATCTAACAGAATGAAATTATTCTGACTACCAAAACTAAATTTGATCCATCCACCAATATGAATGTCCAAAAAAGAGGATGTTGTTTACACCCTTGTCCAGACTATCATCCTCCATTTTATTGGACCCAATTCTGGTATAAATGATCCCAACCGCGAGCTTTTACAGAATTTACGATGTCTATCTTTAACCCATTTTCGATGGTATAAAGATGTTTTCCTTCTTAAAGTCGTTCAATGATGTAGACACCCCATTTTTGACCGCCCTTAGGACTTGGGCACTATTGATTGCTTACTTGATGGTGTAGGCTATGCTATGCAAAGGTTCAATTTCTTCAGCAACAGGAGCGTCAAATCCCAACCTCACACCCCATTTTTGGACCAAAACTATTTTGACTAAATATTTTAGACCTTAAAACCCTCTCTTTCAAAAAAAAAATTTGAAACAAAGTTCCTACGATGTTCCGAGGCTCGCATGTCATTAAAAGTTGTGATTTTCGGTAAACTGAGCAAGGACAAAGTAGAAATGAATGAAAGAGAGGTGAAATCTTTGAAAAAATATTTAAAACATCTTGTTTAAAGGTTTGGAGTTGAAGAAAATTGGAGGAGAGGGAAGAAACCAAGGTTGGGGAAGAAGATGGGCATGAACCGTTAAAAGAGAGTCGAGCAGACCTCGCTAAATCAGGCCTATCTGTTTGCACACTTGGATTTCAGCTATGAGGCCATCACCATTGGAAAGTGGACTTCTGGGGCTACATTTTTTATTCAAGAATCTCCTAAAGTCGAGGACAGATGAGGGAGATATGGTTGGTTGAAGTTAGGCATTAATCCGATTAAGCTGGAAATGAGCAGTCTTCACTAAAAGGAGCATAACGTTTTGCACACTTGGAATTTTGATGTGAGGCTTCCATCATTGGAAAGAATACTTCTGGGACTTCAATTTAGACACAAGAATGACCTAAAAAGGAATCCAGATGAAGGAGTTATGCCCATTTGAAGTCGCGCCTGGAAATAGATTTTTAGTGGCCGACCGGCCAGTACAAGTGGACGACCGGCCAGAAAAGTGGGTTGTCGGCTACTAAAGTGGCCAGTCAGCCACAAAAAGTGGCCGGTCGGCCACTAGTGTCCCAAACTCAGATATTTTGCAGATCTTTTCCCTCTAGCTGTTCTACACAAGCTCCAGCTGTCTGTTTTGCAGATATTTCGACCAAGGCTTGTATTTTTGCTATATATGGAGGCTTTCTCTATTGTTTGGGAGGTTGGAAAGTTTGGGAGGCTCTCTCTCTAAAAATCCCTCTCTCTCTACAAAGTTTTGTGAGCAAAATCTCAACATCTCGCTCTAGAAGCCTCTCTCTCTTCTTGTTTTATGCCTTAAGCTTAGAATTCTCTACACTTTTGCAAAGAGACCCTTAATCAAACATCCTCATCTTGCAGCTGAGGTTCTTTGAGGATCATTTGGAGCTCCTAAGATTGGTTTGAGCTGTAATTTGGACCTGTTTTCCAACTGTGCTTCAAGGGTAAGAACTTGTCCCTTTTAAGCTTTGTTTTAGCTAAGTGCTTAGCCATCCTTTTACACTACTTTGAGGCTGGTTTTGACCTCTAAAAACTCTATTTTTTTAAGGTTTTAAATTGTGGTCTGAACCTTGTTTGGTTAAGGGGTGGTTCTTCCCCTTTGCTCTTTGGCTTGCAAAGCCTTTTGAGCCACCTTTCAAAGCTTTTGAAGCAACCTTTTCTTGGCCTTTTAACCACTGAATTTCAAAGGAATTTCAATGGTAGAAAGTTTGTTTTGAGGTCCAAAATAGGGGGGGATGGCCTCCCCTCCTTGTCTCTCTATGCCATGCCTTGTTAGCACTACAAAGTAGCATCTTTTTATGGCTTATGTTAGCTTAGTTCAAGCATGTTTTTGGCTATATTTTAACATGTTTAAACTCTATTTTTGACTGGTTTAGTCACTGGTTGCTTGCATCTTGTACTTGTAGTGTAATTTTGCTTACTAGCCTAACATGTTTGATGATTTAGCCTATCATTCTAGCTTGTATTAGCTTAACTCCAGCACATTTTTGCTATTGATTTAGCATGATTAAGCTCTATTTTGAGTGGTCTTGGACATATGTGCTTTGCCTTGTATGGCTATAGTGTAATTGGCTTCACTAGCTTTGTGATTTAAGGCCCCTAGCATACTTTCCTTGAGTTAGTTGCACGATATAGCATCATTTTGCATGTGATTTCAGAGCATATACCTCTGTCACACTCTCACATATCACTCTTTAATTGCTTTTGAGAGTTGTGCCTTATGCCTTGCTTGCGAGCCAACATGTACGCATGATCTTCTACTCTTTTGTGCCTTAATTTCAACATGTTTAGGCCACTGATTTGGCATGTTTTAGGTCTGTCCATAGCTAGTTTGATCACATGAGCTTTGCTTTGTATGCTTATAGTGCAATTGTGCTAAATTGCCTAGCATGTGCTATTATTTTGGCCTCTTAATATAGCTATGCTTAGCTTATTTCAAGCATGTTTTAGAACTCTATTTAGGGTGTTTTAGGACTATTTTGGACTGTTGGTCCCTTTTGAGCTTTGTATTACATGCTTCTAGTATAATGCACTTCGCTAGTTTTGGTGTTTTCAGCTTTAAACATGTCTTGCATGCATTGCTTGCATGATTTAGTGTCTTTAGCATGCTATTTCAACACTGAAAATTCTGCAACCTCCCTCATTTCTTCATTTTTCAATTTGCTTTGAGGGTTGGTTAGCCTTAGATTGTGTTTAAACTTGAGATAGAGCTTATGCTCAATGGCTTTAACTCTCTTTTGAGGGTTCCTCCTAACCAAAGGCGTGAACTCTCTCATGTCTTGAACCATACTTGATTGATCCTCTCCTCATTAGAGGACAATCACATTGGACTTAATCGGTTAAAAGATTAATCGGTAATGTAAAATGTGTAAACAAGAATTGAGCAAAGTAAAACATGCAAGATAAGCATTTGTGTTGCATTGCATGTGTTTGGATCGGACGTTAATCTAAACACAAGAAATGTGGGACATTTCATACTCAAAGTGATGAAACATGTCACATTTCTTGGTCACCGTCCCTCTTGATTGTGCATGATAGGGTGGAGGCCTTTTGAGTCTTATGTGTGCATTCATGAAAGCTTGTACAAGCTTGGTCCTTTGGCCATCATGCATCGAGATGCTTGATTGGTGGCTTGAAAGCCAAGCGCCGCACTCCTTTGAGCTTGAGAAATGATGAGGAAAGTGACAATACATACATTACCTGCAAAATACCTTGTTTTGCCTCTGTTGTTCTCTGTTGTAGCAAAAATAGCATTTTGGAAAAGCAGGTGGCCGACTGGCCACTTTAGGTAACCGACTGGCCACCTACACCAACCGACCGGCCAGTTAGAGTGGCCGACAATCCACCAGAGGGTCCCTGTGTTGAAGCAAAAGGCAGTCTGGAGATTGGTACAATTTTCATAAATCAAAATGAGTGTAAATAGAGGCAACCGAAGGCAAAGCAATGGATTTTTTAGATGATGCCAACCGAGCATGCATGTCTCCCTCGCCCACGAGGCCACTTTACCACTTTATTAGCTAGTTGTAGCTAATTATTACATGTGTTGTAATTAATTAGTTTAAATCTATTTTGTAATATTTTAATTAGTTTGTGCAGCTAGTTATTCAATTCCAATTCAGTTTGTAATAATTAATTAGCTAAAATAGTTAATTAGTTTCATTTTGTAATAATTAGCTTAGCTTAGTGTAGCTTAGCTTATTCATTTGGACTCTTCTTCGAGAGGGCGCAATGTTGTAATAAGGGTACATGTGTGTGTGAATGTCTTCCAACCCCACGTCTTTCTCCTTTTTATTTAACTGCTTTCGATGGTTAGTTTAGGGCACGTTTTGATTAGCATACCTTATGCTCGCATGCGTGCATCAGTCATTTGTCTTGCATACACCAGGCTCAGCACATCATTCAAACTATATCGTATTTTAATACTTATTTGAATAATGTTATCAAATTGTTGCATTCATATGCTATCTTAGATAGCTGAGCCTATTTAGTTGCATTTTACATATGTTGCATTAGGCATCTTGTATAGTTAGGATCATGTATATTTCTAACTAGCTTTTTGTTTTGGCTCGGAGTACACTGTAAGTTTTTACGCTTTAGCATACTTGCATGAGTGTGAGTGTTGTCATGCTTCGCACACTTGCCATAAGGCTATTTGCTTAAGTGATTAACTGTATGAATGCCTGTGGATGAAGGCTTTGTTGCTTGAATTGGGACAATTCGACAAATGTGAGTTTTAAGCCCACTTTGCGAAGTGGCAAATCATCATGTTTTAAGCCCACTTGAGGGTGGCACTGTCAAACCATTTTCAAAAACAAACATGAGTTGTTTTGTTCCAATTCTTGCAATTTAGTCTATACTTGTATGCTGTGCACATCACATAGTAAGTTAGCTAATAACCGAAACAAGAACACATGTGTTTATAAAACAACATATCATGCTTAGTAGAGGCCGATCTTTGATCGGGCAAGCGGGGGTGCTCATTTTAGGACCTTCCCCTCTCGTACCCAAGTTCCCGAGCCAATGCAACTTTAGTGATGACGGACACGTGGCCTTTGGCACGAGTCAGGGTTTCCTAAATTTTTCAAAAATAAAATATTTAGGTGGCGACTCTGTAATCTGGCAAAGCAGTCCATGTTTGGTGCTTTTTGATTCAAAATCGATTTTCCAAAACGATTTGTCAAATTTGGACTATTTGGTGTTTATCAGTCTCACATTGCACTTTGTGAGATTAGATTCAGAACCGTGACAGGAGTCCGAACTGTAGGAGACCAATTCACGCCTCTCCGAAAGGGGGGCACGCGAAGAAAGTCGGGTCCACAAACGACCTGATGCCAACAGTGACCATTGGAAAGCTAAATTTATTGATGGCCTACCTACTCTTTTTGCTAAAAAAGTTAAGAAAAAACTTAAGGATCGCCATAATCAAATGTCTATATCCTATAACTAGTACACTTATGACCAGTTTATTGCCATTGTCATTGAAGAAGGTCTTGCACTTTGTAATAACCTTCAATTACAGTATCAACTTAAAAACAGAATCTTACAGGGAAGAAGGAGTTAGGTGAATTTTGTGAACAATTTGCCTATGATACAAAAACTCAATATCCTAAAACCAGAAAATCTTACCCCAAGAAATTTACAAAAAAATATCCCAAACAGTATAAAAAGTCTATCTATACTACAAAGAAGTTTTCTCCTCATAACAGAAAAAGGAAATCCACCAAAAAATCCCCTAAAAAGGATGTTAAATGTTATAAGTGTGGAACAACATGACATTATGCAAACAGATGTAGATCTAAGCTAAAAACTAAAATTAATGAATTAGCATTAGATACTCAAACTACCCAACAGATACTTCAAGCTCTTGAAGCAGAAGAAGAATCCGAATCTGATACTGAATTAGATGGAATTGCAGAACTTTATTCTCCATTAACCTCTGATGAAGAAATTGAAGAACTAGAATTAAATTGTTCATGTTCTACAAATTTGAATCAGATTTCTGAACCAATTATTGGAAATCTATTGTTGAAATGAATGGCTTAGACCTTGGAGGTCCTAGTATTCATGTTCTAACAGATGATCAGAAATCAATGCCTGATTTGGTTGACCAAATCAAAAATCTAGATATGAAACTTAAATTTTTGGAAATGTGTTATCGAAATGCAAAACCTCCAATCCTACCAATAGAATCTTATAGTATAAACGACGTCATAAATAGACTCCAAACATCAACTACTATTGATAAACCAGCTACTATTCAGGATTAAAAATGGAAATTAATGTTCTCAAAACTGAAGTAAAACATTTACAAACAGCTAATCAGTCAATCATTAATGATATTAAAAGAATTGACAGACAGATGAAAGATAAAGCGACATCATCTTCATCTATTCCATAATCTAATGACAAGAAAACAGAAAACCAATATTTGATGCTTATGAATCAAATAACTTTTCAGAAATGGTATATAAGAATTACTTTCATTATAAAACCAAATTTTATTATCAAAGATGCTATTGCATTAGTTAATAGTGGAGCTGATATGAATTGCATACAGGAAGGATTAATTCCCACACAGTATTTTCATAAAACCACTCAATCTTTAACCAGCGCTAGTGGAACTTCTATGAAAATCATATACAAAATTCCTGAAGCTTTAATTTGCAATCAGGGAATATGTTTACCAACAGCTTTTGTTCTTATCAGAAATATGTCTCAGGATATTATTCTAGAGACACCTTTTTTATGTTTACTTATGCTTATCACTAAGATAGATTCCATAGGTATTCACACCAACATTAGTAACCAACCCATCATTTTTGAATTTATAACAAAACCATATACCAAAGAATTAGACCAGATCCGAGATATGGTTAGATTTAAAGAAAAACAAATTAATTTTCTTCAAACAAAAATCCATTTTCTCACCATTGAGCAGAGGTTACAACCAAATTTCAAGAACAAAATTAAATTAATTGAAAAAGAATTTCAATCAGAAATATGTGGTGATACTCCCAATGCTTTTTGGGAAAGAAAGAGTCATATAGTCACCCTTCCTTATGAACCAAATTTTGATGAAAAATTCATCCCAACTAGAGCACGCCCTAGTCAAATGAAAAAAGAATATTTAGAAATGTGTAAAATAGAAATTCAAAATCTTCTTCAGAAAAAATTAATCAGACCAAGTCATTCCCCTTGGAGTTGCACAGCATTTTATGTCAATAAAAATACAGAAATTGAAAGAGGAGTACCAAGATTGGTAATCAATTATAAACCTCTTAATGATGTTTTAAGACGGATCAGATACCCTATTCCGTACAAAAAAGATCTCTTAGATCGTTTACAGGATGCAGTCATATTTTCCAAATTTGACTTGAAATCAAGATATTGGCAAGTTCAAATTGCTGAATCAGACAGGTATAAGACCGCTTTTACAGTACCATTTGGGCATTATGAATGGAATGTTATTCCATTTGGATTAAATAATGCTCCATCAGAATTTCAACATATCATGAATGATATTTTTAATCCATATACAGAATTTGCAATTTGTTATATTGATGATGTTTTAATTTATTTATCATTTATTGATCAGCATATTAAACATCTTAATATCTTTAAAAATGTTATTATCAGAAATGGTTTAGTCATATCTGCACCTAAGATGAAACTTTTCCAAACAACAGTACGTTTTCTTGGACACAATATTCATAATGGAAGTATTATTCCAATAAACAGAAGTATTGAGTTTTCTTCCAAATTTCTTAATGAAATAAAAGATAAAACTCAACTACAGAGATTTCTTGGTAGTCTCAATTATATCAGGGACCATTATCACCAATTAGATAAGGATGCCTCCATCCTTTATACCCGTCTTCATAAAAATCCTCTTCCGTGGTCTGAGGAACATACCACAACAGTTCAAAAGATTAAGGCCAAGGTCAAACAATTACCTTGTCTTCAACTTCCTAATCCTCAATGGAAAAGTTTTGTTGGAATAGATGACTTTAATCAGGGATTTGGTGGGATATTAAAACAATTAAATCCTAATACCTCTACAGAAGAACTATTACGTTTTCATTCAGGTAGTTGGAAAGGATCAACTTTAAACTACCCAACCATTAAACAAGAATGTTTAACTATTGTTAAATGTTTTTTAAAATTCCACGATGATTTGCTTAATCAACATTTTATTATAAGAGTTGATTGTTCTGCAGCCAAATAGATATTTAAAAAAGATGTTTTAAATTTAGCATCTAAACAGATATTTGCAACATGGCAAAATGCTTTATCCATATTCCATTTTGATATTGAATATATCAAAGGTGAGAATAATTCACTTCCCGATTTTCTAACTCGTCAATATTTGCAGGGCCAAAATAGTATTTCCAACTGACTAACAGAGGTCGCAGAGGTCGCGGTAGGGGTTCTAATCCCTATCATAAAGAATTTCCAAGGTTTTGTGCCAATACCAGTACAGGTGAATCCAGCCAATCCGGTAAGGATATTCTCCTTAAGCTTGAAGAACAGTATACTCCTAACAGTATTACAAAGGAGATAGTCCTCTATATCGAACCAACCAATCAAAAATTGATGACAAATCCATGGGAAATCAAGCATCGGTGTCTTACCACGCAACAATTTCCTCCCCATTTTGACCAGTATCGCTATGTCTACGAACAGATTTTATCTGAAATTTGATTTGTAAGTTAAACAAATTTATCTATGGTCTCAAACGAATTTCTGAGCAATGATATTTAAAGGCTCACCAAATATTATTACTTAGTTTTATGGATAATACTGCTAATATATGCATATATCTGAAAATATTGTTAATTTATGCATATATCTCAAGGTAAGTGAGCGTAATTTATTTTCTTAATCATTTATACTGATGGAAT
Organism: Camellia lanceoleosa; assembly: GCA_025200525.1. Lineage (NCBI taxonomy): Eukaryota > Viridiplantae > Streptophyta > Magnoliopsida > Ericales > Theaceae > Camellia > Camellia lanceoleosa. Next base: position 39,370,192 of record CM045767.1, on the reverse strand, counting down.
TTTATTTGCTACTAATAATTTCAAATTAATACTTGATGTGAAAATAATGTTGTTAATAAATTTTTGATATAAAATATCTTGGTAAAATATTTTGTGTGTTTGGTATTAAGATATACTTGAAAATAAATTTAGAGGATTGTTTTTCTCAGCTCAAAGAGTACACCAATATCACATTCTTACTAAATTTAATATGCAAAATTGAAATTTTTACATTGCTATTATTGGCAACCGAGATTAATTAAGTAACATTCAGTATTCATAAAACGATGTTGAGAAAAAGTTTATGAGAAATGTCTCGTATGCTATTGTTATGGGAGTTTAATGAATTATGAAATTTGAATTAAACTTTGTGCATATGCAATTAATTTGTTAGAAAATTACTATTTTAATTTAGGATAAATCACAAATGCACCCCCTCAAATTTACTTAAAATACGAATTGTCGCCTATGGTTTGGAAAATTATAAATATCCCATTGTTAGAATTTTTTATTTATCAAAATTAACTGAAAAAATGAATTTCTTAACCTCTCTCATATACAATAATAAAATTACCTGAATTATTAATTGAAATAAAATTTTAACATTATTAAAAATTATTAATTAATTTGATATTTTATTAATAAAAAGGGCTATTTGTTATGAAATTAAAACCTCAAGGGGCGAAATGTAATTTTCAAAATCACAGGGGGCAATTTGTATTTTAAGTAAACCTCATGGAGTGTATTTGTAATGTAGCCGATTGTCTATAAAAGAATTAATCATCTTAATGTTATTGGTTGTACAATGTCAACTTTGGTTATAACAATTTCAATTTTAACCTGACCCTTTTTGCATCTTGGACTTGGGTTTCTTGGTTCCACTTTGCATATGTACTACTGCCCTTATATCTCCTTAAATTTGGCTATTGGGTTGTCGTTGTTGCATTTGGGACAGGTTGGTTGCTTAGTTTCCAAACTTTTGTTGCCCAAATTTTTGCTTCTCCGCTCGAGCGGCACTTCTTGCGCTCAAGCGGGCTTTACAAAATCTCAGTACTTTTGCAGATCTGTAAAACTACTGAGAGAGTGTATTCTACTCTTGAGCGGCCATTCTTGCGATGTTCTTCTGTCTGCAAAACTACCGGATGTGTGTATTTTGCGCTCAAGCATCACTTCTTACTCTCTAGCAGAACAACTTATTATGTTTGACGTTCGAGCGTCAACTCTTGTGCTCAAGCAGACTGCGCATATATCAATTCGTAACAGCCACATTTTACATCACTTTTCCATCTCTTTCTCTCTCTAAAACTCTCCAAACCCTAGATCTTTAGTTTCTCTCTCTAAAACTCATCTTCTCTTTACTATTTCACCTAGATCCATTGGGTTCTCCACCCTAGTGCCTTTGAGAAAAAAATAGAGCATTCCTAGAGCTCCGTCTTGATCCGAATAAAGCTTGGTTCCAGCGCTTTTGAAGTTTCTCTCTTGCGCCCTTGGCCTTCTAAGCTTAAGGTAGGGACTTCTCCACTCTTCTATGAGTTTTAACTTGGTTATTTGTTGATAGGTAAGAAATGTTGAGGCTTGTTGTGATTTTGAACAAACCTAAGGTTTGGGGTTAAAATCAAAAGAGGGGTTTTCAAATTAACGTATTAAGAATGGTTATGGGAGTAGATATGAGCTTATGTTGTGTTAAAATGGTTGATTTTGGTGTTTGGAATGAGATTAGAAAAAAGAGGGTTTTGCCCTAAATTGTCTTGAATAATTATTTTGCATAAATAATGAAATTGGTATTTGAAATATGAAATTGGATGGATGTTTATATAAATGATAGAATTAGATATGTATTATCTCGCATTTATGGAAATTTAGACAATTTATCTGTTATAAAGATTGTATATCTATTTAGAAATATCAATTTTGGGCTATCGGTGGAGGGTAGCCAGGATTGTTGTAGAAATTGTATGTGGATTAGGCAAATTGAAACAAATCTCTTAGCCATTACCATTGAATATGATTATGATTTATATAGATGGTACATGTATGATGTTTGGGAGGAGAAATGGGATGTACTCCATGTTTGGGAGGAGAAAGGGGATGGACTCCATTAAACTAAGTTGGCCTGTGTATCTAGGGTAAAATTCCCGAAAATTGCGCGTATACATGGGTGCCGATTCCCGCAGACGAAATTTTCGTAAAATGGCAAGTGAATGTATTTTGTATGATAATTATGTTGGTTGGAGGCCTATGGGGTGTATCCTCTGTTTGGTTGACTAAATGAAGTAGGTATAACTAATGGATTGATATGTAAGTTTGACATAACATGGTTTTGAAAAAGGTTGTAAAAGATTTGTCATTTGAAAATTGAACATGTACATCATATTTATATCTTTGTTAATATTCATATATTGTGTTAGATTGTTTCTACTAGGGTTTGGCTCACCCTACTTGGGAAATCATTTTCAGGTGCTGGTGACATGTCTCTGTAGACACCCCATTTTTGACCGACCTTAAGACTCAGACGTCGCTGATTGAGCACTCGGTGATGTTGCATACTGTGCTCGTTCCGAAGTCTCAGAGTCGTGGCGCCCGCCTCCCGGGACTTAAGACCCTCTTCTCTACCTTGTCTCGGTTTGCGAACAGACTCGTTTTCTCTGTTTTCTTTCAGGGAAGGAGTGGTCTTGTAGACTATCTCCGGTGGCCGTGAGCTACTTTTCGTGGGTCAGAGGCCATTTTGCCGTTCGGGGCGGTTCAGTTTGCCGGGCCGTTAGGCTGTGTGCCTCGGCTCGGGACCGCCCAACCATCTCCGCTTTCTTCGGTTTCTGGCAGGAACCTCTGTTTTATCATTTCGAGAAACACTGGGGTCGCGGATACCCACTTCGCTGCCGAACACCACTTCCGGCACCCGCAGCCCATTTTCGGGATCCCGATTTGCTCGGTTTTGGCCCCGAACGTTCATTTCTCATTAGTTTTTGTTCAAACTTGGCGGTACCTCTGTTTCAACATCGGGAAGATCCTTTGGGGGTGGGAGGCCAGCAATTATCCCAGATAACGGTTTCGCTCCTCAGCCCGTTTTGCTCACGGGCCAATGTTGAACACCTTGGGGTATTTTCTTCCAACCAAAGTTACATATCTGTGATGAGGGACACAGGAGGACCCTACCAACTCTCGGTCGGCGAACTGTGAGTTTCATTTTTGGGCCTCTCCTTCAAGCTCTATGTTGTGACTCGCCTTGATGTTGCCAATTTCGGCCTTGGAACCTTGTTGCACACATCTAGGAGGGCACTTTGGTATGGTGGTCGGCAGAAATTGTGCCTTTCATTTTGGGCCTCTCCTTCAAGCTCTATGTTGTGGCTCTGGTTCGGTGTTGCCAAATTCGACCACAGGGCCTTATTCTACACACATGGGAGGACACTTGTGTTTGGTGGTCGGCCAGAACTTTTGAAGTTGGTTTTTTTGAGGTGGCTGGCCGGCCATGGGAGGTGGGTGGCCGGCCATGGTGGGTGGGCGGCCACCTTGGGCAAACAAACCACTGGCCAGACTTTCAAATTGCTACTTTTCAAAGTGTCTCCCTCATCCGGGGGACATTTCAGGAGGGAAAGATTGGATGCTTTCCCTCCCCTTTTACACCCCATTTTCTTGCCTATTTGAAGGCCCCTCCCCCTCCTTCTTCAAGGTTGGAAAAAATCTCTTCAAGAAGACCAAGGCAAAAACCTCCATCTTCATAGCTAAAAACTCCAAAAAAGCTTCAAGTTCTTGCTTGATTCCTTCATCAACCCTAAGCCTCACCATTCCAACTTCGATTCCAGCAGCAAGGAAGTGGATTTCAGAGGTTGATAAGCCACAAATCCAAGCCAAGAAGCAAAGAAAGACAAGTCTTCAAGGGTAAGTATTCAAAACCAACTTTTAGGGCATTTTCTTGATCCTTTTCTATCCTTTAATTGGTTGAGAATTGGGGCTCCGACCCCTACTGCTTTTGTGCTTAAAATGAGCCCCTCTACAACTTTGTAGAAGGGCCCAACCTCATTTGGTGTTTGTATACACTAGTTCCTTCAATATTCCTCAAGTTGGTAACATTTTTGCATGCTAAAATTGACCTATTTGTGTTGGTTTTTGGGGGTCCGACCCCTACTGATTTTGTGCTTAAAATGAGCCCCTCTACAACATTGTAGATAGGCTCAACTTCATTTGGCCTTTGTATCTATCACCTCCTTCAAATTTCATCAAGTGTGCCACTTTTTGCATGCAATTTTTGACCTATTTGTGTTTGGTTTTAGGACTTCGACCCCTACTGGTTTTAGTCTTATTTTGACCCCCTTTACATGTTTCATGAAGAAGGTTTGGTCGTTTGGTGTATAGATTGCATGTCTTAGGTTATACCCTCTTGTGGCTTCATTTTTGCCTTCTATTTCTAGCATATTTGTCTTATGATTTAGAGGCTTCCATCTTCTGCATATATGCTTATTTTTGGGCCCTCTTTCATGTTGTAGAAGAAAATTTTTCTATTTGAATTTTCTATATACTACTTGCTTTGAAAATCCTCTCTTTTACCGTATTCTTGCGAGCTTTTGTTGCCATATCTATGCTTGCATTTTGGCCATGTTTATTACTAAAAAATGCCATATTTGGGACTGCCTTGCTACTGTTCTTGCTGCCATGATCATATTTTGAATGTATAGCATGGCTATAGGCCATTCGGGGCTTAATTTCAGTACTTCGGGATGAATGCATGCTTGGTGTCGTTTCGATTTGTTTGGGGCTGTTTTCCCTTTATTTAGGTGCTGAAATTCCATTACCATGCTTGCATATCATTTCCGGGCCATTCAGTATCATTTTGCATTGCCTCGATTTGCGTGCCAATGGGCACGCACTCGGCACCTCATCTTATCATTAGGCAGCCTATGTGAGTGTGGTTGAGGCCCTCTCATGTCGGCGTAAGCCCAATCGCATTTTCATGCTTGTATGCCATTGCCTCGATTTGCGTGTCATGGGCGCGCGTTTGGCGACTTTTTCTACCCGCGGCCTCCTATGTGAGTGGTGAGGCTCTCCCATGTTGATGTAAGTCCATCCGGCATTCGTATGCCATTTCATTGCATTTCATCATCGCCTCGATTTGCGGCGCTGTGGCACGCGTTTGCAAACGCCGGTTTTTATCCGATTTTCTCCTTTCATCATCGCCTCGATTTGCGCGCCTATGGGCGCAGCGTTTGAGGCACTTCGGTTTATCCGATTTTCATTCTTTCATCATCGCCTCGATTTGCGGCGCTGTGAGGCACGCGCTGGCGATTTATCCGATTTTCATTCTTTCATCATCGCCTCGATTTGCGCGCGTGGCACGCGCCCGAGGCACTGCCTTTATCCGATTTTCATTCTTTCATCATCGCCTCGATTTGCGCTGTCAGGCACGCGTTTGGCTGCACTTCTTTTATCCGATTTTCATGCTTCCATCATCGCCTCGATTTGCGGCGCGTGGCACGCGTTTGAGGCACTTTGGTTTATCCGATTTTTGCATCGTACCTCGCCGCCTCGGTTTGCGTGCGGTGCACGCATTTCGAGGCACTCTAGTTTTATCGATCTCCATTTTGGTTTCGTCTCGGTTTGCGGCGCGTGGCACGCGCCGAGGCTGCCGGTTTATCCGATTTTCATCTTCCAGCATCACCTCGGTTTGCGTGCCCGTGGGCACGTATTTCGAGGCATCCCATTTTTCGTAGCGTTCATGTGTATTCATCCCAATATTGAGTTGTGCCGTCGCTCCCCGGCCATCATGCATCGATATGCGTGATTGGTGGCGGGAGGATCGAGACAAGCATATATTTGTGAAATACACTGCTATGCCCTTTTTCTGCTCTCCATTGCAGCAAAAATGAAGAATTATCGCCTTTTGAATCGCACGCAATTCGAGGAAAAGCGCAAGCGAGGCTAATCGGGGCATCGGTGGATTTCTGCGCAGGCTACAACATACATCATCATCCTTGAAGCGAGGCGGGTCCACGGCTTGCACGCCCGATTCTTGCTTTCTTAGTTAATTGATTTGTATTATTTTGACCGTAATATTCTTTCATTTGGGTCAGATATTATTTTATTCGGACCCTCTGCGAGGGCATAAATGTAATAAGGGTGGGTGAGTGTGATGTATGTCTTCCAACCCCATTTCTTTCTCCCTTTTATTTACCCGCTTTGAATGGTTAGATATAGGGCATATTTCAATTAGCATCTGACATGATAGCATGTTTGCATTCATTCATCTGTTTGCATGCAGGATCGGCGCATCATACAAACCGCATTGTATTTCAATTCTAAAGTTGAATACATGTTAGTGTTGCATTCCATGTGCCATGTTTAGAATAGCCGAACTGCTATAGTTTGCATTTTTGCGTGTGTTGCATTAGGCATTTCAGCATATTTAGGATTCATGCATGATTTCTAATCGTGTTTCTGTTTTGGCTTGGAGTACTCGGTAAGTTTTATGCTTTAGCATCCTTGCATGCGTGTGAGTGTTGCCATGATAGCATGCTTGCCATGAGGCTAACTGCTTATGTGATATAACTGCCTTGAATGCCTGTGGGTGGAGGTTGAGTTATCTGAATTGGAGCAATTCATCGATTGTTTGTTAAGCCCACTAGATTGTGGCAAAATCTGCATTTTAAGCCTACCTGATGGTAGCATCATCAAACCATTTTCAAACAAACAAACACAAGATGTTTAGTTCCAAATCAGACGGCCCAGTCTATACTTGTTTGCTGCGAGCATCACATAGTAACCTAGGCTAAAAACCGGAATAAGAGCATACAATGTTTTTCAAAATCAGATATCATGATTAGTAGAGGCCGGTCTTTGACCGTGAGGAGTGCTCACGATGTGACCTTCCCTAATCGTACCCAAGTTCGAGCCAACTTTGGTGATAGCGGACCGCGTGGCCTTTTGGCACCGAGTCAGGGTTTCCTAAATTTCCCATTTTAAAATATTTAGGTGGCGACTCTGTTATCTGGCAAAGCAGTCCATGTTTGGCACTTCTTTTCAAAAAATCTGTTTTCCTTCAAAACGATTTGCCGGATTTGGACTCTTTGGTTCGAGATTGAGAACCGCAACATAAAATCGAGTCAAGTATGCGAGGTCCCATGGCGTTATTCTGATCTCCTCCAAGGACTTAGCTTGGAAGGACTTGGGAGCTAAAGGCTCTGTTTTGTCATTTTGTATTTAATATTTGTACAAGCCTAGGGCTTTATATGTATGGAGTTTAAGACTCTCTCTTTTGTTGTAACCAAGCATTGTCTTGGAAAGATGTAAGCCTGTAGGGCATTTATTTTGTTGATCATTAAGATGGTATCACATGTTATAGATTCAAGGTAGAGCTTATGAATGTATATCGCAAGTGTCACTTTTTTGTAAATTAACTATGATTAATGAAAGATTACTACTTTGTTCCTGCCATTGTGTATATGTTGCTGGTGGCCGATTTATGGCATTTATTTCATGCCCTTACATTGGTAGTTGCTGAGATGATATATAGTATCTAGTACTGATTATATTTCTATGTTTGCATGAGGTGTTATTTCATGGAAAAGTTGCATAAAACTTTTTATGTAAGCTTGTTTTAGAGTTCGACTTGAGTTAAATATAATTAAAGAATTTTATTTCGGAGCTTAGAATTGTTAATTTCATCTCCAAACTTATAAAGATGTATTATGATACATGGTTTTAATTTTCTCTATGACGAATGATTAAAAAAAAAAAAACTCTGATGGTGCTAAATAGATAAATTTAAAGTACTTTAGAATTAGAGTCCTTAAAGATGATATTTTTTTATGAGCACATGTTACAGAATATATACTAGTTGATCCTATAAATAAAGGGCTTTGGCTAAATTTAATTGGCTAAATATATTGGGCATATGAATACTTTACAATTTTTTATGTGCTTAGTTAAAGAAATTTTTACCCATGAATATTATCTATAGTGTATTTTAGTTGATAAAGTTTAATGTGTTTATTCACATTTTGTTTATAGTTATGTATGTACACATAAATGGTAGTAACTATTATGTATATATTCCTCTTATATAAACTCTTACAGTATATTTAAGTTTTGAGATATAACACTTTGGTTTAGAAGTGTATAATGCTTCAGTTTAAAAGTATATGTGGATTCATAAAGTCTAATGCTTGGTTTAAAGTATGAAAGACCTCGGTTTAGAGGTATAACAGTTTCTTTTAGAAATGTAAAAAGGAATGAGATTCTTTACAAGGTCTTTTTGAGACCATACAGAGGACTGAATGTGGAGTTAGCATGTTTTATAGTTTTTGGATCAATTGTGCTGAAATTTCACACTACACTTTACCACATATAGAAATCCATGTTGGTGACATATTAGTATTTGTAATTGTGGAAGGTGTTATGTTGTTAAATATGTTACAATTCGATATTAATATTCTCATTGAACGAGATTTTGCGCTGAGATATTTCTATTTGAATCATATTTTGTGGCCACTAAAGTTATTCAACCCAAGAGTCATTTTATTAAATAAAATATTTTATTAAATTAGTAGTCGATGTAGCCTAAGTGGGAGAATGTAAGAAATTTCTTAATTAGGCTGTCATTGACTATATTTTGTTTGGTTTGTGAAAAACAGGTTGAAAGTGATTCAAAATATTGGCTGGTATGAGCCAAAAATTATTATTATGATCCATAGTATATTTATTATTTTATATGTGGATATGTGATATGGAGGTGTAAGACCTGTTTTAAGTTATTTAGATTCCTCAAGGGAGGGCTCAATAATTATTTTATTTAGGTCCAGTCCCTCTCCTTTCTTATTAGAGTTTACCTATATTTATATATATGTAAATCAAAGGGTTATTAGTCTCATTGAAAAAACAACGTGAAATATATAGGAGAAGGAAGGAAGAGATTTGGTGCTAAGGTTTTTCAATTATGAATACCATCTTCTTTCAAGAAAACAAAACTCAAGACAATGAGAATCAAACATTATGTATTTAAATTTATATTTTAGTAATTAATTATACGACTCAGCTATATAGCTCGAAAATGAGCCTGAATCGCAGATAAAAGGTGATTTTTGAATGTTTGGCCATTGCAACATCGGTTAATTGACACCACGGCGAGAAATAGAAGAGAGAAGAGGAGAGGAGAGAGAGAGGAACCAGTCAAAGAAGAATAAGTGAGAGCGACCACCACTGAGATCGACTGGTGCTAACCACCGACCTGGGTGACCACCGACGACCAACGAAAAACTCTGCCGAGCGTCAATCACTATGTTGTGCGCCGTCTAGCAATCTCGCCATCAATCATCATCAGGTTGTTTGCTGACCAAAAATACCACTTCGACGTCAATCTCAATTACTCATCAGACTCACCGTCCGTCTGTCAACCTCTAAATCTCGCCATCCGTCCTGAATCTGCTGGTGCTTTTTTTGTTTTTTTGTTTTTTTTCTTCTTATAAATTTTTATTTTTTTGTTAAGCTTGAATGTGGGGATTAGAAGAATGGTTCTCTATGTTTGGGTCTATGTGGGTAGATGATTTCAATTAAAAAATCTATTTTGGGTCTATGTTTGTTCTTGTTGATTTTCTATGTTTTGACAAGGGATTAGAATAATGGTTCTCTACATTTTGTGTTCTTGGTGTTCACCTTTATTTGTTGTATAGCTTGGCTCACTTATGAATGCAGACCATATAAAGAAAAGCTTGTTACTGCATTATTGCATAGTCCTTTTATTTTTATTTTTAACATTGTATTTCTTATCTTGAACGGAATTTCCAAATTTTTTATTAGTTAGTTGTATGTTTTCTAGACTTCTATGCACAGCACTTTGCAATAATCAGAGTAAAATTGCTATGTGTGTGATGCATAGCTATACAGCCTTGTTCTTCTATGTGTGATGTATATATGTGTTTTGGGATATGTCCATAGCTGAATCTGTGTGTATACAAACTGTGATTTGAATCTGTCTATAGCTGAATCTGTTTTGGCATGTGTGATGTATACAAAGTTGCAGTTGCCTTGTTCTTCTATAACTGAATCTATGATGTGTCTAAATCTGTAGTGGTTATATGTGTGATGTACTCACTGAATCTGTGATGTCTCTACATCTGAGTGGTGTTTAAAATCTTATTTATGATTTGCATTTTAAAATCCACTTTCATTCTGCTGATTTTATACAAATTACAGTAGAGTGTTTCACACTTTGCATTTGAATTTGAAGGTACAAATGGACATTGATTCAAACAATCCTATATTGAGTGAAGGTGAGGAAGTTGAGGAACCGAAGAACAATCCTTCATTAAATAAGAGTGATGAAATTGAAGAACCTAAGAAGGGGATGTGTTTTACCTCAAAGCAAAAGGTGCACGAGTTTTATGCAAAATATGCTAAAAACCTTGGATTTGCTATAGCTTACAGAACACAGAATGTTGGAGCGGATAGAAAGGTGAAATACTTTGGAATTGAATGTACTCGGGCGCAGAAGAGGACAAAAAGATCAGAAGTAAACCCCCTGAAACCATCTTTGTCATCAAAAATTGATTGTAAAGCAAAGATAAGAGCGACTTTACAACAGGATGGAAGATATAAGTTAACTACAGTTGTGCTTGAGCATACGCATGACTTGATTCCTAGTGACTCACAGCATTTTCCAATGAATAAGAGTATTCGTACTCCTATGAAATGAAGATTAGAAATAAACGATGAAGCAGGAATTGGGGGTGTCCAGGAATTTTCATTCTATAGTTGCCGAAACGGGGGGATATGAGGCATTAACATTTAATGAACGAGATGCAAGGAACCACATTAAAAATGCTAGAAGATCGAGGCTTGAGGTAGGAGATGTCGAATCAGTTGCATTTTATTTTCATAGGATGCAACAAGAAAATTCAAACTTCTGTTCTACAATTGACTTTGATGTAGATGGTCGCATACAAAACTTGTTTTGGACGGATGCAAGGAGTAGGGCAGCTTATGAAGCATTTAGAGATGTTGTCTCATTTGACACCACCTATCTCACAAACAAATATGATATGCCGTTAGCTCCATTTGTAGGAGTTAATCACCATGGACAGTCAATCTTGTTTGGTTGTGGGCTATTATGTAATGAGAACACAGAGACAGTTGTTTGGCTATTCAAAGGATAGTTAAATTGCATGTCAACCACTCCTCCAAAAGCTATTATAACTGACCAATGTAGAGCCATGCAAAATGCCGTAGAAATTGTCTTCCCACAAGCTCGACATCGTTGGTGTTTATGGCATATATTGAAGAAAATTCCCGAGAAATTGCGAGGATATTCCCAATATGAGCCATCAAATTTGCTTTACAAAATATAGAGTATGATTCTTTTAGGAAAAATGAATTTGATGAGGAATGGAAAATGATGATTGAAAAGTTTAGCGTGTATGACAATGAGTGGTTGGGGGTATTATATAGTGAGCGACATAGGTAGATTCCTGCCTATGTGAAAGATATTTTTGGGGCTGCATGTCAGCTACACAACGAAGTGAGAGCATGAATGCATTTTTTGATGGATATGTAAACTCAAAGACTACTTTAAAGCAATTTGTTGAACAACATGACAATGCATTGAGAAGTAAGGTGGAAAAGGAGACCAAAGCAGACTTCAAATCCTGAAACAAATTGTATGATTGCTTAACGATGTATGAGTATAAGAAGCAATTTCATGCAGCCTACACTAATTGTGATGACCCGGAATTTTTTTTTTTAAATAGTCAGTGCATATAATTTAATTGAGCAAATTTTCGGATTTGACTGCTATATAAATTTTGTGCAAAAATAGTGCGGTTTTGTATTTTTTTAAAATAGTTCTCGATCTCAGAAAATTAGGAAATTTTTATATGTTGTTCACATAAGAGTCTAGAATGTTGAGAATTAAATGATGAGTATTTATTTAATGAAAATTCGCAGACTGATTGGTGTTTAGTTTTATTTATAGCAGGATTTTGTTATTTAATTTTGAATGTTTAGATCATGATTTGGATAAATTTGTTGGGTCTATTTTGGTATATAATTGGACCGTGTTGGCTTATGGGTAAGACCTATGACTTAGATTTAATTTAATTTAAGTTTGTTTAGTGACTCATGTTTAACTGTTTGGTTCTTTTTTATTATGTGATTGGTAGTAACCACCTTGGGAATTGTTAGTATTTATTATATAGAGGTTATAATAAAATTTGATAGTTGATTTTATGATGTGTACTATATGATGAAAAATTATATATTTTATAAAGAATGAAAATATGTATATTTCGTAATGAGCAAAATATTATATTTTGTAGTATACAAAAATGTTATATTTTGTGGTGAGAAAAATTATATCATTTTATAATTTATATTATAAAATTTTGAGGTATTATTACAAAAATTATATTGTATTTTTTGAAAAACCCATTTTGGGGAAGTGAACCCACATGGGGTTGTTCCCCATGCCTTCCCCCTTCTTTCTTTTCCTTTATTTTTCTTTTCTTTTCTTTCTTGCGTGCTTGGCAAAGAGCTCAACGTCTCTCTCTCTCTCTCTGTTTTTTTCCTCCATTGTTGCTCGATCTTTGAGTTTTAAATGGGAGTCGTTAGAGTGAGATTTTGCAAAAAATGTTGTAAATGAAAGTTAGAGAGCTCATCGTGATCTTCGCAATGGTATTCTCGGATTCATGATCAGGTGATGTTTGCATTTTTATATTGCTTTTCTTCATATTTGAGGTAGGGACTTTTTTCATATCATTACATTAAAGCTATGTTAGGGTTATTTTGAGAAAATATGTCATTTTATGAGGTATTGCATACATATTCAGATTATATATATATTTATATATTTTATTTGGTAATTTTTGGAAGAAAAATCATGTTGAAATGTTAAGAATGTTGGCATTTTGAGGTTGATTTGGAAAAAAATCATTTTGTGTTAACAATTTTGTAAAATAAATCCAAAAATAAAATTTGAAAGATGTATAGATTGTATCTACATCATATTATGCTTAGATGATTTATTTTGAGAAATATAAAGTTGAAATATTTTTTTTTATCTTTGATTTGGAATTTATTTTTGAGAAAAATAAATTGATGATGAGGAATATTATATTGATTGTTAAGTTGAGATTATAGAGTTGTTTTGGGATTAAAAATTTTAAAAGTATTATATTCATAAAACTTTATGGAAGATGATATGTTGTTGATTACGTTGTGTTCATTATTTTTGTGAAAATGAAAAATGTGAAATATGGACTTTTGAACTCATAACCTTGAAAATGTTACTCTTGGGCATATTTCATAATTTTTGAAGTAAATATCATGTTGGTTAGATAATTTCAGAAAAAGTGGTGGAATTGTTATTGGTAAAGAATTTGGGAAAAATATTACCTCTTTAAGTAGCTTGGCATGAAAAATAGTTATGTTGAAATATAGTTATGTTTGAGGAATAAGACATGTGAAGTTAGGTTTGGTATTATTAATTTGAAAATTTTTGAATATAATAAACTTACTAATTTAGTGGATTAAATAAGTTTTGATTAAAAGGTTATATCCGCTATGGTTAAAAGTGTGTTATTGAGATTATACCATAATTTTTTACATAATATGATGGAAATGGTAATATTTAATAAGTATGAGATTTAGTGAAAATCATATTGGTTGTCTTGGTTGAGGTAAAACAAAAATTGATTGAAGGTTTTGTGTGAGTCAAAACAATTGAAAAATTGATAAATAGTTTTAATATTTGGTGTATGCTAATACGTTGTTTTTGAACATCAAATTCATATATGAGATGTTTGAAGTGTAAATTGAGAGTTTGGTTAAATTGAGAGTTGTTTACGTATAATCTTGCTATTTAATGCATTTTTGTATATAAAATTACACGTGAATATTTGAAGGTGAGAAAACCCCAATTTGTGAAAAATCCTAAATAGTAATGTTTTGAGAATTGTCGGATTATTGAGAAAAGACTTTGTTTGGTTTCAAAATTTAGGATTTTGATTCAGAAAACACTTATGAAACTTTTGGAATATCGAGTATTAGTTACTCCTTTGAAATGTTGAGTTTAACGAAAAGTTATATAAGTCTTGAAAAGTTGTCTTTAAAATGTGGAATATGGATTATTTCTAAATGTTGGGAATCATGGGAGATTTCAGGTTATGGTTATATGTTGATCATTGTATGCGAAGTTATTATCTTTTAATTAATATATTAAAGATAACTATTTTGGCTGTTGGTGAAAATTTACCATGTTGCATTTAAATGAGTGATTTCTTGGAAGGATGAGAAATGATGGAACTTTGGAATTTTGATATAAAATATGATATAAATTTGTCTTGAAATAACTAAATTGGGAATGTTGATTAACATCTAGAGACTATATGTGTAGTGATCCCGGTTTCGACCCTTCTTTCATCTTTTGCCACTTCGACTGGGCAGGTCGGGGATCGATTTTGACCCGGTCAACTTATGAGGGTCGAGCTACCCGGTCAACTCGCCGAAAGCAAAAATGCAAAATGCATTCGAAATTCCTTACGAGAAAGTGTATTTGACGCTCGAGCGGGGCTTTCTACGCGCGAGCGAACCTTGTTTTATCAGTCCGTAAAATTAGGGTTTCATATCACTTCTTGCAGCCCCCTCTCTCTCTAAAACTCTCCAAAATCCTGATCTAGAGCTTCTCTCTCTAGAAGTCACCTTCTCTCTCTAGAAGTCACCTTCTCTCTATGATTTCTCCAAATCCAATGGGACTTAAGCCTAAGTTCTTCATCAAAGTTGGTCATCACCTCGAGGGCTTCATTCTGTGTGGTGAAGATCGAGTTTTAATAATTGATTTTAGAGGTTTATCTCATTTCTTCTTCAAAACTTGAGGTAGGGATTTTCTTTGAGTTATATATATATATTTGCAAAATCTAGATGGTTTTCGAAATCATCCTTTTATAGCTTCTGAAAATTTATTTTGATTTAAGAAGTTGAGCGATTTTGAAAGTGGGTTTATCTCTTGTTCTTTTAAAATAATCTTATGGGTTTTGATCTTTGTTGATTGAAGAAAAGATAATTTTCGAGAGTTTTCTTTCAAAAGATTTGAACTATATAATTTGGTGAGAAAACCTAGAAATTGGGGATTTTAAAAAGAGATTAAAAATCCATGGGTAATATTGTTATATTTATTTTTGTGTGTCAAAATAAATGATGTTTAGAAAATTTCTTATTTATATTTTTATAAATGATTAATTTTGTGGATTATGAGAATTTGTTCATTTTAGAAATGGTTATTCAGAATGTTGATATAGTCTTGAAATGACTAAATTGTTGAAAATACTTGAGAAGAGAAAATTGTGTCATCCCTTGGATGAATTGAAATAAAAGTATTTATTCATCTTGTGAAATTGCATTGAAGTGAGAAATGAGAATTTTGATCACAATGGGAATATTGTGTGGAAGTATTAAAAGTGGAAGAAATATTACATTGTATTATTAATTATTGCATTGGCATATCAATTCATTTGATAATGAAGAGCTTTGAAATTTGATTTGAAAACTTGCATTGAGAAAAGAATGCTGAGAAATAAGTTTTCATGAAATGGTTTTAGGGTAAATATGTTGGTAAGTCATGATAGGTGGTGTAGATGATATTGAATAAGTTGGCCTGTGGGTCCGGGGTGAAAGACTGAAAAATCCGCGCGGATAGGTGTCGAGCCTTCCGGTTAATACCGGTAAAAAGGACAATTTGGTAGTACTCGTATAGTCTACTTGCAGACACCAGCCTAGGGATTACCAGAGACATATTTACCGCCCTTGAAATAAATTGTTAAGTTTTGAATAATTGAAATTGCATGACATCATTGAGCATGATGGTTTTCAAAAGATGAAAATGTAATTTATCTTCAAAAAGGGCATAGCATGGCATGTGCATTTCATCTCTTGAGACTTGTATGAAATGTATATACTTTGTTAAGAATTTTCCATTGGGCTTTATGCTTACCCTACAAGATTTTTGTGCAGAAAAAGATGTGATGATTCCACCCAACTAGGGGCGTGGAAGTATAGGTGTTAGGAGTACAATGCTCTCATTTTGCATGACTCTGTTTTGTAAGTCCAGGACTGTATTTGTGTTGAGTTAAAACTCCATTTTGTGTAACCAAGAATGTTTTTGGATAAATCTGTAAGCCTGTAGGGCACTTATTATTTGTTTGGCTTCCATTTTATACTTGTTATAAAATGCATGTTTGGGATTAAAACTGGGGCATTGAGATGTGAACAATATGTATTTGGCATTTGGGATTTAACGAAAATGGGCGTATGGATTAGTTAGCTATATATATATATATATGTGTTTGTCTATCAGGTGAGTTTTGTTGCATAAATAGATATAGCATACCCAATTTTTGGGGTGTTACAATATGAATATGGATATGATTGTATTATCTCTTGGAATTGTATTATGATATTACATTGATAGAGATATAGAATTTGATCACAATGGAGCATTGTGTGGTGGAATTGAAATTGAAACTATTCTAATGCATTGTTACATATTGCATTGCCATTCCATTTCATTGTTATCATGGATTTCGAATTGCAATTGAAAACTATTATTTTGAAAAAGGAATTGTTTTTTGTGAAATAAGATCATTTTGAATTGTTTTGGATAAATACATTAGTAAGTCCGGCTAAGGGGTGTAATTTGATATTGGTTAAGTTGGCCTGAGTGTCCATGGTGAAAGACCAAAAATCCGCACGAATAGGTGTCGAGCCTTCTAGTTAATACCGGTAAAAATGACAATTTGGTAATACTTGTATAGTCTACTTGCAGACACCAGCCTAGGGATTACCTGAGTCGTATTTACCATCTTGAAATTTTATTGAAATTGTTGGATTAATGTGTTTTTCAAATTGGCATTGTGCGTAAGATTTTCAAAAAATGAGAAAAATATTTTGAGCATGACATGACATGACATATGCATTCATCTCATAAGACTGTATAAAATGGATTTGATGAATTGTTTAATTATTTGATTCAATTGATAATGAGATAATTGAATGAATTGAAAATGATGTCATGTTGTTATTGAAACATGTTTATTTATTTAAGTTAACTTGTGGTTAATTAAATAAATTAGATTTAAGAGATTACGTAATAAAATCATATGGTTTTGACATGATATGATTTCACGTATATGTACGAGTATTTTGGTACCCGCATATCTTCTAATGTTTTAATATGAGATTGCTTGGTACGCTTGTGGTTGCTCACCCCCTACATGTACATGTATACAGGGAATGCTTTTCGGATTTGAAGATCAAATAATGGGTTTTGTCATTTCATAAGTGTAATATAGTGATGGATTGTACTACTTCATTTATTTGTTTGGCTGAATGTTTTTTGTAAAGAATAATGTCCTCTCTTTTATTGTAAGCCTCAGGGCATTTCTTCTACTTGTATATAAATGTCATTGTTGTAAAACGAGAGGGAATATGTATATTTAATTATTCATCATTTCATCCAAGGATGAAATATTATTTGTAAATGGACTTAATTAATGAATATATGATAATGTTATCTGAGTAATAAAATACAAGATGTGACACTAATGCGAAATTTAAAGAAGTTCAAGTACAATTGAAGCACCTACTGTACTGTCATGCAACTCTTGTAAAAGAGAAGGAATCAATTTGTACTTATCATGTGAAGGAGGCTATTTTAGTGGGTGAGAAAATGAAAAAGGTTGAATTTGTGGACTTGAATATAGATGCGGATCCAAATGCCCCATTTTTTTATTTTTTTATTTTTTTTTTTTCTACTAGTAATTTGATGACTTTGGTTTGTAAACTTGAGATAGTTTGCTTGTAAACTTGGGATTGAAGAAAATGAAAGCATTTATGTTGGTGGTGATCTTTATGTTTACGGAAATGTTATTTTATGAAAGCAGGTTTAAAGCATTTATGTTTATAGAAATGCTGTTTTATGTTTACAAAAATTGTATATATATTTTGGGTAACTGGAGATGGTTCCAGAGACCTTGAAGGTATTTGAGTTTGCAATGCTTTTCTATTGTTTTGCTTTTGCTTCAGATTTTTCGGTGAATAATACGTAAAGCACTCACTCTATTCTTAAGATAACAATAATCTGCAATGATGATTTAATGGAAGTGTCTTGACTAATTTTCACATAAAAATTAACTAATCTATTCTAGCATTTCTGCATTGTTTAAATTTTTTTGCTATAAAAAAGCCCAAAGGACCTTTTTTAAAGAAAAAAAAATGAAATCCAAATTTATTTCAAGGAAGAAATTCCAAATTTTGAAGTAAATCAAGTTACTACCGTGTTGTAAATATTTTAACAAATTAGAACCACAATATTATATAAGGAAAATGCCAACAAAACTTATGCAATAGAAGAAATGTTTGAACGTGAACAACAGAAGATGCACTCAAAACATCTGAAAATGATATAGGCACAATTTGGGGGCTAAAAGTCCACAACCTGGAGGTAACAACTAAAGGTAACAACCTGTTCTTGTAATTTGATTACTGCTGCTTGGCACACTTTCAATGGATTGGTGAAGAAAACAGTTGTGATTTAGTAATGAAATAACATATTGCAAAAGAAAATGAGCTAAGAAGATTATATTATACCCACATTCACATCAACAACATATTCCTTTCCACCTACAAAAATATACCCACATGCAATTCATTACAACATAGCCCCACAGCCATGCAATTACCCCAAAACTAACAAAAACTAACAAAGTCAATAATTTATTTCATCAAGTACAAAATCATACAAAACATAATGATACAAATCATCGCCTTCATTTTGTTCTCCATCCTTTGAAGCCTTCTGTGAATTTGATTTTCCATCTCAGAAACTATTACCCTTAGCTCATATAATTCTTCTATTGTTAATGCTTGACGAGGTCCGATATTGGGACGGATTGTGGAGGTAACGTCCTTATCATCATCATCTGCAAACTTGAAGTAATTGCAGTGTGCCTTATTCTTATTACTCTACAATTCATGAAAATCAGTTAGTCACAGCAAGCAAACCAATTTCCAAATAATAAAGGATTAATTACATACTGACATAGAATAAAGCTTGGTACTTACATATTTTGATGGGCACACAAAGAACAAACGTTCTTGATTTCCATTCTCATTGATTCGTACGATATACATGGCAGTTGTTCTCCCACAATCACACATTCTTGGTTTTAATCTAATGGTGTTATTGTTAGTAAAAGAAGAAGCCATTTCTTTATCTACATAACTAATACGTAAGCCATTTCAATTTCCTAAGATGAAAAAAAGTTGGTCTTCAATGTAAACATTTTCTGTATAACCAATACATAACCAATACCTAACCAATACCTAAGCCTTAAATAAAAATAAATAAATAAATAAATAAAAGATCACCTAAGATGATAAACATTTTCTATTTTACAACAATTCATAAATATGGTCTTCAATGTATGAATTTGGGTTCAAATTGTTTTGAAGTACAATAAACACTACCATTCAACTCTTACATCTAAATAACAATCCTAAATTTATTGAAGCCCCAAACAAAATTTCCAAAAATGCAGATTGAAAGTACAATAAACACTAACATTCAACTCTTAAATCTAAATAACAATCCTAAATTTATATAAGCCCCAAACAAAATTTCCAACAATGTAGATTGAAGTTAAAAAATAAACCATTTCCATTTCCTATATTCATAGAATTCAGATTCATATCATCTAACTATAAAATCCTATATTCATACAACAAAACAAATGAAATGAAACAGATACAGAACAAATAAAACCAAACAAATCCTATATTCATAGAATCCTAAATTTACAAGCCCAAAATCAAATGAAAATAACAATCCTAAATTCTAAATTCAATCCTAAATTCATAATCCCCCCCCCTTCCCCCTGGCAAAAAAAAAAAAAAAAATTCCCAACTTCAAATCAAAATAACAACAATTTAAGGTACTAACATTCACAATCCCAAAAATAACAACAATGCAAATTCATAAACACTAACATTCACAATCCTAAATTCAAAATCCAACTCTCAAATGCAAATAACGATCCTAAATTCATAATCCCCAAAAAAAAATTTCATACACTACAGTTGTACAATCCTAACTTCAATTTATATATAACAATCCTAAATTCATAATGCCCAAAAAAAAATTCATACACTACAGTTATACAATCCTAACTTCAAAAAAATAAAATAAAATAACAATCCTAAATTCATAATCCCCAAAAAAAAATTCATACATTACAGTTATACAATCCTAACTTCAAAAAAAAAAATAAATAACAATCCTAAAATTGGGATTCTATCGCAGGCAAAGCACAAATCATGACACGATGGAAAAATCATAACTCTAACAGCAATTGAAGACACAGTACAGAAATTTAAGCCACAGCAAAACCCTAGTTTTGCGATGTCGGGTTTCTACGAGAGGAGTCATTTCCGATTTGTCTACCCAACACAAAGACGAGAGGGATGAGAGAGGGATCAATGACCTGAGTCGGCTTTTTTTCCCAACACAGAGACAAGAGGGATGAGAGAGAGAGCACTCACCTGATTTTTCAAGAGTTTAATTGCAATGAGAGAGCGAGAAAGTTTTGAATTCTTGAATCGCAACTCCAAATGAGAGATGGGTTTCATAGATGAGTTGAATCGCGGTCAGACTGTTGAATCGCGATCCAAATGATATGGGTTTGCAAACAGTTGAATCGCTACTATGGAGGATTTGAAGAGTTGAGATAGGAGAGAGAGTGTTGGGAATGAGATGAGATGGAAAATGATTTTTTTTGGGAAATGAATAAATGATAGAGACAGGGGGTGTACCGTTTTCAGGCTGTTCGGGGGGACACAATTCGAGCCGAAAATCTTTTTCCTTAATTATATTCATGGTGTTTTGATTTCTAGTAAAGACATCTGTAGACACCCCATTTTTTACTGACCTTAAGACTCAGACGTCACTAACTGAGCGCTCGGTGATGTTGCATATTGTGCTCGTTCTGAAGTTGTGGAGTCTCGGCTGCGAGCCTTGCCTCGGGACTTCCGGACTCTTTTGTACCTTACCTCGGTTTGCGAACCTGGTCTCATTTTCTCCGTTTTCTCTTCCTGAAGGGAGGGAGAGGTCTCGTAGATCATCTCTCAGTGGCCGTAGGCTACGTTTCGTGGTCGTAGGCCATTTTTCCCGTTTGGAGCTCGGTTTCCGGTTTTCAAAACCGTCGGTCGTGTGCCTCGGTTCGGGACCGCTTAACCACCTCCGTTTGCTCCGGTTTTTGGCATACACCTTGTTTCCACCCTTTTGAGGGACACTGTGGCCTGAGAGACCAACTTTATGGTCAAACGCCACCTCCGGTGCTTAACAGCTTGTTTTCGGGGCCCCGGGCCGCGCGTTTTGGCCCCCGAACTTTCGTTTTATATCGGTTTGGGTTCATTTTTTGTGGAGACCTTATTTTCATTATTAGAAAGGTTGTAGAAGGGTGGGAGGCCAGCAATTGTTCTGAAGACCAGCTTTATTCCTTCATTGCTCTTTATCGCCCGTTTTCTTCACTAGAAAGCTGACTTTTTCTATTCCCGGGCCACTTTTTCTGACTTTCCACCACATCATTGTGTTGTACACACTTGGGAGGCCACCAATATGGATAGGCCGGCCATCAATTATTCTTGACCCTTTTGAACCCCTCTAAAAAGTTGGTTTTTCTCTCTCCTAGGTTACATTTTCTGGGTTTTGACCATACAGCTGTGTTATACACACATGGGAGGCCACCTTTTTGGGGTGGCCGGCCACTAATCTTTGTTGACCCTTTTGACCCTGGCCGGCCGCGGCGGAGGTCTTGACCGACCACAGAAACTCTGAACCGCCGCCAAATTTCTCTCTCCTGGTGTATCACAACTGTGCCAGCTGTTTTGCCCCAGATCCCTACCCGGGGATCTGCCCTTTTGAGGGGGAAATTTGAATTGGTTTTTCCACCCCTTTTCCTTGGCCTCTCCCTCTATATAACCAGCATCCCTTCTCCATCTTTAAGGGTGACAAAAAACCAGCTGAGGCATATACACTCCATCCTCCATATATGTCCCCCATCCAAGCTCAAATACCCTTTGGTTCTTGGCCATTACACTACAACTCATAGCCCACTACCTCCAACATCCATTCCAGCCCCTTGAAGCTAATTTCCAGAGGTTGAGAGCTCACAATCTTGGACCAAGAGTTGCTACATTGCTGTGCTACAAGGGTGAGTTCTCTCTTTCCCTTTTCTAGTATTTTCTTGCTTCATCTATAAGCCATATTTGCTTACATTTTTGGGCTCCGACCCAAACTGAAAATAGTCTTATTTTGACATCATCTTCATGTTTGATTAAGGTCTATTCTCTGTTTGGGGTCATCTTCCCCTATGCATGCTTCATTCTTTCATGATTAGAGCTATACATTAGAGCACTTGCATTGGCCATGGTTTGGCCTCTTAGCCACTGAAATCCAATGGATTTTCAGTGGCTTTGATGCATTTTTGAGCCTCAAAATCAGAGGGGGGTGACCCCCTCTCACTTTGTTTTATTTGATGGTCTTTTTGGCCTTCCAAAGAGGCCCTATCTTGCATGCCTTGTTGACTGATTTCAGGGCCAATTTGGTGTGTTTTAGGGCTATCATATTTGATTTTCAAAGTTTTTTGTGCCATGCTAAGTGTCCTTGATGCATGTGCTTAATAACCCCTTTGTATGCCCTCTAAAAGAACCCATCATTTGTGCATGTGTTGGTTGCATTTCAGAGGTTATTTGGGCATGTTTTGGCATGTTTTATTCACTGATTTTTGCTGGTTTGATAAGTTCTCACTTGCTTCATATACATGCCATGTAAATCATGTTTGCTAGTCAAAGTTGCATACTATTTTAGTCCATCTTGCTAGCATCTTTTGGCCATGCTTTGAACTGGAAATGTTCATGTTTTGGGACTGCCTTGGTTCTGTCTTATGCTTCATGATCAAATAATGCATGCTTTGTATAGCTATAGGTCAATGCATGTGCCTAGTTTTGTGTTTCGGGACCATTCCATGCATCAGGTGCCATGTTTCCATGTTTCAGGGCCATTTTTCATCACATTTCAGTGCTGGAACTTGCATGTTTGTATGTCATATTTCATGCCTTGTTAGAGTGGCATTTGTGCCTTAGGATCGGTCCTCGGTTTGCGTACATGTGTGCACGCATCTCGAGTGTCTCATTTTCATCTTATGGCCACTGATGTGAGTGTGGCTGAGGTCCACTCATGTTGGTGTAAGTCCATTATACATTATTTATGCCATTTCAATTCATAGCATTGCGTATGCTAGGTTGTATGTTAGAGCATCGTGTATGCCATGTCACATCGAGCATTGTGTATGCCATTTCATAGCATTGTGTATGCTAGGTTGTATGTTAGAGTTACATAGTGCATGCCATCTCATTTGCATTGTGTTTGGGATAGGAGTTAGCCCGAGCACGGGAAACGAGGGACGTTTCGTACTCCGAGTGACGGAACGTGTCTCAATTCCCTGTTGCTGACACCCCGGATTATCCATGATGGAGTTTAGGTCTTGTTGTGTTTTCATGTGCATTCATTCCATATTGAGTCATGCAAATCGACTCCTCGGCCATCATGCATCAAGATGCGTAATTGGTAGCACGAGGATCGAGGACTACACTCCATGAAGAGTAGTCGTGCATATATATGTGAAAATACTTTGCCATGCCCCTTTCCTGCTCTCTGTTGCAGCAAATCAAAAACCGGCAATCTTTTGGGGCTTCGCGCAATATTCCGGGATTAATTGCAAATAAAGGCAAATAGGGGCATCGCAATGGATTTCCGCGCCAAGCAACTCAAGCATGCATCATTCATCATCCGGAGCAGAGTCGAGGCAGTCCCTAGCTTGCATGCCAATTTACTGCTTTCCTAGATTAATTTGTTAATTAATTAGGATTTTGTATTTATTCGGACTGTAATTATTCATTTGGGACTGTATATTATTTATTTGGACCCTCCGAGCAATGGCACAATTGTAATAAGTGTGCGTGCGTGTGATGTATGTCTTCCAACCCTACGTCTTTCTCTCCTTTTTATTTACCAACTTATGATGGTTAGATTAGGGCATATTTCAATTAGTATACAGTATGATAGCATGTTTGCATTCATTCATCTGTTTTGCATGCACCGAGCTCGGCGCATCATAACTCACTACATTGTATTTCAATTCCAAGTTGAATACTTGTTAGCTGTAGCATTCCATATGCCATGTTTAGAATAGCCGAGCCTATCTTAGTTGCATTCTTGCAGGTGCTGCATTAGGCATTTCTATATAGTTAGGATCATGCATGGATTTCTAATTAGCTTATGTTTTGGCTTGGAGTACTCGGCAAGTTTTTACGCTTTAGCATCCTTACATGTGTGTGAGTGACTGCCATGATAGCATGCTTACCATGAGACTATTTGCTTATGTGATATAACTGCCTGAATGCCTGTGGATGAAGGTTGGGTTATTTGGATTGGAACAATGCATTGACTGTGAGTTTTAAGCCCACTAGATAGTGGCGAAACTATCTTTCCTAAGCCCACCCGAGGGTGGCAAAATCTGCATTTTAAGTCTACTTGCGAGTAGCAAACCATCTTTCAAAAACAAACATGAGGTGTTTTGTTCCAATTCAGGCGACCTGGTCTATACTTGTATGCTGTGCGCATCACATAATAAATCTAGGCTAATAACCGGAATAAGAATGCATAATGTTTTCAAAACTAGATATCATGGTTAGTAGAGGCCGATCTTTGATCGGGCGAGTGGGGGTGCTCACGAAGTGACCTTCCCCAATTGTACACAAGTTCCCAAGCCGAGGCAACTTTGGTGATGACAGACATGTGGCCTTAGGCAACGAGTCAAGGTTTCTTAAATTTTCCAAAAACAAAATATTTAGGTGACGACTCTGTATCTGGCAAAGCAGTCTATGTTTGGCACTTCTTTCAAAAATCTGTTTTCTCAAAACAATTTGCCGGATTTAGACTCTTTGGTTCAGATTAAGAACCGTGACAATTGGAGTCCTAAACTGTAGTGAGCCCAAAATGAACGGAACGGGACTCATCCCTCCCGGGGCGTTCGGGGACGTCTACAACATCCTACAATCTTACACAAATAACTCGGGTTTATTTTAATTACATTGCAATAATTATGTAGTGTAAAACTTCACCGACAATTGTATTGGAGCCTATGGCTGCCAAAAATGGAGCAAAAGTATCCTATATTTGAAAGGTCGTAATAAACTTCCTTTAGAGTAGTAAGGATCTATGTTTTCTACTACTTGAAGGGAACAAGAGTAATTTTTATCATGCTTTGTATGGTAGACTGAGGAATATGTGTTTTGCATTTGTTGTTTAGTCTTCTTATGTTAAGAAAGGGCTTGAAAACGTGTCATTGAATCCGTTACTTTCCAATTCACTGAACACAAATTATCAGGAGCATTGTATTATAAACTAGAAAATAACATAAAACTCGAAGAGACAAAACAAACTATTGTTATTTTTGCAACTAGGAAACAAATATTGTTCTATTCACAAAACATCGTCTATGTTGGTGATGGGGCCTTTAAACCAGTGTCGAGCACTAAAGATCCAAGAAGCAACGGTGAGAATGAGAAGGCCACCAACTGCAACTGGGGTATAATTAAGAGTCTGATCGGTAATTGGGTATGACACGGGTAAAGAGAAGAGCACTGATATGGTTGCAACCCAAAGAACTGCGATCCAACCGACTAGAACCCCATAGCGGCCTAGGTTGAAAGGGCCAGGAGTGAAGGACTTGCGAGCCAGAGTCACCCTGAAGAATATGGGAAGAGCATAAGCAATGTAGAGTCCAATTGTCGCTATTGATACCATGGCTTGAAATGCCACTATGCTTCCAAGAGACTGCAAAATTTTCATTGAAAAAGGGTACAATATTAGCATTAGAAATAAGAAAACAAAATTGAAGTTAGCTTTTGGAAGAATCAGAACATTTCCGTGAACTTAACCAAGTTCCTGCTGTATTTATCAGTCATGACATTATCTTCCTTTGGGAAAGACAAAGCCCCATGTGCAACATTTTGTTGGAGAGAGAGAGAGAGAGAGAGAGAGAGATTACAAATAAAATAAAAGAATATCTTACTCATTAAGAAAAACTCTTAATATATTAGTAATAATATTGAGGATAAAATACTCATATGGTTCCTAAAATATGCATTTTGAGCCACTTAAGTCATCTGAGTCACAATTTTGTCAATTCGTCCCTAAATTTTTTAATTTGGGTCAAATTAGTTCAATTATAAACAGCCGTTTAAATCATTAACCGAATAATTACACAATTCAGCTATGGTCTCTAAAGTATGTTTTTTGCGTCGTTTTGATCCCTAAAGTTTTAATTTTGTTCATATTCTTATCTGTGATTAGGGACTAAGGTAACAATTTAAAACCTTTGCGGAACAAAGTGTCACAAAACTCATACTTTGGGGACCATAGATACTTTAATGACAAAATTGACAAAATTGAAACTTGGAGGACCGAAACGACACAAAATGCATGCTTACTAATATTAATAATACACAAAAAGGAAGAGAAGGGTGCCATTTCTCAAATCTCTCCATACTAAAAACCCATAAATGGAAAAAATCAATAAATAAACTGAAAAGAGAACAGATTCCTTCCATTTGCATTAAAAGAAAATTGAATTCCATACCGTCAAAGCCATGCAAAATGCAATTATAGCAGAGAGCCAGACAGCATTCAAGGGGACCTCATGCTTGTTTACTTTATGCCAAACCGATGACAATGGCATGGCACCATCTCTTGAGAACGCGTAAGCCATCCTGAGAATGAATATATAGCATATCTTATTAAGTCGGTCCACAAGGGCATTCTCATCTTATGACAAAAAATCATGAACAAGCTTGCTGTTACCTAGAATTACTCGTAATTGAGCTCATACCACAGAAAAATATAGCAACAGCAACCACTCCCAAGCAAATAATCCCCCCGATACCATTGCCATATCTATTTTTGAATGCTAAGTAAAACACTTCAGCAATGGCATATCCACCGGCATCATTGTTCTCGCTCAAAAGGTATGGGATGTTAGTGACGGCAAAGGTGATACCTAGTAGGTAACCCCATCCAACAATTACAGATATCCCAATGGCACTAATTATTCCCTTTGGTCCATTCTTATCTGCACTTTTGGTTTCCTCTGTCTGGAAGCAAAAATTTGGAGTAAAAAAAAATATATAGAAAGCTTGGTTTAGTTGTTGATTAAATATGAATCAAACAGCAGAAATAAAAGACAGTAAAAATACAGTAATATAACCAGCATAAATATTATATTAGCCACAAATTCTGGTCAGTGGATTCATTCAACAAACAATCGTCAATTTCAAATTTTTAGTTACGAAGTACCTATCAAAATCAACTTTATTGTAGTATCATCTAGTATTTTCAACAAAATTGAGAAAATTAATGCCGAGTTATCGAACTACATTTAAGAAAAAAGATAAGAACATTGATACCAATGCTTCAATTAATAATCCAATTTCAGGATAAATTCATACAATTCAACAAATTCACTCATTACAACTATATTACAACTCTTTTTATCAAATAATCACCATTCTTTTTGGATAAATTACAAATACGCCCTCTGAGGTTTACTTAAAATATGAATCGCCCTCTGTATTTCTAGAAATTACATTCCACTCCCTGAGATTTCTAATTTCATAACAAATCACCCCTTTTATTAATAAATCATCAAATCAATTAACAGTTTTTAATGATGTTAGAAATATGTTTCAATTAATAATTTAGGTAATTTTATTATTGTATAGGAGAGCAATTATGAATTTTATTTTTTTAGTTAATTCTGTTAAATAAAAAATTCTGACAATGGGGTATTTGTAATTTTCCAAATCACAGGGGGCAATTTGTACTTTAAGCAAACCTTAGGCTCGATCTCACCAATATAGGCTAAAGACTGTACAGTGGTGACCATATGGGCTAGCCAACTGGAATGTTCTTCAAAACAATTTGAGGGAGGTAACTTGAGGAATCACCTCTAAAATTTGCATAATACTACATTTCAATTTTATGTTTTTTTTTCAAAGTTGAGTGGGGTCAATTGAACCCACTCAACACTATGTCACTCCACCCTTGTGAAATCGAATATCCCTTCTATTATTCCAAGATTTCAATGTTCAAAGAAAAATGCATCCTATCTATTGGATTTTGGTACTGAAAAAACCATATATCTATGGATAAACTAATGTAGCATCACAATTCCAATAACCTTGCACTCCAACGAAGTTCTTTCATTTCACCAATTATTAGAATGATAGGAGAAAAAATAAATCTCATAAAGATATAGAAATTTGTCACACAAGTCAAGATTGAGATGATCTTATTATGACTACCCGAGGCTGCAACAGCATTTAACATGACGATAAACAATAGAATAGAACTTACCATATGGGCAGACGCATCATATCCAGTAAGTGTATACTGGCTCATCAGGAGTCCAAGGACAAATATATAGACTTTACTGTTGATTCCATCACCATTGTCTGTGTTGAAGAAAGTGAAAACAAACTTGGCGCTGGCCTTTTCCTTGGCAACCGTGGGAATGAGAATCATAAGAACAAAGACACCTAAAAATACAAAAATCCATTGAAGGTCCACAAAGAACATTGTGCGATATAGCACAAAACAGAACAATGAGAAAGGACTTGGGTACACTTCATACCTACAAGATTCCAGAGAGCAGCAAGCTGTCCAAATAAGGACAACCATGTAATAGGAAGGCTGTTGATGATAGCATGTAGGAGCAAAATTCCACCATGTATGCCAATAACTACATATTTAGAAGCCTCATATCCGCCACCATTTTTCCCACCTGTGCTAAGGAGAATAATCACTTGAATCAGCTGTGCAAGTGAGAAATCTATACTTGTTGTAACAGCCCACTGCATAAAAAGTCAATTTAGAGATTAGGGTTAATAGTAGATGCAAATGGAGAAGAAGAAGCTGTCCCAGTAGATTGAAGGTTTTCAATCTTCACAATAGGAAAATTCCCAGAAGTACCTGACCAACAATGTTGAACCTGCAAAGAAATATATAATTTTACTGAGCATCAGAGGATGTATTACGAGAAGATCAATAGGCTATATTTATATTAGAATTTGAAGTTCAATACAGCACAAGCTAGTTCAGAACAATGTACATTTTATGATTTTACAAATACATTTTCATTTTCCGCAATTAGTAGCCCAAGATTTGTGGATTGAGTCACTTACGTTAAATAAGAAACCACTCATACCCCAATTAATTCATAAATAAAAATGGTAATATACAACATTGACATAGTTGGGCAATTTATTTATTTATTTATTTTTTTTTTTTTTTTTTTTCGGCTGCATGAAATTGGTTATCAGCAGAATCTGAAACAAGGTTTTAGGAAGCACATCAGATGTTTGTTCATTTCTGTGTTTGTGTTGAACCTGGTTAGGTATTATGAATTCCTAACAGGTTACCCTCCACCCAATCCCATTTTAGTTCATCTATAGGGGCACATTATCACTATACACCATAGGCCTATTGGATTTGTAGAATTGGGATTATTAATCTATGGGACTTACATTCTAGTGTTTTGTTGCAATTTTTTGTTATCCACATTAGAATCCGACGGACATTTTAATCCAACGAAATTGGCAGATTTTTTAATCCTACGACTAATAATGCAGGGAAAAAAAAAACATATAATTGAGATTATATATTTCCATTTCCATTGAAAAATAAATATGGACAAAAGGGGGTTATGTATCCCATTAATCTAGTTAGATAACCAATCTTACACTAATCTCATAGATTGTTAATCCCCTCACCATTAAACCTTCTAATCAAACAGGACCCATATGCTTTAGAGCAAATGAAAGGAGGGAGGGTTATTCTATCACTTATTTGAACATCATAAACTAAATTCAAATGGAAGATTAGCTTGAAATTTCAACCAAGTGCAGAGAACTGATAATAAGAACTTTCATGTAAAGAGGTTGATACATACTCATGTAAACCTCCGAATTTATCAATTTTTGGGCTCTTCATGTGCCATGGCTCTGAGGCTTTTTTTTCTTCTATAGTCATGATTAAAGTATAATTCATCAAATGTCAATAACATCGATAATGGAGGAAATAAGAAGAATTATTCTTAATTCATAAATACAGTTTTCTAGAGTGCAGTGTCCTGCGTGTCGGATCTCACATCCCAATCACTTAAATATGATTTTGGTGACATTGGTCTTGAAAACACAAAATTTACGGAGTATTATTACTGATGTAAGAAATTCAAGGCCTAGATAGAAACCTAGCAGCTGATGAGCAATTCAAGCTTGGCAAGGTAAGAAGCTCAGTCATGCTTGTCTGCAAATTAAATGGACCAAAGCTTAAAACTCTCAAGCTCAATTACATACCAATCAAAGCTTGACCAATGTCAATCTCAGATTCATGAGGCACAACAAAAACATTTGAGGCAGTTGTCTACCAATCCTAATAACATGACCCCTGCTACATGGTGTCACTGGCAGTCAATGGGCAATTTGGTGCAACTTATAACAAGCTGAAAGTTAAAAAGTAGAGTAACTCACCCATTGCATCCAAATAATTAATTTTTTCAGCTTTTTTAAGCTACTTTTGTCAAATAAATTGTAAGTAAAAAAAGCACCAAACAGTCTATTATATATTTCTAAAATCATAAGGAAAAAAAAACAAAACAAAAGAAAGCTATATGAAGTACCATAAACAGCACCAAACAGCCCCAAAATACTGCACACAACTCCTAAAACAAATCAAGATGGATACAAAAAGAGACTACAAGTTGAATGTGTTTTTTTTGTTTTGTTTTGTTTTGTTTGTTACATAGGGTTTCCTAGGCTAGCTTTCATGCCGCAGACTAAATCCATACAGCCCGAACAAACCTTTCAAAACAAATTTTCCTACAGTTTGTGGCCTCAAGGGTTTTATGTTGTTCAGAGAAATCGAACCTGAGACACATAGAGAGAGCAGTCCCCCAAGCCCAGACCTCAAGCCACTAGGCCAACCCCTTGAGGTTTACAAGTCGAATGTTGTTATCACTAAAACATGTAAATGTAAGAGGGTATTGATTTATGACACAAGTGAATGGGGGCATTGCAAATTTGCAAGGTTTGGCATCAAATCCAATCCAAGTCAACAATTGAATCATTCATAGAACATCTATAAAAAAAAAATAATATGATTACCAGCCAGTGAGCCATGAGGCAAAGGGTGCCCAACTAGGGCCAGCAAGCTTGGAACTCCAATAATAGAGTCCCCCAGAAGTAGGATAAGAAGAACAAATCTCAGCCATAGACAACCCAACAATCATAGTGAAAACACCAGCAATAAGCCACCCATAAACCAATACAACTGGTCCACCATAATTAAGCCCAGTATTGTACAAAGTAGTTATACCCGTAAGCACCGATATGATTGAGAATGAAAATGCAAAATTTGAGACTACCCTGAAAATTCCAAACAATACCCAGAACACAAAAACATTAATCATAACTAATTGACCCAAAAAAAAAAAAAAAAACAATTATTGGGTTTGTTGGGTTTTTACGAGAGATCACGCTTGAGTTCTTGTTTGTAGCCGAGCTCGTGTAGACGGGTATGGCCGGTATCGAGTGAGCTGTCACCGTTTTGGACGTGAGAAACCATAGCTCTGTAGAGAGAGAAAGATGAGAAGAGATGAGGGGTGGGGGTGGTGTTTCAAAGAATCCACCACACTCCTGCGTCTCACTCCCTCCTGATTGGAGTTTTGATTAATCAGAGAATCAGAATAGACTTTTATACATCTCTATGCACTCAGTGAAAAATGAAAAAAAAAAATGGGTCGTTGATAGAAGGAATGGAAGGAGCAGTCAAACAAGGCCACAAATGATGACGCTCGAAAATGCTGTTGGACAGTTCCGTCGGCTTTGGAGTGTTTGGTTTGAATTATACGTCAGATAGTTTGGTATAGTTTTTGTTTATAAGTTTTTTAAACAGAAATAGTTTAAATAAGTTAAAAAAAATTAATTATTTAGGAGTTGAGGAATGAGTACTTTTTAAAATTTTTATTTTCTGATTATCAATTTTTTATTTATAATAAGTTATACCAAAAGGCACCTTTATCACCCTACCAATTATTTTCGACTTCTTATTTTTAAATTTTGTTATCATAATAAAATTTTAAATAAGATTATTAAAAACGACAGCAATAATTTTATGATACCGCATTTCATAATTAAACTCACATACTCACTGTATCATGAGTTATGATTTATGAGAGTACCTACCTCCATCACTACCCATTCATCTTTTCCAAATCCTACCTTCAAAACCTATTCACTTTCAAAACCTTAAAAGTTCTTTAGCGACAATATTTCGACAGCAACGGTAACAAACCATTTGATTACATATAGTTCACCAGTAATAATAATGAGTGAGTTTTTTCAACAACCACAATTTCATGAAACGAGAGAAGTACAACAATAAAAGCTCAAAATAGATTTATAACTTTGACAGTTTTTTTAGCTCAGAGGAAATTGGTCTTATAAAAGCAAGTTTCTTTAAAAAAATGATAAAAATTGTTTCTCATTTTTTGAAGACTAAATTCCTAAACATATGATCGAAATTCAGGAATACATGCCCGAACATTGTTTGCTTGTTTGGGAATTAGTAACTGAACATTTCTTATTTGTTCGAGAACAAATAGCAAGAAAGCGACAATAAGTAGGCAAACAAAGGAGGTTGGACCACCCTTGGGTGGTCGACTAGTCGGTTAACCAGGGAGTCAACCGGTGGGTGAAATCCTACCTACTTTTGCTCACACAGAGAGCATACAAGTATAGTGAAGCCATGGATCAATGACAAAAAACAAGCCAGAGAAGCATGAAAGTGGATTGTGTTGTTTGTATGAAAAAAAAGGAAATAGAAAAAAAAAATCAAACAGATTGACAAACCTTGTAATGAAGTAAATAAAAAATTTCTTAATCACCACAAAAAATTTTCACTGGTTTTGGGAAGTTCCACTGTCATAGGTTTTGTTAGAGTTTTGAGAGACAGACTTTTTGGATTATAGGGGTTTGCATTAAAAATTGAGTGGAATATTTTTACAAGAATAATTTTGGTATTATTTGGAGGGAGAAATTTTTTTTAAAGGTTTTACAATTTATAAGTGAGAGTCCAAAGAAATGAGGAGTCTAAAATAATTGATGGGATGCTAATAGCAACACTCATGAAAATAGGTTTCTCCAAATGTAAAATTACACATTTAGACAATCTGCATTATAGAAGTTTTGAATTTTCCTTCCTTCTATCCCATTGACACCACCACCCTCCTTCAATATCTTAGTTGCGTGCCACCCTCCCAACTCTTTCTCACAACCACAAACCTTGTGGAAAAAATTGGTTATCGACTATTATTTTTTGAAAATTTTATGTCAATAATTAAGTGGGACCCATACATCCATTTGGATGAGTCCAAGTGGAAACATAATCCTTGCCATGTGGTGAACAAAAATATATATTTAGTTGGCAAAAATCAACTTTCGTGTGAATGAAAATTAATGTCAAATGTTTGAATAAAATGCAATTCTCTTATCTCACATTGGAAACATAGAAGAAGGTTGAAATATTGTAATCTTTAGGTTAGACTTTTGGGTTTAGGCGGGCACCACAAGTTTTGTAAGGAATAGAGTTATGGACCAAATTGGGTTGGACCCAAAAACAACACACGCTCAATGCCGCCACCCCAGGCCAAGTGTGAGGTAAGGTTGGCTGGGCCCATTACTTATCTTTTTGAGTAAAAAACCTTTAAATTTAAATTCAATTTTTTTGCGCTAATTTTGAATTTCTGATTCAAAAGTTTTGCTCCAAAATTTTTTGAATTCCAGTTGTCTTATCCGAACAAGTACATTTTCGGCGAACAGGTACCTTCCCTCCGATCATGTCCCTTTTTCATACTTTTTTCTGTTCACACCGAACAGGTGCTTATATGCCTATATAAAGGCAATCCCCATTCCAATTTTCTTCATTCCAAAAATTCCTTCCAAAGCTTTCATACATTCAATCTTCATTCGTGTATCTAAGTTTTGTAAGTGCAAAACATAATTTTAGTTCATTGTACAATCAAATAGTGTATTCTCTTCATTTGTGATGATTATTGTATCTGGGAGACATGATGTCTATTATTCTTGAGTACCATTAGAGATGACAAAATTCTATCTTAAAGATACAGTGTTCAAACACTGGTTTTAATCACAAACTTATTCATAAATAATCTGTATAAGTATTGTAAAGTTTAATTTTGTTGTTTATTTTATTTGCTTATATTAATTATTTTCAAAATCATCTCCAACAATAAAATCACCCAAAATCTCAATAGAGACATATAGAGTAGAGATGGCAATCGGAACCCGACCCGATGGGGACCCGATCCCCTAACCCTGAATTAAGCGGTTATTTCTCGAAAAATACCCCCGACAGGCCGGGGATGGTATTAAAAATTAAATCCCCGATGATATTCGAGTTGGGGACGAAGATACATGTTTTAGCCCCGGACTCGGCCTGACCCCAGCCCCGATCCCAGGCCCAGTTTCCCCTCGATGTGAATTTACTATTTTATCCCTGCTTATATATAACATATGTGTGTCTGTATGTAGGGTTTTGGCTGACCACTCACACACAACACACATACAGCCGATCTCTCTGCTCTTGCTCTCTCTCTCTCTCTATCTCTAGGGTTTCACATTCCCCTCTCTCTCTTTCACACAACGACGACGCTGATCCTCCCTCCCTCGCCGTTGTTGGTTAGAACTTAGAGTTTCGCCTCCTTCTCTTTGCTGTGTAGGGTTTTGGCTAACCACGATGGTTTGGCTGACCACGACGCCGGTTCGCCCCTCGCCGCCACTCCTCCCTCGCCGGCGATCCTCCCTCACCGCCGATTTCAAATGGTATATATATATATCTCTCTCTTTCTCTAAAGATTTCGATATAAGAGGGTTGACATACATACATATATATATATGTGTGTATATATATCTCTGTTTGACCTTTGCTTTTTTTTTTCTCTCTAAATTTATTTATTTTAAATATATATATATGATCTCAATTCTTAATATCAGTTCAAAGTTTTTGATTTGTTATGTAATGTAATCTCAGTTCTTAATATCAGTTCAAAGTTTATGTAATGTAATCTCAGTTCTTGAAATGTTACAATAATCCAAGGATTTTTCGAGATCGGGGACAGGGACGAGGGCAGGGAGATTGTCACTTTCGGGGATTAGGGGCAGGAAGTGTAGTCCTCGGCCCCGCCCTGTTACCATCTCTAATATAGAGAGATCACGAAGATGAAAAAAATAAACAGTAAGGGGCTAGATGGGTGGGGGACAAATGAGAGGTTAGGCATGTTTACCAGAGAGCATGAAAGATTATAGAGGAGAGGGGAGGGTTGGGGAATTGAAGCCAAAATTGGGTATGGCGATGAAGAGTGGCCAGAGTTAGGGATAGTAGTCAAAAGTAGTTGTGATGGGTGATGGGTGGGTTGGGGAAATATTATAGTTAGGATTTGAAAAGTTGGAGACGGAAGTAAAATTGAAATTTTATGATATGGTTGAACTATGATTATAATTAAGTAAATAAAATTACGGATATGTTGCTGTCAAAAAAAAAAAAATAAGGAGGAGAATTTGAGGTGCTATGAAAAGCATCATGCTTAAATATTAGGCGGGGCAAAGAAATAAAATGTGAAAGGATAAAATTGCCCTTCACAATCTAGGCATAATTTGAAGGGTAATTTTGTCTTTTCACAATTTCTAGAAAATGCTAAACTTGTGTTGGCAATAGATCCAACTTCTCAACTCATAACTGGAGGTTTAGTGGTCTTTTGGCAACATGGCAAAAAGTCACGTTTTTAACTTGGTTTCAAAAAAGTTACATTAGCTTTTTTAGCAAAAAGTTATTTGGCAAGTTGAAAAAAAGTTACATATAAAATTACAATTATACCCTTTATAGTATTTCAGGTTATACACGGATAAAAATGTAAATTTTTTAAATTGGATGGTGTAGTTTGGTCATTTTATTGTGATGTGACATCATAAATAAATATTAACCAAAAAAGTCAAAAGTAACTTTTTACTAACTTTCCAAATTATTTTCTAAAAAAGTCAAAAAACTTAATAAAAAACTAAAAACTAATTTTTTACCATCTTTTTAAAACACCCGTGAGGTTTAGTGAATAGAGAAACGCCAAGTAGCTCAGTCATATAATACAACAAGGGCAACTATATTTATTGCAAAAGCAAAACTTTAAAAAAGATAGAGCATTCCTGTCACTTCACATGTTTCTAAGCTTGAAATTAGGAAAAATTTTATTTTCACACATTTATTTATCTTTGCGTATATATTTAATACAATATTATTTTAATGATAATTTTTTTCTGAAATAAAATGACCATAATAGACATCAAAACTCATCATTAACATTAAATCAAAGTTTTTTTTTGTACACATCATTTAAAAATTAAAAAAAAAAATCTCCGTGCACATCTTTTAAGTTAAAAAAAAAAAAAAAACTAAACCTTAGTTTCTCTATTGTTTCTCACTTCCTCCATTGTTATTCACTTATTCTATTGACCATTGTTTACTACACACTCTATAGTCATCTATCGCTTGCAAAGCATTACTCTCATATTGCTTTACTTTCTAAATTTATACTCTATTGATTATATCGTTTTGTCATTAGAATCTACTATAATTCTTGATTTTTGTAATGGAAGAGCTGCAAATCAATGAAAATTCAAATTCAAATAACAATATGCATGGTTACAACAAAAGCAGTTATGAAAATGTAAGTTTTTTCATGCAAATTTTTTTTTTTCACGATTTTAATTTGGTAAACCAGTGTTGAAATATATTACTTTTTTCGAATATCAATTGCTGAAATTATTAACTCTATTCGAAAATCAAGTTCTGAATTCGGATATAAACCAGATTTGAAACTCAACTTTCGAATTTAAGAATTTATTTCGAAAACTAAGTTCTAAATTTTTACGTGTTTCGGAAATTAAAAATCGAATAAATCCTTTTTTTCGGATAACCAGTACCGAATAAGCAAAATCGAATTGCTTCCAAAAAAAACGAGAGTTTATGAAAAATAAGATATAGATGGAGTTGTATGTCTTCAATGGAGTTTGCTACAAAACGATGTTATTTCAAGATCTATGTTGATACAAGTCGATACCAATTAATGACTTTTTCGATGTTGACTAAATTGCTGATTGAAGGAATCAATTTGATAATGTAACTGGAAATCAAAGGAGGTAGTTTGTTGTATAATCTGAAGATTCATAAAGCGATTTGTTGAGAGATTTCTTATGAAAGATGTTGTTGTGTTTTCAAGGTGGGTGGAATAAAAAATTGGTCTACACTATTGAATCTTTGTGGAACAAATGGTTTAAGTGGTGTGTACAAGGATGTTAGTTTATGGTATAATTGGAACATGTGAGGTGTTGACTGAGAACAAAAATATAAAATCAATTTCGTAAGGGTGTTCATTGAGAAATTATGTATAGAGATAAAAGAATGTGGGAAAAGGAAATAGAATTTTCTTAAAATTGAGGATGTTGTGCCTTTACAACCGGGTTATTTGCATTTTTTGGAATGACTTTAAATTAGATAAGTATTAATCATCATGGCTATTACAAAACAAATTTAGCAAATGCGTAATATAAATTAGTGCTATACCATTAATCAAAGCATCAGTTGCTTAAACAAAAAGTGATTCGATTATTCTTCCCAATGTTAGAGATAGTTAATGTTAAATTCACATAATCCTTTTCCTTTCTTTACGCCTTCCACATTCTTAACATTTCTCTCTCTCTCTCTCTCTCTCTCTCTCTCTCATACACACACACGGATAAAGTCTTCTAGTGACTAAAAAAAGGATGTGAATTGACCATTATTTTTTAATAGTGTTTGAATCTTAATTTACAAAACAAAAGAGAAGAAAAACAGAAAAAAGTAAACAAAGTAAAAAAAAATATTTAAAAAATTGTTGTTGGATTAATTTTTTATTTTTTTAATTACACATGACAAGTACATATGTAAAAATAAAAATAAAATCCATAATCCATTTCCCTTAGATTTTCCTTTCCTTTCATAAATTCAAAATTGAAGCATGGTGTAAGAAAAATCAAATATTGTTGTTATACGAAACAATAAAATAAAATGTGGTAAAACTAGCTATAAAATAATTGCAAAAGTAGCGCAATGACTATATAACAAAAAAGAGTTAGCCTTATCTTATGTTAGTATCTCAACAGA
The DNA here is from genome assembly GCA_025200525.1 of Camellia lanceoleosa. Taxonomy (NCBI): domain Eukaryota; kingdom Viridiplantae; phylum Streptophyta; class Magnoliopsida; order Ericales; family Theaceae; genus Camellia; species Camellia lanceoleosa. Next base: position 39,331,797 of record CM045767.1, on the reverse strand, counting down.
AAAGAACTTGAGAAATTCATAGGACCTATCATGAGTCTCGTTTCGATGATCCAAACTATTCATTTTGTAAGATTCTCCATATTTATTATCTATGAAAAAAATTAGAACAATCTGATAATTGTAACTCTTTCATTTTGTCAAATTTATCTCTAAAAAAATAGATTGTCAATTTCAAAAATATATTTATCGTCTATTTTTTCAAATATAAATGTTATGAAATGAAAAAATTATGATTATTGAATCAAACTAATTTTTTTTATGAATAATATACATTGATGGTGTTAGGTCCCTACTTGTTGCCAATTCCGCGAACAAACTTAGCTGTATTGAGTTGTATTTTTTCCTCTGTTTTTGGTCTTTTCGCTCGAGCAGGGAAAGTTGCACTTGAGTGGAGTTTTCACCTTCGCAATACTTTGGCTTGTCTGCAAAAATACTGTGAGGTGTAATTTTACACTTGAGCGTAAGTTTCAGCGCTCAAGCGTAGACCCTGGTTTGGAACACGCGTGTTAGTGTCACTGCTCGAGCGGCCATTCCGGCGCTCGAGCGAAGCTCACGATGTCAACTGCTATAAAGCTACAATTTGCTCCAAATTTAGGGTACATTTTCCAGATCTTTTTTGAGAGTTCTAGGATTTTCTTCTAGTGCTATTTTGTTAATTTTCTTTGATGTTTGATTGAATATTAAACTCACATGGTTTTGACAAGCATACATCAAAGAGTTTGATTGTTTGAGTATTCTACTTTAAGAGTGTTCTTCTTTGGTAGAATCCGGAGATTCAAGCATGGAGTATTCAAAGGAGTTCGAAGCTGTGCGAAATCGTTGATTCGACATGGATATTGTGGATTCAACATCAATCTGATCAATTTCGATACGAAGGTTACGGAAAAAGAGATACAAATTTTTGAAGACATATTGACAGAATTTGGATAATTTGTTTGGTTAATTTGTATTCTTTCTTGCTTTCATAATGAATTGATTAGTGGTGCTTAGCCCGTAGTTTTTTAATTACAATTGGGGGTGCTTCAATTGTGATTTTTCTATGTAAAAATTTATTGTGTTGATTTATTGATTTTGAACCAACAAGCTAAATTACTTTCGTATGTGTTAGATGATTTAGATTGTCTGTTTTAATTGTTTAGGTATTGTTATCATTAATCTTGATCTGAATTACAAATCACTTAAATTTTTTAGATGATTTTATAAAATAAACAATTCAAATTATAAAAACGAGCGTGATGAGTCTTATAAATCCAAACACGAGACAAACTCAATCTTAAAATATATATATATATATATATATATAAGACGAGGAACGTGGGCATAGTACTGCCTCTTTCTTTCATTAAATTATAAGTTTTATTTTATTATATGCTTTAAAAACAAAACAGAGCAATAATGTGAAAAGTTGTTAAAAAATAAGCTCTATTTTGGCCACCAGATTTGGCTCTCTTTTCAATATGTACAACTTTTCATGAGTTTTTCTTTTTTTAATTTAAAAAAGTTAATGCATCTTGTTTTTTTTATAAATATTATAAATCTTATAATTTTAGTATAATTACATTAACTTCTTTTTTGATAGGTTAAAATAAATATAGATTGTGTGAAAATACAATAATAAAAAAAATATATATATATATTTGAATATAAAAGTGATGGAAATATTATTTTTCTATCTATTTGACTAATGAATTGCAGATAAAAATTGTTGGGCAATCTTCACTGTATTTAAAAGATATTAATTCTGTTGTGTACAAAACAACAATCAGAATTAAAGAAATAAAGAAAATGAGAGAATATGTTTGATTACAAAAATCAAACTCGAAATAAAAATAAATAAATAAATAACAGATTTTATTTTGTTACAAAAATAAAATTAAAATCTGATTAAATAAACAAATTAAAAAACAGAATAAAATTAAACAACTTACTTTGTTAATTTCTTTGAATGATTTTTACGATCAAGTCGATGTTTAACACTTGTGTCCTTAAAACGATTCGTCCTCTCCACGGCGCTTTCGAATTTGGGCGTCTATCTCCCGGGATGAAATGATCTATCAACGAATAAATGCAAAGACTATAATTTATTAAATCCGTCGAACACACAAAATGTTTACACTTTTTCTTATAGAAATAAAATGCAGCAATATGGCAGAGATCTAAAGCAGAAGAAGGAGTACGAAAATTGGAGTTTTAATCCAAATGGGAGGCTGGTCTATATATAGATGTATTAGTGGCTCTTGGTTTTGAAATAAACAGGTACTGTACCTGTTCAATTTGAATTAAACAGGTTAGGCACTGTTTGGTTTGAAATTCAAACAGATTTAAATCTGTTGGGTTCAAAAACGGGAAGGGCCCTGTTTGGATGAACAACAAATACAAACTAGTTTAATTACGGGAAGGGCCTTGTTTGGATGAACAAAAAATTCAAACCAATTTAATTTGAATTCTTTCAAATGTTTTTGGCCCAAAAAAGATTAGTATTGGGCCGAATAAGCCCAACCCAACCTCACACCTTGACGCCCAAATTGACGGACGGGCGGCACAGCAAGGCAGTGGTGATTTTGGGTCCAATGGATCTAGCCCATTTTGCCCATAACCTCTCCCTCTAAAACACTTGGGTACCACTTGGGGCACACCCCAAGTATCAAACCCATGCCTTATAAACCCTCTTAAAACCTCCCACCCAATCACTGTGGGACAAGCCTTATTCAACCTTTAAGGAATTTCCACCAAAACTCCATTTCCATGGAGCTTACTTTGGCTTCAATTTCCCATTCACTCGGTAATGGTTTTGAACAACCAAATATACCACGTGAATCACAACGCGGCATAGAACGCGTTACCACTTTGACCCGTGTAAATCGATGCACGGGGCCCACCTAAAAATTAGACCAAACATAGGAAAAAATTCTGATTTTTACCCAGAATTTTATAACCATTTCCAACAATCCCCCACATGAATGGAATTTGATGACAACGGAAATGCAACAAAATACAGATTTAACAAAAGAGTATAAGTCAAAAATATCTTGCATCAGGATAGGTAGTTTTCGGCCTTGAACCTTCCCTAGTGATAACCTATCGGACTTACTGGCTAACCAATGGACGCGATGCCTTGAATTGTTCAAATTTGTGTAAGCCTAGACAATAGATTTCACACAAAAAATCTTCTAACAGATAGTGGTTCTCCTTGTGTTCATTTTGGCCTTGAACGCTCCTGGTTTTCATGAGTGTTTCTAAAGAATGTAGCCTCTTTCATTCTCATAGAACCGGCCCCAGTTCAACCCTCATATAGGTGATTCTTATTTTGAGTATCTCCTTATACTCATCTTGATTGTATGCCTTAATCAAGATATAAGTAATCATTAAAAGCAAAGCTTATCCTTATACCCCTGCAGACAACATATGTTGCAGATATCACTCTCACCATAGGAATGGGTAGGGAAATTTAATCCCTTGGTGATTTCTGGCGAGCCATACATAACTTAGTTGTCCCTTTGAACTTAGTTCTTGGGATCTCCAGTCATATAAGTAGGGTTACCATTATGACGACTCTTATGTAATAGGCTTTAATCCCATCCCCTTCGATGAACTATACACTAGCTCTTTTGTCAAACCTTTTATTAACGGATCCGCAATATTCTCTTTAGATTTTATATAATCTATTGAGATTATTCCGTTTGACAACAACTGCCTATGTCGACGACGAATATGTCGTGACTTACCGTTATACATATGATTCTATGCCCTGCCTATTGCAGATTGACTATCACAATGAATGCAAATAGCTGACACAGGTTTTGGTCACATTGGAATGTCTTCTAAGAAGTGACGAAGCCATTCTGCTTCTTCTCCTACTTTGTCTAAAGCAATGAACTTGGATTCCATTGTGGATCGTGCGATGCAAGTTTGTTTCGTGGATTTCCAAGAAACAGCAGCGCCTCCTAGAGTAAAGACATATCCACTAGTGGAATTTGAATCTTTAGTATCCGATATCCAATTGGCATCACAATAACCTTCGAGTACTGCTGGATATCGAGTAAAGTTCAAACCATGATCACGAGTAAATCTTAGATATCTAAGAACTCGAATGATCGCTTTCCAATGGTCTTCTCCAGGGTTACTAGTGTACCTACTCAATTTACTGATAGTATAAGCTATATCAGGACGAGTACAATTCATTAGGTACATTAGGCTTCTAATAATTTGGGAGTATTTTAACTAGGACACTGCATCACCTTTATTTTTCGATAAATAAAGACTGATGTCTACAGGTGTTCTAGCTAAATTCAAATCATTCTTGATAAATTTATCAAGTATTTTCTCAATATAATGAGATTGAGATAATGCATATCCGTCAAATGTTTTAGTAATTTTCATTCCTAATATAACATCTGCGACCCCCATATCTTTCATATCAAATCTTTTGTTAAGCATTTGCTTAGTTGATTTGATCATGTTTTGACTGCTTCCAATGATGAGCATGTCATCTACATAAAGACAAACTATAACATATCCTTGGTCAGTGTTTTTAACATAGACGCATTTGTCACATTCGTTTATCTTAAACCCATTAGTAAGCATTGCATGATCAAATTTTTCATGCCATTGCTTAGGTGCTTGTTTTAATCCATAAAGGGATTTTACAAGTCGACAAACTTTCTTTTCTTGCCCTGATACTACAAACCCTTTGGGTTGTTCCATATAGATCTCTTCATGTAAATCACCGTTTAAGAAAGCTGTCTTAATGTCCATTTGATGTATTTCTAAATTAAACAACGCTGCTATAGCAATAAGCATGCGAATGGATGTTATTCTTGTCACAGGGGAATATGTGTCAAAATAATCCAGACCTTCCTTTTGTCTGTAACCTTTAACTACAAGTCTAGCTTTATACTTGTCAATTGAACCATCTGCTTTCATTTTTCTCTTGAATATCCATTTATATCCAAAAGGTTTAGAACCTGGTGGAAGATCCACAAATTTCCAAGTATGATTTTGCATAATGGATTCAATTTCATTATTAACAGCCTCTTTCCACAAAGGTGCTTCAAGACCTGTCATTGCTGCCTTAAAGCTTTGAGGTTCATTTTCTAACAGGTATGTCAGAAAATCTGGACCAAAGGATTTTGATATTCTTGCTCTCTTTACTTCTTCTTGGTTCATCATCAGTTAAATCCTGTTGGTTGAGACCATTACTAGTCTCTTGTGTTTGATTGTCATTAGTCTCTTGACTTTGTGTACAATCATAAGTTCTTTTCTGTGAACTTAATTCCTGTCCTTTCTTGTAAGGAAAGTCATGTTCAAAAAACACAGCATTCCTTGACTCTATAATAGTGTTCACATTTATATCAGGTATTTTTGATTTATAAGTCAGAAACCGATATGCACTACTATTCTGAGCATAACCAATAAATACACAATCTACTGTTTTTGGTCCAATCTTAGTCTTTTTAGGAACAGGAACTTCAACTTTTGCCAAACACCCCCACACTTTCAAGTATTTGTAGGAAGGTGGTCGACCTTTCCACAATTCATAAGGAATGCTTTTAGTTTTCTTGTGGGGTATTCTATTAAGAACATAATTAGCTGACAGTATTGCTTCCCCCCACAAGTTCTGTGGTAAACTTGAACTTAGTAACATGGCATTCATCATTTATTTTAGAGTTCTATTCTTCCTTTCAGCAATTCCATTTTGCTGTGGAGAATAAGGGGCTGTAGTTTGGTAAATAATGCCATGTTGTGCACAAAATTCATTTAATGGTGCATCATATTCACCACCCCTATCACTTCTAACCATTTTAATGGTTTTACCAAGTTGATTTTCAACTTCTGTTTTGTAGAGTTCAAACATTTCTAAGGCTTCATCTTTACTTTTAAGTAAATAAACATAACAATATCTTGTGCAATCATCGATAAATGTTATGAAATACTTTTTACCTCATCTAGTTTGAATAAATTTTAGATCACATACATCAGTATGAATTAATTCTAGAGGTTCAGTTTTCCTTTCAACTGATTTAAATGGAGTCTTAGTTAGTTTTGCTTCTACACAAACTTCACATTTATGATTAGGATTAATTTCAAACTTTGGTATATAATCCAAACCAATTAATCTACGCAAAGCATCATAATTTACATGACCTAATCTACCATGCCATAAATTCGACTCAAGAATATAAGCAACAGATGTGTTATTCTCATTCATAGCAACTTTTGGTACAACTGTCATTACATTAAGTTTAAAGAGACCATCACTCATGTATTCCTTACCAACATACATACCACTATTTGTTAATACAAACTTATCAGACTCAAAAACAAGCCTAAAACCATTTTTACTTAACAAAGAACCAGAAACTAAATTCTTCCGGATGTCAGGTACATGCAGTATGTTGTTGAGGGTTAGTTCTTTTCCTGATGTCATCTTCAAGATCACTTTTCCTTGTCCAGCCACAGTAGAAGTAGAAGAATTTCCCATAAAAAGTTGTTCACCATTTACAGCCTCATTGTAGGTAGTGAACATCTTCTTGTCCGCACATATGTGACGAGTTGCTCCAGTGTCAACCCACCACTCTTTGGGATTCCCAACCAAGTTAGCCTCAGACACCACAGCAGAGAGGTTGATGTCATTTACTCCATCAGAAATGTAATCCAATTACATTACATTGGCACGATTAGTAGTCTTCTTACTTGTACTTCCATGATCTTTCTTAGACGGCGGCAAATGTAAGCTCGACGTCGATCTTGCCACGATTATAGCATTTTCCTTTGAACTTCTTGTTGCCATTGTTGTTGCCTTGTTTAGGACCATCTCCAAGAACTTCCTCTTTTGTTATGTGGTTTTTGAACTTGTTCAACCACATTAGCCTTAGACTCAATGGAATTTTTCCCATTCCTCTTTTCAAATTTCTTCGTTATCTTCTTCAATTCTCGGTCTTACTATAAGTTCATCCATGGTCATCTCTTTGCGTTTATGTTTTAAATAATTTTTGAAATCTTTCCAAGCCGGTGGTAACTTTTTCCACCAAAGCTGACTTGGAAAGACTCGCTAAGAGACATACCTTCTGAATGAATATCATGCAAAATTATCTGAAAATTTTGAACTTGAGATATTACCGTTTGGGAGTCGACCATTACAAAATCCAGAAATTTACCGACGACAAATTTCTTTGTGCCGGCATCCTCTGTCTTGTATTTCTTCTCCAAAGAATTCCACAATTCTTTTGCTGACTTCAGAGGACTGTATACATTATACAACATATTGTCAAGGCCATTGAGGATGTAGTTTCTGCACAAGAAATCTGAATGTTTCCAAGCATCTACAGCGGCAACAACTTGCCGATCACTTTCACCCTCTTTAAGTGCTGGAGCCTCTTCATGGAGAAACCGGGCCAAATTAAGAGTTGTAAGATAGAATAGCATCTTCTGCTGCCATCTCTTAAACTCAGTACCGTTAAATTTTTCCGATTTTTCCCCATGATTGATTGGTACATGAACATGGTTCTGAATAAGGACCGATGTTGGTGTAACAACAAGAATACCACTGCCAGATGCAGTTTCAGTTGTAGTAGCCATAATCTCTGATTACAAAAATCAGAAAAAATTAAAACACAAATTAATTTTCTAGTTACTAAAACCAGAAAATAAAATATAACACAAAATAATTTTATTTTCCTTGTTACTAAAACAGAAAAAATAAAATACCAAAATAATTTTCTGTAATACCAAATAATATTCTGAAATTGTTAATGACACCAGTATCGTACTACTAGTTGTTAAATAAAAGAGACAGTATATTACTACTATCTGTCAAATAGCATAAATCACTATTTGTTTTTCCAACCAGAATATTACTTTGAAAAACAGAAAATTAAATACAATGAAGATACCAAAAAAGGTTCTGTCTTAAGATTGTTGGGCAATCTTCCTCAGATTTAAAGATATTAATTCTATTGTGTACAAAACAACAATTAGAATTAAAGAAATAAAGAAAAGGAGAGAATATGTTTGATTACAAAAATCAAACTCGAAATAAAAATAAATAAATAAATAACAGATTTTATTTTGTTACAAAAACAAAATTAAAATCTGATTAAATAAACAAATTAAAAAACAGAATAAAATTAAACAACTTACTTGGTTAATTTCTTTGAATGATTTTTCTGATCAAGTTCAGTGTTTAACACTGTGTCCTTAAGACAGATTTGTCCTCTCCATGGTGCTTTCAGAATTTGGACGTCTATCTCCCAGGATGAAATGATCTATCAACGAATAAATGCAGCACTACAATTTATTCGTCCGTCGAACACAAAATGTTTACACTCTTTCTTATAGAAATAAAATGCAGCAATATGGCAGAGATCTAAAGCAGAAGAAGGAGTACGAAAATTGGAGTTTTAATCCAAATGGGAGGCTGGTTTATATATAGATGTATTGGTGGCTCTTGGTTTTGAAATAAACAGGTACTGTACCTGTTCAATTTGAATTAAACAGGTTAGGCACTGTTTGGTTTGAAATTCAAACAGATTTAAATCTGTTGGGTTCAAAAACGGGAAGGGCTCTGTTTGGATGAACAACAAATACAAACCGGTTTAATTACGGGAAAGGCCTTGTTTGGATGAACAAAAAATCCAAACCAATTTAATTTGAATTCTTTCAAATGTTTTTGGCCCAAAAAAGATTAGTATTGGGCCGAATAAACCCAACCCAACCTCACACCCGCGCCCAAGCCCAGCCCGGTCGGACGGACGGCGCGTGCGTGTGGTGATTTTTGGGTCCAATGGGTCTAGCCCATAACCTCTCCCTCTAAAACACTTGGGTACCCCTTAGGGCACACCCCAAGTATCAAACCCATGCCTTATAAACCCTTTCAAAACCTCCCACCAAATCAATGTGGGACAAGCCTTATTCAACCTTTAAGGAATTTCCACCAAAACTCCATTTCCATGGAGCTTACTTTAGCTTCAATTTTCCATTCACTCGGTAATGGTTTTGAACAACCAAATATACCACGTGAATCACAACGCGGCATAGAACGCGTTACCACTTTGACCAGTGTAAATCGATGCACGGGGCCCACCTAAAAATTAGACCAAATATAAGAAAAAATTCTGGTTTTTACCCAGAATTTTATAACCATTTCCAACAAAAATGAGACTAAAAGTTATATAAATTAAAATCTCAACATAACTCAATATAATTATGTCAAAATTATTTATTTTTTGTATTTTCACCAAATTTTTAAAAAAATTAATATGATCTATCCTATAAAATAAGATTAGAGACGCAACATTTTTTAGTGCACACTCAATGAGTGTGGAATTCACTCCCATGTGCTAAAAAGAGGGTGTGAACTCCAATTCATGAATGTTGGGAAAAGTCTTTCTAGCCTAATTGAAAATTTAAAAAAAAAAAATTGACTCTTCTAATTAAACATACAATAATATGGCATAACAAGTTTCAACTTTTTAATTTCTCATCTACTCAATCATATGGCGCCCAAGTCCTTCCTTACGGCATCATGATATACGAATTTGTGAATTTAAAATTATGAATTTAAAATTTTTTTTTTCTTAAAAGAAAAATTGTAATAGATGAGGTGGAATTTCGTGAGTACAGAATCTGATTCCGCGACCATCGTTTCATTTTACAGCTCCTTTACGAAAAATCAGTTGACCATAGCTTAACCCCAATTTTTTTTTTCTTTTAGCAGAAAGGGAAATATATTTATGTTATATTTAGTTTGAATATTTGAAGAGGGATTTGAAAAGAAAAATAAAAAAAGTAAGTAAAATGTGAATAAAATATATCTATATTTCACCTAATTTTATACATATTTTTCCTTTTTCTTTCTAAATTTTTTTTTAAATCTCTCAATCAAACACAGTATAAGATGGACGAGTAATTACATCATTGTGGATTCAATAACTCAACTCATTGGGTGGCAAAGTAGCCCAGCATTCATCTAAATGTGTCATAAAAATAAATTAGTGATAAATCATTACACCTAAAAGGGAGATTTGCGCCGGTCAAGACGGTCGAGCTACAGTAGCGTGGTATATGATGATGGGCTCTGGGAGGACCAGACCGTGTCTGACTGAACTGAATCGACACGGCCCCCCGGCCCATCATGTTGGGCCGAGCAAGATCATCGACCAGAATACGGAGACATGCATGTACCCAACCGAGCTATGACTCAGCCTGATATTCGATTGGATCCACAGTGATGCGTTGGAACCGAGCCAAGTATAGTTCGAAATGAATTTGGGCCGATATGAAGAACGGCACGCCTCACGGCCGGTCAGCTCAGATGAATTGACTTATTGTAGTTCGGCCGTCCCAGTCATGGTGGTGTTTCTCCTCTAAGGGATATATCAGTCATGATAGCCCGGTTGTGTGTGCCACTTGGACCAATGATGTGATGAAGGAGAAATCCACTCCTGGTACGTGTCAATACCGTTTGGCAGTTCGACAAACACTGTTTGGAGGTTTTGGTCTCGACACGTTAAGGAAGGTAGAAGGGAGCACAACCACCTGTCCAGGGAAGGACAGCAGAGGTAGTGTGCCCACAATCCCTGAGGCTGCATGGCCAGCCTAGAAAAGGAGGAATGAGGAAACGTTGGAGGTAAGCAATTTGAGGAATTCCTAACTTTCTCTCTCTCTCTCTCTCTCTCTGAAGTGCTCTCTTTCCATTCTTCTTCTTCTTCTTCTTCTTCTTCTTCAAGTGTGCTGACTTGATCGTCGGAGGGTTTATTTGGCATCACACCGCCAGACAGCTCACCATCTTTCTGTTTTTAGGTCAAGCGACGTTACGTAAAGCTCGAGTTCAAGGAGTACAGAGAACAGAGGATATTTCACCCACGTACAATTAGAGAGGAGCACAGCCACCTGTCTAGGGAAGGACAGTAGAGGTAGTGCGCCTACAATCCTTGAGGTTGCATGGCCAGCCTAGAAAATGAGGAATAAGGGAACATTGGAGGTAAGCAATCTGAGGAATTCCCAACTCCCTCTCTCTCTCTAAAGTGCTCTATTTCCATTCTTCTTATTCTTCTTCTTCTTCTTCTTCTTCTTCTTCAAGTGTGCTGACTTGATCGTTGGAGAGTTTATCCGGCAGCATACCGTCGGGCAGCTCACCATTTTTTTGTTTTCAGGTCAAGCGACGTTACGTAAAGCTCGAGTTCAAGGAGTACGAAGAACAGAGGATATTTCACCCCTGTACAATTAGAACCGTCTATGGGGAAATTTTTGACAGACAAACCTTACTCTTCAAGCTTTTTCGACCATTTCCATGGCTAACAATGACGAAACTCCACTGTCCATTGTCGATGGTGTCAAGCTAGAGTCTGTCCCATGGAGAGATGGCCCTCCTGCTATTCCGACCATGACGGGCCTAGAGACCACTTCCAAAGGTGCACGAGACAAACACGCAAGGAGCACTGATCACTCGAAGAGTCCAGAGGGCCGCCGACGACGGGAAGAGTCGCATGCTCAGTGCCTGAAGCACAAACTCAAAGACCAAGACGCCCTCATTCGCAAAATGATGGCTAAAACGAAGGCGCTGAAGCGCCAGATCAAGGGGAAGAGTGTTGCTGGAGAGGGCAACCACAATGAGCGCACCCCGCTCCCTCGCTTTGGCAGTCGCCACAGAGATAGGGCGTCCTCTCTCTCTATCACCAGAAGCTATGGGATTGGGGACTCCGATCCACAAGTGGGTAGATCTTACACTCGCGACAGCAGCTACTGTCCCTCACGTCCGTCGATGACATCGAGATACTTTTTCTCCGCTCGTTCGGGAGACCTGAGGGATGTGTTGGAGAAGAGGGCTCCCGTAGATTGACCTAAAGATTACCGGCATTGCAAAGACTGAGTCCCCAAATCTGTTGTAGTGAGGAAGTGGCAATGCCAACGCCTAGAGTGATGGCACCAGCACTAGTGAACAGAGAGCTAGCGAGACATACCGCTACCCCGCTGTCCCCAGAAATTGAGAGCACGCCATTTCCTAGCAGATTCCACTAGCCTAAGTTCACATTGTACGACGGCAAGACGGATCCATACATGCACGTGAGTCATTACCGGCAAGTACTGGCTGGACACCGGAGAAATGATGCCTTGATATGCCTCATATTTCCAGCAAGCTTGGGAGAACTGGGCCTGAAATGGTTCGAAAGGCTTCCGGAGGAGAGCATCGAGGGATGGCAACAACTAGCAGAGGCCTTCGTCACTAGATTCAAAACCAACACTCAAACACAGAAGGAGGTCGACCATCTCCTAAGCGTCAAGATGGAATCTGGAGGCTCTTTGAAGGCATACAATGCCAAGTACTGGGAAATCTACAATGAGATCCTCGACTACCCCACCAATCTAGCGATCACCCAATACAAGCGAGTCTCTTAGTCGGACATAGGCTGTGAGATTCACTTACAATGCACCAGCTCACAACCATGGAATCCTTGATGCAGCGGATCAATGAACACATCCGAGTAGAGGATGATGCCGCTACGGCGACCGAGAAGACGAATCCAGTTGCGGCGGACAGAAGAGTGACGGGGAAGGTTCACTCGGTGGGGCTGGAGGACAACCGCCCAAATGACCGAGCTAAAGATCAACATCACGGCTCAAACCACGATGATAGGAACAAAAGTCGTAGAAACGACTGAGCTAACGCTCCTCGTGATGAAGAGGAAGATGCCAAGAGAAAGTTAAAAGCGCGAACCGGCATCACCACTGTCTTTAAAATCCCTATTTACCGCATCCTGAGTGAAATCCGAGGTGAACCTTACGTCCGTTGTCTGGCCAAGTTGGGAAACATGCAGAGGGGCTTCAACTCGAGGTATCGCTGCACCTTCCATAAAGAACGGGGGCACCGAATGGAGAACTGTATGCCGTTCAAACAACACTTGGAGGAGCTGGTGGCGGCAGGACATCTGAAAGCCGTTCTCCAGGGACAAGCCGAGCCGAACGGCCTCGCCTTCCTAGATACAGCGCCGCAAGGCGTAATCAATGTCATCCATGGCATCATTGAGCTGGCACGGGTCTGCGAGCTGAGAGGGATGATCAAGAAAGTCGAGTACATAAGGAAGGTGCTCTCCGTTCAGCCCGCCATAAAGAAAGAAAAGACCAAAATAAAAGACGTCCTGACCTTTTCAAGCAAAGACATTGAGAGAATTCAAGTGCCTCATAATGATGCCTTAGTGGTGACCCTCAATATCAAAGACTTCGACATCAAAAAATTCTGATTGACCAGGGGAGTTCGATCAAGATCATGTATTATGACACATTCAAACAAATGAAGTTGGAGGACAAAGACTTAGCCCCCGCAACGTCTCCTTTGGTTGGCTTCAACTCTCAACTAGAATGGTCGATCGGAAAGATCATATTACCGGTCAAGACGGGATCGGTCACGAAGCAAATAGAATTTTGAATGCTTAAGGTCCCATCAACCTATAACTTAATTTTGGGCAAGGGCTAGTTGCATACCATGCAAGCAGTAACATCAACCTACCATCAGGTCTTGCGCTTTCCAACGTTGACTAGATAGGTAGAAGAGGTTTGGGGAGACCAAGTGATGGCAAAACAGTGTTTTGTCGCAGTAAATGGCAGTCGAGCTGCCAAAGACTTCGTGCAAATGATAGAGGGTCCGGAAGGAAAGGAAGTCCTGGAAGACGTGGGAAGAAAGGCTGAAGAGAAATCGGTCGAAGATTTGGTGGAGGTACGCGTCGACGAGAGTGATCCAAATAAGTTCTTTCTTTTGGGCTTATCTTTGTCCAGCGCTGAGCGACTCGATTATGTCGACTTTTTGGTTTCCAACATGGACACCTTTGCATGGACGCCTTACGATATGCCTAGCATCGACCCTAACTTCATTTGCCACCAGTTGAATGTCTTTCCGAATGCACGGTCGGTCATCCAGAGGACGTGGCGCTCGGCCTTGCACCATGCCGAGATAGTGACGGAAGAGGTCAAGAACTTGCTAGAAGCGGGGGCAATAGAAGAAGTGCAGTACCCTAGATGGATCTCTAACACGGTGGTAGTGCCGAAGAAGAACGGTAAATGGCGGGTGTGCGTTGATTATAAGACTGTCAACCGTGCGTGCCCAAATGATAGCTTCCCCCTCCCAAGAATCGACCAGCTGATGGATCTAACCACTGGCCATCACAGGTTTAGCTTCTTGGATGCATATCGTGGCTACCACCAGGTAGCCATGTATGAACCGGACCGAGAGATCACTTCGTTCACCACTCTAAGAGGCCTATACTGCTACAAGGTCATGCTATTCGGACTAAAAAATGTCGAGCAACTTTTCAAAGAATGGTAACCAAGATGTTCGCTCCCCTTCTTGGCCACACTATGGAGGCTTATATCGATGATATGGTAGTAAAGAGTAAGGAAAAGTCTCAACACCTCGCTAACCTAGCAGAGATGTTCACCATACTTAAACATCACAAGCTGCGTTTGAATGCCTCCAAGTGCGCCTTCGGAGTTGGCACCGGAAAATTTCTAGGTATCTTGGTCACGAACCAAAGAATTGAAGCCGACCCTTCCCAGATCAAGGCGATACAAGGACTAGAGCGTCCAAACTCCACGAAAGACGTGCAGCATATCACCGGGATGGCAGCCGCACTAAACCGATTTATCAGTCGGTCTTCAGATCGTTGCAGGCCCTTCTTCAAAACTTTGAAGGCCAAGTTCTTCTAGGATGACGAATGTGACCGTGCATTGGCGAACCTAAAAATGTACCTTTCCTCAGCCCCAATCCTGGTCACACCGAAACTGAACAAAGAACACTGTCTCTACTTGGCAGTCTCTCAATACGCGGTGAGTGCCGTCCTCATCCGTGCTGAAGGTACCCAGCATCTCCCCATCTTCTATGTAAGCAAGACCCTGTTCCCAGCTGAATCAAGGTATCTGCCGCTAGAAAAATTGGCTTTGGCCCTGATGATGGCTTCTAAAAAGCTAGCGCACTATTTTCATTCCCATACAATAGTTGTGCTAACCGAATTTCCACTTAAGGTGCTATTTGAAAAGGCAGATTTTACCGATAGAATTCTGAAGTGGGCCGTGGAATTAGGGCAATACGATATCAAGTTCCAACCACACACCACCATCAAAGCTCAAGCTCTTGCCGACTTCGTGGTAGAATTTGCCCCTAGGACACACCTTGTTTGCCCTGTCAATTTGGCCGGCGCGGATTTGGCGCAGCCCACGGCTCAAACAGCAGAAACGACTAGTGGATAACAAGTGGCAGAAGGGCAAGAGAAAGCCGAGCAAGAAATGGAGAAGCCGGACAACCTACCAAAATACAAGCTCGACAGAGACATAGAAAAAGACTAGAATGAACCAACCAGTACCTCGGAGTTGAGGAGCTCCCAAAATCCTTCTGACTGCTGGAAGTTGTTCATTGGCGAGATGTGGAAGCTCTTCGTCAATGAGGCCTCCAACAGACATGGCGCCGGGCTAAGGATCGTGCTGACTTCCCCAGACAGGCTGACCATCGAGCACGCGATCACACTCGATTTCCCAGCGTCCAACAATGAGGCGGAATATGAAGCTCTCCTCACCGGATTGAAAAGTGCATTGAAAATGAAAGCATCAGAACTTATGGTATTCAGCGACTCCAAGCTGGTGGTTAATTAGGTCTCTGAGGAGTATGAGACCAGGGATGAAAGGATGGCCAAATATAAAGCGCTAGTACGCGCAGAAATTAAAAATTTTGCCGCAATAAGAATGGAACAAATTAACGGCGAAGAAAACAACGCAGCTGACAAACTGGCTGGCCTATCATCCATGCAAACGAATTTTCCCAATCCTTTGATAATAGAATTCTTACCCCGGCCAAGCATGGAGGAACTAGAGGTGCCTGAAGTACTTTGCGCCGACTTGGGACCGTCCTAGATGGACCCCTTCGTCGCCTTCCTAAAGGATGGAATTCTATCCACAGAAAAGAAGGAGGCCAACAAGATCAAGGCTAAATCAGAGCGGTTTTGGCTTTCTCCATCTGGCGCCTTGTACAAGAAGTCTTTCATTGGGCCATACCTGAAGTGCGTCCACCCCAACAAGGTAGAAGTTTTCCTCTTCGAGATTCATGAAAGCATCTACGGGAGACATATTGAGGGCAGGTCTTTGGCATACCGAGCAATTTCCTAAGGCTATTGGTGGCCATGCATGCAGGCGAACGCACAGAAATACGATCACAGGTGTGAAAAATGTCAAAAATTTGCTCACTAAATCCACCAGCCGACCAAAGAGTTGTTCCCCCTTACAAGTCCTTGGTCATTCGCGCTTTGGGGGCTGGACATTGTGGGACCACTTCCAATAGCTCCAAGCAACCGCAAGTTTTTCATCGCTGTTACCGACTACTTTACTAAGAATGTCATCACTCGCTTCGGTATCCCAAAGGCCCTCATTTCGAATAATGGCACTCAGTTCGATGGGAAACTCTTTCGCGAATTTTGCGAAGAGTTAAAGATTGAGTTTTACAACTCAACACCGGCCTACCCTCAATCAAATGGTCAAGCAGAAGCTTCAAACAAGACCATCCTCGACGGGCTGAAGAAGCGACTAGAGAAAGCCAAAGGGAAGTGGGCTGAAGAACTCCTCAATGTGCTCTGGGCATACCGCACCACGCTGAGACGCTTGACCAGGGAAACTCCATTTGCCTTGGCCTATGGCATGGAGGTTGTCATCCTACTGGACATCGGCATGCCAACTATCCGATCTGAAAGTTTTCAGCCAGACTTGAACAATAAAGCTGTGGCCCTGGAACTTGACCTAGCTGAAAAAAGAAGGGAACGTGCTCTAATCCACATAGTGACCTACCAGCAAGAACTCTCCAAAAAATACAACAAGGCTGTGCATCGTAGGCTATTCAGGATCAGAGACTGGGTCTTGAGGAAGGTAATGGGCAACACAGTGATCCCTAGCGAAGGCAAACTAGAAGCAAATTTAGTGGGGCCATACAAGGTAACTGGCCTTACAGGCAAAGGGGCATACCATCTAAAAGACTTAGATGGTAAAGCTATCCCCAGACCGTGGAATATAGCTAATCTCAAGATACTTTACTTTTGAAATGTAATCTTTTCTATTCCTTTGCCTTTTGAATCTTGGCCCTTTGGCACTAGATGTAAATCATTGGCGTATAATGAAAGATAGCCCCACTTTTTTCTTATACTATGCGTTTCTGTACAAAGACATTACAAGGATATTGAGCTACTATGAAAATACCAGGGGCAAGAAGCTAACAACAGCTTGACTTTGGTCGTGCAAAGAGTTAGCGTTTTACCCAACTTGCATTAAGGCCGAGCTGATATTGCTCACCCGTACAAACAGTTGGAGTTCTGCCCAACTGGAGCTGAGGCCGAGCTGACTTTGCTCACCAATACGAACAGTTGGTGTTTTGCCCAACTCGTTCTAGAGCCGAGCTAACATTACTCTCCTGTATAGACTGTTGGAGTTTTGCCCAACCTGCATTAGGGCCAAGTTGACATTGCTCGCCCGTACGAACAGTTGGTGTTTTGCCAACTTACAATAGGGCCAAGCTAATATTGCTAGCCCGTACAAACAGTTGGCGTTCTGCCCAGCTAGAGCTAAGGCCGAGCTGACTTTGCTCGCCAATACGAACAGTTGGTGTTTTGCCCAACTTGTTCTAGGGGCTGGCTGACATTGTTCGCCCATATAGACTGTTAGCATTTTGCCCAACTAGATTTAAGGCTGAGCTGATATTGCTCGGCCGTGCAAATAGTACTTCCCAATTTGTACTTGAGGCGGGCCAATTTTGCTCAGATCATGAGGCTGATTGGCTCACCATTGACCAAGCTGGTATTTGCTCACCGAGTGAAGTGTAGATTTTGCTCGTCATAACCCGAGCTGTTACTTACTCATCGATGCGGAGCTGATTTTGCTCACTCACCGAGCTGACATTGTTCGCCTGTTTAAGATATTAGTGTTTTATTCAACAAATATTTTAAAATAAAACAAGTTTGCTCGTTAGACGGAAGAAAATGACAATCGCACAAGGCAAACGAAGAAAAAGATCACATAACATGGCGAACAGAAAGTCAAACTTTTCATTGATTGTAAAGAGGGATTACAAAAGTAGGGCGTAGCCCAGTTACATCCACACAAAAAAAAAAAAAAAGGGAAATCAATCTAGATCGACAGTGTCAGCTTGTTTGGTTGCCCTCATCTCGGCGTCATCGACTTGAGCGCCGACCACCGCATCAACCTCCTGCTCGGACTCCTTATGATCTTGGGCCCCTTCCTCAGAAGCTTCAGATAGAGGATTTCGCTCGGCCGGTTGCATGGTGGTAACTTCTACCGCAGCTGCCAGCTTCGCCTCTTCAATTAGTTTCATCTGTACGGCGCTGGAATAAGCTTGCATGTGGACCAGGATGAAGGCGGCATGTGGGTTTTGGAACATGTCAGAGTCGTTGCCAATGCCAAGTTTTTCCACGGTAGCTTTCCAACCGCACTAGAAAAAAATGTCTGCAGTCCCCTCCACTTACCGTCTGTAAGCTCTCTCGCCCTCCGCATAGCCGCGGTCTTCAGCATCATCGACCTACTTGTCCAGCTCGGCTTTGTGGGCATTGTGGAGTTTACACAGCTCGGCGATGTATCGGGCATTGGTTACTAGAAGGACGCTCTGCTTATCTTCGTCCTCCTGGGCCAGTCACTCAACAAGTCTGTCACGCTTAGCCGCTGCTTCTTCTTGCGCGGCCTTCAATTTCGCCAGCTCGGCGGTCTTGGCCTTGTTATCAGCGATGGCCTCCCGCAGACTTTTCTGCACGGCGATCATTCGTTCGTGGGCCAATTAGTTCCTCTACGCGGCCTATAAACAGAAGGAAAATGTCAGAATGCTAGAACCGAGCAACAACTTAACGACAGGACAGCTTGCTAACTTACCAACACGATTGACTTTGCTGCCAAGCGGAGGACTTTTAGGTCGGACAGCTCCTCGTGCTTCTTCATGTCGGCAGGGAAGAGCAACCCCTTGGTCATGTTGAAGCCGAGAGAATAGTCCTTGTCAGCGTAGACAGAGTCAGCAATAGAGATAACCCGGCCGTTGTATGTCACGTCGGGCGACCAGACTGGGAGGGCACTAGAGCGAGCGGATGGCTCGGTGATCGGTTGTTCAGTCTGATCCCCCAAGTTGGCAGAAGGATGTTCGGTGGAATCCTCGTCTGCCAAATGTTGTTCGGCTGGATTTCTTCTCAGCCTCTTCTTCGACCGACTTGAAGCTTGTTCACTGGCAAGAGCCAGCACAGCCCCCTTATCTTGTACGACCGGCGTGGAAGAAGTTCTCCCAGCTGCCTCCAGTGGCTGAGAGTCGCTCGGCTCACCCGTGATCATTGACTTGATAGCCCAGATTTTGGCCATCTCTTGTCCGGCTATCAAATGAACTAGTTTGATCAGAGGAAGGTTGGGATCTGGTTCTGGAGAAGGCGCTCGAAGGAAGTCGGTCACCCTGCTCTTGCATAGCACCGTGTAGCGGTAGCTCGGTTTAAAGCCAAGCAGCTTATGGGATTCTCGCTCCTCGGCCGGATGCCGCAACGTAACCCTTACGGCCTTTTGGTTTACACAAGAGTAATCCTCTGTCAAGAGTTTATAGTCTGCAATAAGAAGGCAAGTGTTAGATCGGCAGTAAAAAGAACAATTTTTTTTTTTAAAAAAAATGCCGAGATACTCACCAACACTCCCAAAATCTTTTCTTATGTACTAGCCTGGTATGGGCGCTTTGGTGTCCTTATAATTACCAGACACCCACAAGAAATCGTCATCATTGGTCTCTTTGTCCTTATAATTGAGAAGGAGATTTGCACCGGTCAAGACGGTTGAGCTACGGTAGCGTGGGATATGATGATGGCCCCTGCGAGGACCAGACTGTGTCTGAACGAACTGAATCGACACGGCCCCTCGGCCCATCACGTTGGGCCGAGCAAGATCGTCGACCAAAATGCGGAGACATGCATGTGCCCAACCGAGCTATGACTCGGCCTGATATTCAGTTGGATCTGCAGTGATGCGTTGGGATCGAGCCAAGTACAGTCCAGAATGAATTTGGGCAAAGATGAAGGACAGTACACCTCACAGCCGGTCAACTCAGATGAACCGACTTATTATAGTTCAGCCGTCCCAATCATGGTGGTGTTTCTCCCCCAAGGGATAGGTCGGTCGTAACAGCCCGGTTGTGTGTGCCACCTGGACCAATGATGTGATGAAGGGGAAATCCACTCCTGGCACGCGTCAATACCATTTGGCGGTTCGACAAACACAATTTGGAGGTTTTGGTCTCTACGCGTATAAAGAAGGTAGAGGGGAGCACAACTACCTGCCCAGGGAAGGACAGCAAGTTTAGTGCGTCCACAATCCCTGAGGCTGCATGGCCAGCCTAGAAAAGGAGGAATGAGGGAACGTTGAAGGTAAGCAATCTAAGGAATTCCCAACTCTCTCTCTCTCTCTCTCTAAAGTGTTTTCTTGCCATTCTTCTTCTTCTTCTTCTTCAAGTGTGCTGACTTGATCGTCAGAGGATTTATTCGGCAGCACACCACCTAGGGCCGACCCTGACTTATTAGGGGCCTAAGGCAAAATTTTTAAGTTGAGCCCTTCATATATCATTATCTAAAAAAAAAAATTGTTTGGATAAAACAAAAAAGATAAAAATTTATTTCTATTGTATTACAATTTAACAAAATTTAGATAACAAAAAAAAAATATATATATATATATATATAATAATTGAACTTGAATTAGTTAAATCGAATCTTTATTTTTTAGCTTACCAATGCTATAAGAACAAAAATTAATTGGGGGTAAGGATGAAAATTTTCGACACAACTCAAGCAATATATAAAATTAGCAAGTTAAGGTTGACTATTTTCAACATGAATCCAAGTATAACACAACTCAATAACATGAATTTTTAGTTATATATTTGAATGTTCACTAAGGGATGCCATGGCATTTTTTTAATCTTTTATTTAACTCTATCTAACTGAATAAAAAAGTATGTAAAATAATAATTAAGACTAATATTTTTTTTTCATTTAAGATATATATTTTTTTGTTACCTATTTTAAAGTCAATCTAATAAAAAATATATAGTAATAAGGTACAATTTTTTTAATTAGAAAAATGCAATTGAATTAAAATCAAACATTCTATGAATAATTTCATTTAGTTGAAATAAATTTTATAAAATTCAACTTATGAGAAAAATTTTAATCTCTCAATACAGTTGCTAAGTTATTTTTAACTAAAAGTGAAAGTTTTCACATTAAATATCAATGGAACACGAATCAAAATAACACCACACGATAACATAAAAATAAATAAATTGAGCTAATATTAAAATAATTATAAAATAACATGACATGATACACTCTCCTAATTGGGAGCCCTAAATTTTGTTCAAAATTGGGGGTCCGAGGCGACCGCCTCAGTCGCCTCACCTCAAAGCCGGCCCTGACACCGCCAAGCAGTTCACCGTCTTTCTGTTTTCAGGTCAAGCGACGTTACGTAAAGCTCGAGTTTAAGGAGTACGGAGAACAGAGGATATTTCACCCCGTACAATACTATGTTTGTTTTGAGGGATAAGAGGGTGGGATTGGACTATTAGTCTCACCGGACTAATAGTCCATTGTTTGTTTGAAAAATTTTGCTCCGGACTATTAGTCCCACAAATGTGGGACTATCCTATCCCATGGGGGGATCCGCCTCCTCTCCTGCGGTCTTCCGTCCCGCACTGTCCAACCCTTTGAACGAGATCGTGACACGTCACCAAGAAACAATCTAAAGGGGTGAAAATTGCCACGTTGCACATGGAAATGAATTGAGTGTTTGGACCAAAAAAAGAGTCATTTTTTCATACTCTCCAGTTCCAAAATAAAGATTCTTTTTCAGAAATTTAAATTTTTTTAGTAGTGTAATTATTGTATTTTAAAAAAATTAATTTTTTAAAATTACTCTTTGATAGTACATTTTTTAAGGAATATCAATATCATAATTATGGCTCCGTTTGGTTAGGGTTTCAAATTATAGTTTCACCCATTGATTTGAGTGTATTGTTTGTTTTGAACTTTCAAATTATAATTCTACACTTATTTCTCAAAACTCAATTCAAAACATAATCATTACTTTTCAAAACTCAAAACCAAACACATAATTCAAAACTCTTTTCAAAACTTAATTAAATTATTTAATTTTTTTGAATATTTAAATTATTTAAATTTTTATGATTTAAAATTTTTAAATATTTATTTTAATTTTTTACTTATTAAATTTTTTAAATTATTTAAATTATTTATATGGAAGCAAAGCAGAGCAGCATTCTTTAATAAGGAATTGATGGAAGCAAAGCACCATTCTTTAATTTGCAATGGAAGGCGGGTGACCGGTTGGTTGACCGGCCGGTACCGGCCGGTCAAGATAAATTTTTTTTTTTTAATTTGTTTGAATTTTTTGACTGGTTTGAACCTATCTATTTCAAATAATCTAAAAAATTTAATAAGTAAAAAATTAAAATAAATATTCAAAAAATTTAAATCATAAAAATTTAAATAATTTAAATATTCAAAAAAATTGAATAATTTAAAATTTTAATATTTTAGATTTGAAAACAACTTTACACTCAAATCGTAACCAAAGACATAAAATAAAACTCAATTAAAAAATTATTTTTAAAACTCATAACCAAACACATAACTCGAAACTCCATACTAATTTCATAACTCTACACTCAAATCGTAATCAAATACATAACAACAAAATAAAAATATTTAAAAATATTTTTAAAAAATAGAATTTGAATTTATTTTTATAAAATATTTTAAAATTTAAAAAATTAAAATCGTAATATTTTGAAATTAAAATATTTAAAAATATTCAAAAAAAATTAAATATTAATGACTCATTCAAGCCTGGACTCATTCAAGCCTTAGATGGACTTGGCCACCACGTAAAATAAATATTTAAAAAATTTAAATCATAAAAATTTAAATAATTTAAATATTAAAAAAATTAAATAATTTAATTAAGTTTTGAAAAGAGTTTTGAATTATGTGTTTGGTTTTGAGTTTTGAAAAGTAATGATTATGTTTTGAATTGAGTTTTGAGAAATGAGTGTAGAATTATAATTTGAAAGTTCAAAACAAACAATACACTCAAATCAATGGGTGAAACTATAATTTGAAACCCTAACCAAACGGAGCCATAATTATGATATTGATATTCCTTAAAAAATGTACTATCAAAGAGTAATTTTAAAAAATTAATTTTTTTAAAATACAATAATTACACTACTAAAAAAATTTAAATTTCTGAAAAGGATCTTTATTTTGGAACTGGAGAGTATGAAAAAATGACTCTTTTTTTGGTCCAAACACTCAATTCATTTCCATGTGCAACGTGGCAATTTTCACCCCTTTAGATTGTTTCTTGGTGACGTGTCACGATCTCGTTCAAAGGGTTGGACAGTGCGGGACGGCAGACCGCAGGAGAGGAGGCGGATCCCCCATGGGGGGGTGTGGGATAGAAACCATGGGATTGGCCTCTCATGGGATTATTTTGTGAAATGTCCATTTTACCCTTCATGCTATTACTTAGTAAACAATTAGAAAATGGTAAAATAGTCTTTCGAACATTTATAAATTATTTTTTTAGTGTTGTTAATTTAAAACTATATATTAAATAAAAAATTTAAATTATAAATTATAAATTATAAATTTAATTTAATTAAAAATAATAAATTTTAAATTATGGCCTTATAAATTAAATTTTTTTAGTGTTGTTAAAAAATTAAATTTACATATTAAATAATTTTTTTTTAGTATTGTTAATTTAAAATTATATATTAAATAAAAAATATAAAATATAAAATAAATTTATTTAAAAATAATAAATTATAAATTATGGCCTTATAAATTAAATTTTTTTAGTGTTGTTGAAAATTTAATTTATATATTAAATAAAATTATTTTTTTATTGTCGTTATTTAAAATTATATATTAAATAAAAATAAAAATTATAAATTATAAATTTAATTTAATTGAAAATAATAAATTAAAAATTGTGGCCTTATAAATTAAATTTTTTTAGTGTTGTTAAATTATAAATTATAGATTATAAGGGTAAAATAGTCTTTTGAACATTTATCCTTATCCAGTCCGTCTAACCAAACATTGGATTTACTAAAAATAGTTCAATCCAGACATCTAATCCCATGACTAAACAAACATAGGATACAAATCCAATCCAATCAAATAGTCCCGGGACAATGTATTCCAGGACTAACAGTCCGATGGATTACAATCCCCCCTTATCCAGTCCGTCCAAACAAACACACCCTAATAAGAAGTGGCCAAGACAAAATGTGTGTAATATGTATTAATTTATTTACCAACTCTTTTGGTATAAAATAAAGGGTCTTATTTTGACTTTTAAAATATTTTCTTTTCATTTTGACTCTCAATGTTTATAGTTTTTCTCAATTTATTATTACAAGAAGTATTGAGTATTTTAGAAATTTTCAAAAATATTTAGTTTCGAGTTTTTAAAATAATTTTTTGAGTTTTTAATTCATATTTTTTATTTTTGGTAATTTTTAAAATATTTTAATTATTATTTTTTATTATTTAGATTCACTTAATCTTAATATACTTAAAAAGTATAAAATTTGTACAAAAATATTTACAAAAATTATTGAATACAACAAAAATACCAAAAATTATTCTTTTTTATATTTTTTATATTTGGTGATTTTTTTTTAAAAAAAAATCACAAATATTATACTTTTTTAAATGTATTTAGATTAGGAATATTTAAAAAAATAAAAATATTAAATATTAAAAAATCATTAAAAACAAAAAAAAATATGAAAAATAAAAAATTCAATTTTCAGAAAAACAACGTAAATCAAACAAGTTGAGTGTTTGGAATTAGTTAGTTTTTTTATTAATTTTTTTTCTTACTTTTTAATTACGCTTTTAAGTTTTACTTGATTAGTCAGACTAGAAAAATGAAAAACAAAACATATAAAAAAATAATAATAATAATAATAACAATAATAATCAAGAAATAAGAATTTGAAAAAAATATATATTAAGAATTAAAAAAAAAATCACTAAAGATAAAAAATAGAAGAATCAAAAAGCTGATTTGTTTTTGTGTGTGTGTTTTTATTGTCTTTAGTTTTTTTTTTTTTTTCATGTTTTCAAAAAAAAAAATTACTTTTTTAAATCTTTACTAAATAAACGTGAATTTTTTTTTATATAAATTGATAAATAAAAGGGATATTTACACACAAGTTTTAATTTATTAACTTATACTCTATTAAGTCTTAATTAAGATTTTTAGACCTTCAAGTCTCATTAAATTTTTAATAGTCATAATTACCTTTTAAATAATGATTGTTTATTATTAATGATTATTTGTAAAGGAACATAATAATTTGTCATTTATTTTGATTTTCAAAATTTTAAAATATCAACTTTCAAATTAAAAAAACTAAATAAAAAAATTTATGTGAAAAAAATAAATAATGTTTTCTTTGAAAAATTGAATTATTTTTTTGTACAAAACTGAAAGTTTTGTGTCTATAAAGAATACAATGATAGAATATTGATGTGCAAAACTTGAGAGAAAAAAAAACTTTAAAAATGAAAAAATTGATAATATTTTCAATTTTAAAGCTGGTAAAAACTGTTAATGTTTTCAGTTATATTAGATACTTAAATTAAACTAATAAACATGAGGGCAAAAAACGCTTAATATCATATTCTTTTTTTTTATCGATTAATGAAACAATTATTTGAAATATTACTATACAAAATTGATAATATTCTTAATTTTACTAAATAGGATTTATTGATTCAAAAAATTTTAAATAGTATCTAAACTATTATAATATTTATAAATAAGACTTTAGGTAATTAATTCTTTTTTTAAAAAAATCACTTGATCAAAAATAAATAAATAAATATTTTTAGTGACATCCTAAACTCACTTACCCAACTTGAGCAAGGGAGAGGCTTGGTTTAGGAATCGGGTTGACTCTTTAGTTTTTTAATTTTTTTAGTTATTTTAATTTAGAGTTAAAATTTTAATTTAGAAAGAATTTTTAACTTTTTTGTATGAGAAAAAATGTAATAAAAGAAAAAATATAATAATTATAAATTAGATGTAATATCTTATCTTATTAGATTAAAAATCTATTTTATTTTGTCTTAGATTTTATTTTATTTATTTATATTGATTTTATTAATAGCGATGTATGGGTCGGACGTGGACAACACAACCCCATAAACCGACAAAAAAGGCAAGGGATCGGCATGTGTAAGATTACCAGATCAAAGATATATATAATATAATAACACACATTTATCAACTACCACAAATTTGGTCTAGAAATCATATTCTATAGGGGTGGGCGCGGGTCGGTTGCGGCCACGAAACTTTCAATCCGCCATCCGTCCGCCAGATTGGCGGATTGAAGAAAATCAATCCGCATCCGTTCGCCAATCCGTGGATTGAATGGATTAGCGGATTTAGCGGATGGATGCGAATCGGTTTGGCGGTTTAAAATTTTATAAATTTTCAACATAATTCAACTTGTGCACTTTCCAAAAAAAAAAAAAAAAAAAAAGAAAGTATTACAAATGACGACTTAAAAAGTATTACAATCATTTGTATGCCTTATCTAAAGAAAGAAAGTTTGAAACTTTAGAATATCACAATCACTGCATGCCTCATCCACATATTACAATCACAGAATGATTCATCTATATAAAGTATTACAATCTATGATTCTTAAAATATAATAATAATTCAAACCATCAAAACCATGAACAGAGCAGTAGTAGAGATTGTATGTCTCTATATTGTTACATCTACATATGTTTTTAAAAACAAAAACCAACCAGCATATATCATATTTTATATTTATTATTTTTAGAGCTAGATTTAAAAACCAAAAAATATAGATAAATAATATGTTTATTTTTTTCAATTCAAAAAATATATTCAAGATAAAAACTTTTTTTCAACAGAATATTTAAACTCTTTTTCAATTAAAAACAAAAACATAATATTTAAATAAATTGAAAATACAAAGTCTTATAAATTACTAGGGTGATTTAGCGGTTTGGCGTTGGTTATGCCAAAGAAATCTCAACCGCCATCCGTCCGCCAAATTGGCGGATTGGAGAAAATCAATCCAAGAATGCCCGTCATGGCCACATCACGCATCCGTCCAAAATGTGGCGGATCGGTTCGGTTCGGTCGGTTTTGGCGGATCGGTATATCCGCTGCTCACCCCTATTCTATGAGATTTTTTTTTTTTTTTTTGAATTTTTATGTCCAAAACATAAATAATTTATTTTTTTTAAAAAAAATATGTTATCACGACATGTCATTCTCCTATATAAATGACAATTATTTAGACTCAATAAATCGAAACGAAGCGAACCGAATAATAATTTATTTAACTTTAGTTTGATAATTTAATGAATATAAAATGAGTTTAAACTTAATTTTATTATTTTCTGAGCCAATTGTAAATGCACTAGACGTTATAAACTTGTCTATACTAGTTTGTAAAGTCTGACCCAAAATAAATAATAGAAAAACATTACCCATTTTCCAGTTTTCTTTAATTGGACAGTGGGCTCTACTCTATCCACTTCATCTTTTTTTTTCTTTTTTCTTTTTTTTTGGAGATTTGGAGAACTAGCACAAAAATATTCAAGATAGATAGTGGCCAGACCAATTACTTTCTAACAAGTAGGCCCAAGTTCTATTTACAGAGAGGCCTGTTCTCTGTAGTTGGGACATACCAGCCCTCCAGATGGGCCTTTCGCTCCAAACAAATCATGGGCCATCTTTCAGCCCATAAAATAGAAAAGTGATCGAAGCCTTCTGGGATGCTATGATTTTAAAGCCTTCTTTGAACCCACATTTTTGTAGCTTCTTTCATTTGTTCTTTCCCTCTTTTTACTAGGACTTGATTTTAGCTTTTAATTGAAAAAAATATTATAAAAATAAAAATTTAAGGTTGACTTTTGGGATAACACAATTGTAAATGAAAATTATAATTAGTTTTGAGTGTTTTAACTTAATCTACTAGCATCAATATTGTCAAGGTAACCTAAGATTATTTTTTTGCTTGATAATAAGAATCTAAGGATGACCAAATGAGTCTCTATCCACTAAAGAGTCGGACAAGAAGGCCTAAACAAGTTTATGGTAGAGTTTCACACACGAAGGAACTGCAGGTGCTATCTCAAGACGAACTTGCTTAATCACAACTTCACCAAGGTTTCAACAAGTAAAAATCAAGAAACCAACCTAAAAGTGCCTAATCTACCCTTTAATTTCCAAAGAGAAGCTTGACATTCAAACTTGTACAAGTAAGAAATAATGTTCTCATATAATCCTGTTGATCAAGTATGCGCTCCTCCAAATGTAATTGCTTTACTCCCTGAAAATATAAACGTGAGGTAGCCGGCAGGTGTATGCTGGATACCTCTCCGATGCCTAAGTCAACAGAATAGACAAATAGACAAAAGCGCTGTGTATTGGGGAATCAAAGTTGTGTTACCTCTTCCATAGGTCCTGTTATGAGCTTTTATAGGTTCTGTATGACACAATCCTAGTAAGACTCTTTTTCCTCCATATAGAGTCCTCCTAAGAATCACCCTCCTGAAAGATAATGCTTATCCTTCAACACCCCCCTCACTGCTTAAACCAAGTGAGATGGTTTTACTTCGGTAGTATGACAAAACGACCGAGTTATCACGGCCATGCTAAAGCGGTAGAAACAACCGAGCTCCAGCTAGCTCGGTTCTCCTCTTTATTGCCTGTACCTTAGTTTGGCATACTCCAATTGGGTTAACAACTTGAGACCAAGCTACTAATGCACAATGACGTAATTATCTCACCGCGACTACGTGTGAAGCTTAGCTCGGTTCAGACCTCAACTAGGCCAAACCAGTTAGCCGAGCTACATCATTTCTTACCCCGGCCCATTACGTGGCCCAACTTACAAAGAAGGTAATTTCCTTAGCTCGGCCCAATTGATTTATAAATTACCCTCTCAATTGCTCCTTAATTCCATCTGCGCAGCATGATTGGGATTACCTGTTGCCAACCGAGCTAAAAACTTTAGTCTTTCAACCGAGATAAAATACCACCGGGCTACCAATTGGTTCGGTCAAAAAAAACGTCTCTTCAATCACGCTGTCATCTGAATCGCTTGCTATTCCATAGACATGTGGCAGACCCCCACTGGTTGAGTACAGCCGCCAATGCTGACTTCGTACCTTGCGAATTTTGAACAGTCTTGCCTTTTCCACTCTCTTTATATAAAAACAAAACCCTATTTTTCGAACCAACTTTATCACTATTCACTTTCTTCTCTCTCTATTTTCTGAGCTTTCATTCTTCCTCATCACTACGTCTGCAAAGCTCCTCCTTGCAATCTTCGATCTTTATCCTCTCGACTTCAAACTGTAAGTAACTCAATCCATTCCCTTTTTGTTTTGTCTAGTTTCTGTAGTGCATAGCATAATACTCATATGCTTTTCAAAACACATATGCCTTTTTGCTTCCATTTTCTGGGAAAGAACCACGTAATAGAACTACTGTATTCATGAATAATCTGAAGAACGATGCGTTTAATCCAAAATAGAATTCCAACCGAGCTAGAAACCTGTTTGTACTTAAGGTGCGCACCCAGCCGAACTAGATTAAGTTTCAATAGGTCTTCCCTTCAGTTTCACTTACCCTTACTAAGGAACTGTATTCGGCGTGCGCACTACCGAACTAGAAAACCTTAACCAAGGACTGGGCTACCACTTGGCCCCAACGCAGCTCTCTCACTTAATAAAAACTGAGCTAAGAATGCTGCACCAAAAGCTTTAACCGGGCTACAAACTTCTTGCTCCAATAAACTGAGCTAACGTCCTTTGCTTCAACCGAGCCAAGGACGGATAGTATCTCTTATAGCCGAGCTAGGACTCCATTTATTTCGCCTTTGTTTGTTTTAGCACAGTCCAACGATCTGTGCTTAACTTTTTTCCTTTTCACTTTGCAGACTCCGACTAGGTTGGCCAGGCACTCTCTTGTACGTCCAACCAAGATACCCAATATCTTCTCAGCACCGAGCTAACACTTCAGTTAATTTATACATAACTTAAGACCACATGGGTAAATATAGGTTTTTAGTAAACTCACCAAGGGCTATGGCCGAGTTCCGAAGGGACTACCATATCCCTGATGATGTCCACCTTAGTTTAGTCGAACTAGATACTTCCCCCTGGGGAAAACCGGGCTTTGTCCCTTTCTCCGTCATATCTATTGTAGAAGCCGGACTTCGATTCCCCGTCCAACCACTTCTTTGCAAATTCCTTAGACAAACCAGAATTTGCCCTACCTAGCTTAGCACCAATTCATATAGGGTAATAAACGGCATCGCCGAGCTAAACCGCTGGCTTGGCCTTAACCTCGATCTAGCTAAGTTATTTCACTAATATTCCATTAGCCAGAATGAAAACAGCTAGATATATTATTTAAGAATAAGACGCTGCCGAGAAAAAATACTAAAGAACACCCCAGACAAAGATGTAAATGACGACGATTTTTTCTGGGTTTCTAGTAACTTTGAAGAGTAGGAAGCCCAAATACTAGGGGACCGTATCAACTGGAACAAAGGAGTAGCTGGTATAATTACCTCGGCTTAATTTTCTACTCTTTTTACTCCATTTGTAAGTTTTGAACCGCACTAACCATTGTCTTTCTCTTTATGTAGATTTGAACCATCTAAAGTCACTGTACAGTTACCCCAACCTTGACGCACTCCGCGCCGCACTAAGACATCCCAATCGAGGTTGGGCCGAGCTACTCAACTTCGAGCCGACATATAGATACAGTAGCAGGAGGAAGACCAAGGTGACAGATTTCCTTCTAGAGCCATCACCAGAACCTAATCCTTTCTTGCCACAAATCAATCTTATCCCATTGACTGTAGAACAAGAGATGGCCAAAAAGAGAGCAGTAAGAGCTCTTATCACCGAAACAAACCAGGCCGAGGTACCACAAGTCGGCCAGACAAATGAGGCCGTGGTAGCACTTCCCACCTCTCAGCCGTCATCATCTCGGCCAAGCAAGTGTGCTCGGACTTCCATAACCGAGCCACGCCTTGTCGACGAAGATAAAACCATCCTTCCCCAGACCACACCACCGAGCCCACAACCGGAGCGCTCTGACTGAGCTACCTCCTCTAAATAGGTGCCAAAGGTCACCTTCAAGAACCGTGCTATCAGTGACTTTGATTCAGTGGTCGTAGAAAAAGACCATTTGTTGGCCTTTAATCTTGCCAAGAACGTCTGCCTTCCAACCGATATGGAGCACTACGATCACCTTACCGAGCTGAAGGCCATTCGCTCGGCAACGAAATCAATGGTGCTGGTAAGTTTCTCCTTTTTCTTGTTTCTCCTTTTCATCTGTTTGCTTGGTCCAGCTAAAAATTGTTCCTCTATTTGCAGGCCCTGCAGAAGAATCATGTTGCTCACAAGCGCGTGTTGGAGCTTTGAAAAACCACAAGGCAAGCCATGGCAGAGGCCAATGCTAAATTGGCCGAGCTAGACGAGACCAAGAATAAAATGGAAGTACGAAGCATAGGTGGGGGCCACCGACCCGATCTTGTCAACTCAAAGCCGATAAGCGGAGGTCGCGTCTTTGAAAGATAAATATTTGCGCGAGCTAGACAAGCTCGAGGGAAAGGAAAATGCTGAGATCGCCGAGCTGGAGAAGAAGGTAGGTGACGCAGAACACCGAAGTTATAAACAGGGCGAGATCACCTATATCAAGCAATGCGAAGCTGCCAAGGATATTTTCTTCAAATGTGGATGGAAGGCAGCTGTGGCCAAGCTCAGTGTAATAACCCTCACCACTGATCACTGATAACCCAACTGATTACTGCTAAACTGAAATTGAATATGATTAGTAATCGAATTGATTAAAGTACTGAACTGACTGATTGAATGTGCTAGTTGAAATACATACCTATCTGTTGATTGTTAAAATTATCTATTTATGTTGTATGCTTTAAACTGCAAATTGAAGGCCTTATTGGCGGCTGAATCCGAAATTAATTGATGTTTTGTGTTAATCGTAATTTATGTGATTTTATGGTATATTCAGTTAAAATGTAATTTGGTATGATTAAATTAGATTAAATAATGCTAATTT
Source organism: Camellia lanceoleosa (assembly GCA_025200525.1). NCBI lineage: Eukaryota > Viridiplantae > Streptophyta > Magnoliopsida > Ericales > Theaceae > Camellia > Camellia lanceoleosa. The sequence continues at coordinate 39,299,559 of CM045767.1, read as the reverse complement.
ACAAGAGTTGAACTTATTTACTTAAATGCCACACTAGTGGCCCACTACCTAAACATATTTGAGCCTCCTTACACTCAAACAAAACATTTCCTCAGCCAAATTCCTTGTTATAGCCAACCAAGAGAGAAGAGAGGGAGAGTGTGAGGGAATAGAGTTGTTCTTGATGCTTTTGCTTGAAATCTTGAGGAATTGAAGGAGTTTTGCATAATTGAACCTATCGACTTGTAATTGAGGAACCTAGGTATGAATTTTATCCTCTTAATTGTGTATTTAAGTCCTATCTAGCATGGATTATGGTAGTTTAAAGAGCTAAGTCAAGAATTGGTCTTTTAATGTTGAATTGAAGCTCATTCCTTGCATGCATGCCTATATTGATGAGTTTTAAGTTGTTTTCATGGAAGATTGTTACATGCATGCTCATATTTATGTTTAAGTCCATAATTTCATCTTGTTTTTGAAAGAATTGGCTCATTAGAGCATGTTTGGAAGCTTGGAAGCTAGTTTAATGCATGCATGTTTAATTGAAGTCATATTTATGAAAATTGGCTTGAAGTTGAGTTTAATTGAGCCACTCTCGGGCTTTGATTTCTTAAATTGAGCTTTGAAACATGTTATACTGTGAGTTTACAAGTGTTTTCCAGAAATTAGTCCAAGAGGATCGAATTTGATACATTTGAAGTTGAATTTGAGCTTGAGGTTCAAATCTGGAAATTCCAGATTTTGAACTCACGCTCGAGCGGTTATCGGGCGCCGAGCGTAAAATCGTGCTCCCAAAGAATTTGTTGTGTTGGCATCCGCCGAAGGGGTAATTTAAGCTCGAGCGAGACATTGTGTCTTACACTCGAGCGGGTGTCGAGCGCCCAATCGAGCGTGATTTTCGCACATCCAGTACTTTTGCCATGTTTTGCGAATTCGCCGTGGGAAGTGACGCCGGCGGGAACCTTTATCTCAAGATATCCGCTCAGCGGGAACTCCACGCCGGCGAACCCTGTTCAAAAATTCTGAAAATGTTTTTAAAGTGCATCTTTGCATCCTCATTCCATCCTAGGCATTTTTAGGCCTAGTTTAAGGCATCTTAATGAGGATATAGATGTAGAACCACACCAAGTCTAAGTAGGGACTAAGTCCTTGATTCTCGACTGTGTAACTTAGTGTGTGTTCATTCTGTCACTGTTTAGGGTTGGCTTCCGGAGATGCGCCCTAGCTGCTTATAGCCCAGAACTCTGTGAGTAACAATTGTGTAAAGATATGTTCAAATGTGACTATTTAAACTGTACTGTTTCTGAACTGATACTGTTTATTAATTGAATGTTTGTCCTCTATCCTAAACTGTATTGTGGCAACCATAGCAACTCAAGCATCTTATCGCTATCGCATAGAGATCTCGCTGCTTCCTATCTTGGAACTTCGTCACTATTATGATGGCCATCATTGACCGTTTTTTAAGACCCATCACATCGCATCGCTATGCTAATGGATGTACCACATGATCATATGACCGTGATATCAATCAATTAACTGTTTTCAATACTAAAAGGACATTCATTCTTAACCTCTTTACACATTATGTTATTCACTGGGCTTTAGCTCACTGTTTATATATATATATATATATATGTAGGTGTTCAGGCACCAGACCGGAGTTAGGAGCGTGGGTTAGACTCCCCTTTTTGTTAAGCCAACCACTGCGCCTCACTGCGAGGTTCCGAGCCTGCCAAGCTATGGCTTAGGGGTGTTTTATTTCTCTCGTTTGTCTCTGCATCTGTTTTGTAATAACTGTTTAGACTAATATTGTACTGTTTAATAGGGATTAAGTCCCTGTTCTGAATAATTATAAATATTGTACATACTGTTTTGCACTGTTTGTATATATGTATGAAAAGTTTTTTTGCATACAGACTGTCACAGCTCATTGGATATTATTTATTTACTGTTTTGGTTTCCGCCATGCCCCTGTACTCTGTTTTACTGTCTTAGTGTTCAATAGGCCTTCGGTAATCACGAATTACTGGCCGGTTACGGTGCTAAACTCATAGGGACGGGTTTGGGTCGTGACACTCGGTCATGGCCAAGAGACCGAGGTCTTTCAAAACCCTCCCCCACATTTCATATCAATTTATAGAACACATGACGTTCCACTCTAATAGTAAAAGAAAATGCATAGCGATTTCGAGATAAAATGATAATAGCCTTGTTTGGTAAAATAATTTTTAAGTTAAAAGTTGGTAATTAAAAAATAGAAATTAAAAATATTTTTTAAAATTTTTGAATAATTAATTTTTTTATATTTAATTTATTTTTGTTTAATAAATTATAAATAAAAATTACACTAAATAATTTGCCACAAACTCTCTGATTAAAATAAATTATAATCAACTTATAAAAATTGTAACAAACAGTTCCATAAATATTCCTATTATTACTAGGATGTGCGTGGTGCGGTTTGAATAGTTTGAGTAAAATTATAAATTAAATATCGAATTAGCAGATTGGTAAATTGCGATTTGAGCAATTTTAGGTGAATTAACGGATTGAAAAATATTCTAATCAATTATCAAGTTTTTGTATAATATATAACACTAACGTGAATAATATTTTTCATATATATAACTAGAAATGTAAGAAAAATTGAAAAAATCAACCAAACCGATTGAATTAGACCAAACTGGTTATATTTAGTCTGTTTGTAACAAGAATCGGTCTGTGAGATTTTTAAATTTGATTTTTTTTCGATTTTTGGTTCGGTATCGGTTTAAACACTTTGTGCACCGATCTAAACTGAAACTGACCGCTTCAACATATATTGTATTTATAATATATATATATATATAATCTAATAATATAATGATATTAATAAGTATAATAAATTATATATAATCTTAACTCTAACTCGTTATTCTTGAAACCTTAGTATTTTTTTTTAAAAAAAAATTGTTTTTATTTTTGTTAATTTAGGAATTGAAAAGTATGTATTAAATGGATGAATTGAATATGTTTGAAATGGTAGACAAATAACTAATTTAATATTTTTTTTATAGATTAATGATTATATTTAAAAGTGGCTCAAGTTTGAAAAATCCTAGACCGATTAAACCGGTTCGGTTTTGGTGCGATTTGTGGGAGAAACAATTTACATCGGTGTTCAAAATATTAAAACCGACATTATCCGTTCGGTGTAATATTTTACCTAAGGAAAATGTTTCAGTGCTCGAAACTAGAGGCTCGAATGTGGCTCAAAATCCAAAACGACGTCGTTTTGGGTTTTGATTTTTTTTTTTTCTTCTTTTTCTGCCATTTTCGTTGCAGAGGAAAAAGGAGAAGAAGGAGAGGGAGAGAAAGAGAAGAGAGGGAAGAGGAAGAGGAGGTCGTCAGCCGCCTCCACTCCCACTGGCCACAGCCTTGCCGCAGTAGCCTCGCCTGATCGCCGCCTCCGCCTCGTCCGCCTCGCCTCGCCTCTTCCTCCTCCTCCTCCTCCTCCTCCCCTCCCTTCCCCCTTTATTTTTTAGGCCCCCTCCAGTCCCCTCATCCCTCCTCTCCTCATCTCCTCTCCTCTCCTCACCTCTCCCCTCCTTCCTCCTAATTTCTGCGTCTGAAGAAAAAAACAAAAACAAAAACAAAAATGACATTCGGGGCATTCGAGCTACGTAGCATTCGAGCTACGTAGCATGACCGTTTACCTAAATATCGACCGTACCGAACCGATTACATCCCTATATATAACACAAACTAATTTTACACAGTATTTTTCATATATATAACTACTAATTTATAATAAATTTTACATATTAAATATCTCTCACACTTATTTTTATTTTGATATTTTATTATAAATTAAAATATATATATATATTAACTATAACGAAACGAAATGATTTCAAAGACAGATTATAAATTTTAAAATTTAAATCGTAATTAACAAATAAAACATGATGCATTAAAACAAATCCATACAATTTTAACAAATTTAATCATATTTTGCATCGCCCTAATTATTACTATTAGGCTTATTGAGCTACCATAAGATCACGTGGTACGATAGACCTACTTTCTCAAAAAATAGCAGATAAGAAATTAGCAGATAGATAGGTGTACTACTTGGTGGTTGTTGGTTTACTTACCAGCCAGTGAGCCAAGAAGCAAGTGGGCCCCAGTCATTGCCGCAGAGTTTGGCACTCCAGAAGTAGAGCCCACCAGAGGTTGGGTATGCAGAGCAGATCTCAGCCATTGATAGGCCCACTATGAGTGTGAACCCACCCACTATGGGCCACCCCCATATCATTGTCATTGGGCCCCCATACGTCAGCCCATAATTAAATGTTGTGGTTAGGCCCGTTATTACTGATATGATTGAAAATGTCACCGAAAAGTTGGATATTGCCCTACGAAAACAAACACTCCACATTTATCACCACTAAGTTGGTAATTTTGTCTATATTATGAAAGGGACATTTAATTTATGATTTTGTGTAAAAATATATTACTTTCACTTGCTTTTGGAAGGGAGTATTTATATGATTTTTATTGTTAAAGTGATCAAAAATATATGAACTTATAACTAATGGAGATAAGATAATATTTACTAATAATTAAAAAAAAAATTATGCAATAACTCTCACTTAGAGCCGGCAATATCACAAAATTTAGGTGAATTATACTTTTTCCTCTTTATTTTTGATCATTTTTTTACTTTGATTCTTGAAAAAAAAAAATTCCCGCACTTTGACCCTTCATTTTCAAAATTTTCTCAATTTACTTCTAAAACTAATTACTGTGTAAAATTAGAAAGAAAAAAAAATGTCTCTTACATTACATTTTAAAAAAACCTTTAAAAATCAAAGAAAAAAAATAACCAAACATAATGCTAACTAGGTGTAATTTATCCATAAAATATACACCACCTTGCACACCGAGATTTGCACAACTTTATGGTCTAACAAAATTGCGTAAAAAAGTTAGGAAAGTGTTATTAGTGACGCTTTCCGTGACTCATTTTAATAATAATAATGATAGGTATCATGAAAAACCTTTCATGAAAATAATCATGAAAGTTTTGTGACCCTTAAATTACATTTAGAATAAATCACCACACAATAATTAAAGTAATCCAAGGATCATAACTCTTTCATGATCATTTTCATGAAAAAAATTTTATGATTCTTAATTTTTCTCTTTTAATAATTCAAACCATTCATGTTTTAAAGTATAACATATTTGTAAAAAATTAAATTAATCTAAAATTAATAACAATTTATCAAATCATATTTATATTTAATTTTATATTTCAAATTAGAAGTACCATTCATTTTTTCAAATAAAAATTTAATTTAATAAAAAGACTATCAATATTCGATTAACTTGATTATTTATAAATATATTAATATATTTTTCAAAAATAAATAATTTCAATTATCAAAATAAATATCAGAATATGCCCAACAAAACGAGGAACAATGGCCCCTGGGCATATTTTATTTACACACATTTCAAAGGAATGTATATCTTAAGCCATTTTAAATTATTTACCAATTTTTCATTAAATTTTTATGATTTTTTTAATTTACCACTTATCTCAATTTTTTTCATCAAATTTAATAAAATAAAAATTATTTTCAATACTTCATCTTTTTAATTTTTTATCAAATTTAAATTTGATAAGAATTAGATAAGTTACTCCCCTTGATATAATAAACATTCAATAAAGGGTTAGAGGTGAGTTTCATCGAATTTATAAAGAAATAATGAAGGATTGGAAGTGCTCTTATACACCTAAAATTTAGTTATAATGATTTACAAGAAAAAAAATTTACTAAGCTCAATCTCAATTTATCTTCTTCCTTTTTTTTTCTTTTTTTTTGTTCCTGTCATGTTAATGTGAATTAAACTCAATTTTATTTGCAATTTTAAAAATAATTTTTTGAATTTTCAATCCACATTTTTTTTATTTTTAATAAATTGTTTTAACATTTTAATTATTTTTTAAAAAATTCTAAATTCGTTTGATCTAGACACACTTTAAAAAAAAAAAAATTAAAAAAAAGAGTTTGAAAATTCATTAAATACAACAAAATACAAAAATATACCAAATTTTTATAATTTTTGAATTCAATAAACTTCGTACTCTTAAATGTATTTGAATTAAGTGAATCTAAAAAAAAATTAAAAATTAATTAAAATATGTGAAAAAAAACATTTAAAAATAAACAATACAAATTAAAAACTCATAAAATTGTTTAGTTTTTCTCAAGTTGGCATCTTAACTTGAGAGAGCATTTAGGTTTGGTAAGCCCATTTTTTTGACCGATTTCGATGATCCGAACTGTTCCCATTTTAAGACTCATTACGTAGAATATTCACATAGAAAATCAAGATGATTGAATATCAATAACTATATGTTTGAATCATATTTGTTTTTAAAAAAATAGACTACAAATATAATTTCATAATAGCCATCTATTTTTTTAATACAAATTTGATACAAACATATAATTACTGATATCCGATCATTTTAATTTTTTACATAAATATTTTATTTAACAAGTCTTAAAAAGCAAATGATTCGGATCGCCAAAATCTATCCCAAAATAGACCAACCAACTCCAAACACTCTCTTAAGTTCAGATAGCCAACATGGGATAAACCCAATTAGGGCTGCAAATGAACCGAATTGTTCATGAACAAGTTCAGCTCAACTCGTTAAGAGCTCGGCTTAGCTCGGCTTGTTTTAGGCTCGTTTAATAAACGAACTGAGCTTGATCTCGCATAAGCTCGGCTCGTTTATCTTTATTTAAATTATATAATCAATATATTATTTATATATTAAATAATATATAAATATATAAATACATTATTTATATATTAAAAATATATAAATATATATATATATATAAATAATAATATAAATACATTTTTTATATATTAAATAATATAAATAATATTAAAAAAAAAATTATCGAGCCGAGCCCAGCTCCTTATCGAGCCGAGCTCGAGCTCGAGCTCAATAAACGAGCTCGATAAGTAAACGAGCCGAGCTCGAGCTCAACAAAGCTCGGCTCGGCTCGGTTCATTTGTAGCGCTAAACCCAACCTTTCAAAAACTCTAAACTGATAGATTTTCAAAATGTGTGTTCTGTATATAAAAATCAGAAATTTTACCACAAACACCCTCTACCGTATCCACCCTTAAATTATATCATTTTTTTCTTTGATTATGGTTTTTTTTTTTTTTTATGATCTTATTTTTTATGACTTATCAAATATTTGGTTATACCTTATATGTTGTTTGATTATAATTTTTTTTTTTTTTAGTTATGACTCATAAAATATGAAATTATATAATTTTTTTCTTTAATATAAAGGTAAATTACAAATACATCTCCTGATATTTAATTAAAATATGAATTACCTTCTGATTTTAAAAATGACATTCCACTCTTGAAGTTTTTTAATTTAATAACAAATCGCCTATTTTATTAATAAATTATCAAGTCAATTAATAATTTTTAATGATGATAGAAATATGTTTCAATTAATAATATAAATAATTTTATTATTATATAAGAGAGCAATTATGATTTTTTTTAATTAATTCTGTTAAATAAAAAATTCTAACAAATGGTATTTATAATTTTTCAAAACACCAAAAATACACTATTCTTTAAACAAATTTCAAAAAATATATTTATAATTTATCTTAATTATAAAATATATACAATACACAACCCTTTTGAAAAATGTGTACCTTACGCTTTTCATATAAAATTAAATTACACCTTACGCTTTCCTATCAAAATACATATACATATATGAATTACAAATAGGAACGGTTCTTTTTGCTTGAACTGCACAGAAATTGTTTAAACAAATTTGAAATTAAACAATTTTGAAGCGAATTAATCAAATCAAATGAACCTGAAATTGAGCTTCAGTTTGACAACATTTGCATTATATAATGTGTGTAGAGAGAGAGAGAGAGAGAGAGAGAGAAGAAGGAAGATTACGTACGAGAGGCTGCGACTGAGCTCTTGTTTGTAGCCGAGCTGATTCAATCGGTGGGCATCGTCGGAGGAGGAACCGACGGCGATGATGTCGTCGTTGGCCGGAAGAGACTGATAGGGACCTCCTCCATCTTCGAATGCCCCAATTTGATTTTCCATTTTCCATACACCTTGCAACTGAACTCTTTCCAATTTATACTCACCATATACTATTTATTTATTTATTTTTAAAGGAGCTGCAATCTAACAGTCAAACAGTGGACTTTTAGAGTTGCCCTACGCATATTATTAAATAGCTAATCAATATGAAAAAAATTATTCTCAAATAAAATTTTTACAAAATAAATTTGACAATAATAATGTGTTAATATTATTATTATTGTGAATAAATTTAATTTTAATGATATTTTATTTTAAAATAAAAAAATTCCACAATAAATCATATTATTTATAATTTCTCATTTATTAAGATTGTGTTTGGGAACTTGGTTTCCAAATTTTTTTCTCATTTTTTTCACTAAAAGACAAAAGTTTTGCAAAATAAAAAAAAAACACATTTAAACAAAATAGCACATCCAATCCCATAATCATTTTATTTTTTCTTTCACAAACATTACATCCAATCACAAAAAAACCCAACTATCTTCCCAAATACTAAAAAATTTTTATCTAATAATATCTTACAGCTAAAAAAATCTACATAAAAACTCACTTCCCAAACACCCACTATATAGCGTAAATAACATCAGGATACAACCTAATGACTAACAATATTGTTTTAGATAAATTCTAAGAAGCATGTGCATGGGGTGTGCTCAAAGGTCTCAAGACAACAGATATGCATCAAATTTACAGCCTGAACGCCGCATTGGATATCGCTTAAAATCATTAGTTTAACCTTTTTGATTTCTAATGAAATGGCATATAAACAAATGCCAAAATGTTTGCGAAGTCAATGAATTCCCAAAACCTAAAGTTGTATATCACGCTATCCAACACACCACTCACATGCGACCCCAGCTTGCATGTGGAGAAGAGAACAAACTGAACTGAATAGAGTGCATGATAAAATTAAAATAAAAAGAATTCATAAAACTTGAACCCAAACCTCTTAGAATCAAAACTTTGATACCATGTTAAAGGCCAAAGAGAGAAAAGAAGATGAGGAGAAGCGTATGTAGTACCCTAGGCATTACCCTTTTTTTGTTTTTTTTTTTTGATCTACAAAAGTCAATTGTTAGTTATTAGATTAGCTCTTAGCGAGAGTTGAATCCCCAACCTCTCCCTTGCAAGCACCTAAGTGTTGCCTCCATGCCACAAGGCCATGAGCCTCTTTTCATTGTATTCGAGTGTTTTCATTTTTCTTTATATTTCGTAGGTCCCTACTTCGTTGTCAATGTAATCATGTGTTTATGGGTTGACACGAGGTGTTGTATGAAGATATCCCCAAGTAAATGCAGAAGGAATTTTATTGGTAAAATGTAAATTTTCTTAGTTACTAAATGACTATGTTAATCATGTTTAATCAAAAATTAATTAAGGGATTGAATATATTTAATAGCTCTGACTTTAATTGAGAAATAAAACCAAATTAATGGTTCTAATGAGCTCAATTGTAGTTATCTAATAAGTTTTTATTTTTTTATTTCTGTGATTCAAAACAAAGATCGTGAATTTTTATGCCAGAGGTAAATGTTTTTTTTAGACAGTAAAAGTATGCATTAACTCTAGAGTTTATTTTTTATTTTGAGTTAAACTCGCTTTATCCCTTGTGGTCAAAGATTAGGGTAGTTTATGAGTAAGGATCCTCTCCTTGAGGAGAGTCCTTGAAATCCTGCGGGCAACGGCTCAGATCAGCCGTTGTTCATCCAACGGCTGAGATAAAAAAATAAATAAAAAATAAAAAATGAATTATTTCGACTTCCCGCCCAAAACAAAACAAGAACACAGTGTGTTCATTTCATTCTTCCACTCTCACACAGAGCTCAAGGACTCTCACGCAGCACTCGCCTCCGTCGAACCATCCTCATCCTCACCGGCGAACCCATCCTCACCGACGACGAACTCCATCCTCACTGACGGCGAACCAAATTTTGTGTTTGTTTTCTTTAATTTTTATCACAATGAATGAATAACAAAGTATATGTGATACCTGTGTTTGTATAGGTGGAAAAGCAAAGCCTTTGAAGCAACCCAAGGTTGACAAGAAGGAATACGACGAGGTATGATCATCAATATATTGATTTTTTTATTAAAAAAAAAAATTTGACGTTTTTGTATTTTTCAAGATTTGATTTGTGTTTTAGATTTGGAATTTCAAAATTAGGGCTTTGATTTGGGATTTTGAAACGTTTGAAAAAATTTAGGGCTTTTAGATTTGGAATTTCAAAATTAGGGCTTTGATTTGGGATTCCAACGATACAAATTTAGGGCTTTGATTTGGGCTTCCTCTTCTTCTTCTTCTTTGATGCATATTATTAGTTTAGATGAATTCTAAACACCATGAGTATGTTAAACACCCACTATTCTCTAAACGAGATCAAAGAAAGAGCAATGCCATTAAAAAATACAGAGAAATATTCCAAAAAAGAAAGAGGCCAACTAATTGACAATGCATCATAATTGCCATTATTAGATATATTTAAACACCCACTAATTCAGAATATGCATGCACATACACACATCATATTCTTAGCTACCAACTTCAATACTTCTCCTTAACATACATGCAGATTGATAAAAGAAAAATAAATTTGATCATTTCATTTGAAACAACATGAAATTTGCTCCGATGTTTATTATAATTTAGAAATTTTCATCTCCAAAAACAATCAGATAAGAACATATATACCTGCCATTCAAATGAACACACAGAGACTTTTAATCATTAATGGGATGAGAAAATAAGTTGGAAACTTGGGATTTACTTACCAATAGTGACACCAACCCTTGCCTCATATGTTTCTTACTCAGATGGTCTCTTCCATTTTGGATCTGACACAAGAGAAAGTATAATGTGTTCTGACATGTCCAACCGAAGCTTGCTTGCTCCTATGGGACATATGTCCAACCGTAAAGTATAATGTAGTCAGTTCGCCTTGATGTATTTTTAATTTATAGTTCTTTGAAAATTCGGTTTTAGTTGATGAAAATTCGTGATATCATGTATTTACTTGCTAAAAATTTCTTTTTGTAGGCTATGGACAAGCGAATGAAGCAAAACCGATCTCAAATTGGGTCGCAAAGTGAAGTCATGGCCTCTGAAATTGTGACACAAACCTGCTTTGGAAAGTGATGTGGAGGAATGTGTGTTCAAATGTTAAATTATATGGGCCAATGTGTTAAATTACATGGACCAATGTGTCAATTTTGATGGACCAATGTTTTAATTTAGATGTTAAACTTGTATTGGTTGATGTTCGATTCTGATTGATTTTAATTTATATGTTAAACCCAAGTGAGCTGGTTGTGGTTCATGTTCATTTAACTTGGTTGATGTTGGTTGATGTTCATTTATGTCTGCAATGGTTATGGTATGCTGGTTGATGTTCATTTAACTTGTTTGATGTTCATTTAACTTGGTTGATGTTGGTTGATGTTCATTTATGTTGGTTATGGTTCATGTTCATTTAACTTGTTTATGGTATTATGTGTATCAAGAAATGGTTAACAGTTTTGAATTGCAGATTCAGGACCCTTGAACACTGTTATGCAGATTTTGTTTTGAATTGCAGATGGACCCTTGAACACTGGTATTATGGTTCATGATTCTGTTTTTGTAAATTCATTTGATATGGTTTTTGTAAATTCATTCTGCTGGTATGCATCTGGTATGCTGGTTCATATCTGGTGAATTCTGCTGGTATGCATCTACTAAATTCATAAACTAGAAGCTGGTAAATGAATTCTGCTGGTAATGAATTCTATGTCCTATTACTAAGTTAAATGAACATGAACCACAACCAACATAAATGAAGTTTAAGCCTAGAGGACAATAAACCATAACTTTTGTAAAAACCATCTCACAGATTGTCCTCTAAATTAAAACATTCCCAAGTTCATTAAATCCAAATCATTCCCAAGTTCATTAAATCTAATAGGACATATAATTTGGAAGTAGGAGTGCAGGATCCAACCCTTTTTTGAGGCAAAAATTTGTTCTTATGAAATTAATTGTTCTTATGAAATTTGAGGCAAAAAATTCATCAGTCATACATGAACAAAGCACAGAGTGTAATAATTCATCAGTCATACATGAAAAAATTCATCATCAGTCATAGATGTAACTTGAAATTACAGTCATAGATGAACAAACCATTTTCAAATCATCAGTCATAAAACAAACAACTATTTAAAACAGAATGGTAATTGTTGAACACAGAGTTAACATAGAGTGGCAGAGGAAGAGATTACAAAGATTTCTAGAACCAAAAGAAGATATACAGAGATTTCTTTATCCTGGTAAGTAACAGTTGAACAAAGATGGAGACTGTTGAGATTTGAGACCACCATCGGCGATCGGACGGTCACCATTGACGATGGGTTTGTCATGGATTGGTGAAGGAATCACAACCTTATCAGTTTTAGAGCCAAATGATAGTCGGAACTTCATGTTCGAAAACGAGTCCTTGTGGACTGAAGCACAAGCCCCCATTTCTCAACGCACACTGTCAGTGCTCAAAAATCTCAATGCAATTCAAACCACAACACAACACATTTAGATAGAGCAGTAGAAATGGAAGAAGAAGTGACCGAGGGAGGGAGAGATAGAGATTGAGTGCCTTTACAGAATCTAGAACGATTTGAGACTGGGTTACCGTCGTCGGATCGGCAACGACGTCGATAGTGGGTCGCCGCCGGTATTGGGTCGTCGGTGAAGATAGGTTCGACGGAGGAGAAGGGCTGTGTGAGTGCTGTGTGAGAGTGAGAGTGAATGTAGGGAATGGAGCTCTGAGCTGTGTTGTTGTTTCGTTTGGGCGGGAGCTCTCAAAAATTTCATTTTTAATTTTTTTTTTATTTTTAATCTCAGCCGTTGGATGACCAACGGCTCATCTGAGCCGTTGCCCGCAGGAAGTGAAGGACCCTCCTCAAGGAGAGGATCCGGACTCGGTAGTTTATCTCTTTAAAGTTTAAATATATGTAGAGAATCTCCTTGTGGTTTCAGATTAAGGGCTTGTTTGGCATGTCCTATATAAGTCAAAAAGTTACTCCAAAATTCAAAAAGATGTCACTATTTACCCAAAAAAAAAATTAAAAAATCAATTTTTTTTGCAAAAAAGTCAACAACTAAGTCATTTCAAGCCATTCTTAACGCCCAATGTTGAAATGATTGGGTGTGATTGGCACACACACCGCGTTTGGCCTGTGGAGGTTATCACGGGTCCCGTTTTGATAATCTGAACCGTTAAATATGTAGAACTCATCGAGTACTATATGTCTGCAAAAAATCACATTGATCGGATATCGATAACTATATGATCAGATCAGTTATGTACGAAAAATGGATGATGTTATAATTAATGATTGAGAAATAAATATATCTCGATCGATAGCTATCGATGTCCGATTAACGTGATTTTTACAAGTACATAGTGTTCGACGAGTTATACACATTGAACGGTTCAGATTATTAAATGGGACCCGTGATGACCTCCACGACCAAACAAAACCGTCTGATGCATTGTAAAAAAAATAGCCAATAATTTCCAACTCCTCCTCACAAATGCCGAAATGTAATCTTTGGGGCCCACCTGTCACTATTCATCTCTTACACACTCTTTTTATACAATTTTTTAATACACATTTTTCCAAAAAAATCCAAAAAGTTAACCCAAACCTCCATATTTTTTTCTCAACTTTTTTAGTCCAAAAAGTCAAAAAGTACACTTTTTTAGTACACCCCAAACCAGCCCTAAATTACAGTTGCCTCTATTTACACATCACATTTTGATCTCAAGGTACACCATTAATTGATTATTTTTTATTACAATAATAACTTTACCTAAAATGATCAAAATGACCACAACTAAATATACACCTTAGTCGAATACACATCCAAAACATAGTCCTAGCCCTAGCCACCACTGCTGATGTCTCTTACTTCGATGGCCATGGCTTAAGCCCTCTGATGCACGCCGATGTGGTGAAGTGCCTCCTCAAAGTTGGCGCACCATAGAATGCTCTCTCTCTTTCCAACCTATCCACTGGCGACTTCGCCATAGATTCCAACCACCAGGAAGCCTTCGACGTCCTTCTCAATGTCGGCTCGTAATTCTCTCTCTCTCTACCCTTCCTTCTCATCTCTTGTGACATTTTTAGATTCATTTTAATTGTATTGGATCGAACCCTTTTTATCAACAATCAAGATTGGGTTTAGCTCGGGATTCAAAGAATTCAAGGAATTATGGGAAATGGAAAGTAGGGTTTTTTTGGTTTTTTTGAATTTGAGGTGTGTACTAAGTTGTGTGAGACTAAGGGTAAAAATGGAACGTTATGGTGTGTGTTGAGAAAAATTATATTTTTTCAAATTATTAAAGATGCAAACTGAGTAGTAGTGTGCCTTGAAACTAATTGTGATATGTAAATAGAAGCACCCTTAAATTACAATCCTAACCCTATTAATAGTAAAGATGAAATAACCTTAATAACCTTCTGCCCATTTGGCTTATTTTTTTACTTTTCTTATTTTCTTTGGCTCTTTTCTATTATACAATTTTTTTTTCTTTCTTTAACTAACATTAACTTAATTAAATCACAAATGATCCCTAAAACTAAATCTATAATTATTTATTATAAATCACATCATACACATAATTTCTAATTTAAATAAAATTAATTTAGTTAAATCACAAATTATCCCTAAATCTCTAATTATTTATTATGAATCCCATTATACACATAATTTCTAATTTAAATAACATTGTTGTGATTAAATCACAAATTATCCCAAAATTTCTAATTTATTGAATCACACTATCTTTCAAAGGAACTAACCGTTTACATTATATATATATATATATATATTCGAGGAACTGTACACACTATAAAAAATTAAGATTTTAGAGACCAAAATTTAGGGACAAAATTATTTTTTAAAGACTAAATAATTTTGTTGCGAAAAGTGTCGTTATTATATTTTGGGTAAATCACACTGACACCCCTGAGATTTATGTTTACAGTTCCCTCCTCACCTTTTGGAAATTACATCTCCATTCCTGAGGTTTAAAGTTTTATTACAGATTCCCCCATCAGCAATTTAATTTTTTTAAATACCAATTTTTCCCTCACTGGATAAATTACATTGACACCCCTCACATTTTAGAAATTACAATCCATTAAAGTAGCATTACCAATTATCTCCTCGGTTAGTATTAGTTGGAAAAAACATTCATTGAAAAAAATTTAATAGGAAAAAATATTATTTGAAAAAAAAATTAATTGAAAAAAATTTATGTTAGTAAAATTTTTAAATTTCTATTTAAAAATCAGCGTAAACTCATTTTTTGAATTTATGTTTTTTCTTCAAATTTACAAACTGAGAGACAACAATTTATAAACAAAAAAAATTATCAAACAAGTTTTTATGGCAGTTTTTTTAATTTTTGAAAATATAAATTGAAAACTGAAAATGAAATGATTACCAAACAGGCTTCAGATGGTAAAAATGTCGTAAAATTAATAAATTATTAAATAAGTTATCAACGTAAAAAATGACTTATCAAAAGATTTTTAGGCTATGTATGGTTTGGTTTTAGAATTTTTTTTTTAAAAAAATTAAAAAGTAATTTGGTTAAGAAATAAAAAATAATTATTATTAAAGGGTAAAAAATAATTATCATTTTAACTTTTGGGCAGGTTATATACATACGTATGGCTGTTTCAATTTAATTTGTAAAAAAAATCATTTCCAACTAATACTAACCGATGGGGCAATTGGTAGTGTTACTTTAAACCTTAGGGAGATGATTGTAATTTCTAAAATGTGAGGGGTGTTAATGTAATTTACTCAGTGAGGGCAAAATTGATATTTAAAAAAATTAAATTGTTGAGGGGGAAATCTGTAATGAAACTTTAAACCTCAGGGAGGGAGATATAATTTTCAAAATGTGAGGGGGGAACTGTAATAAACATAAACCTCAGGAGATGTCAGTGTAATTTACCCTTATATTTTTAGCAACAAAAATTGGACATTAGTGATAAATTATTATCCTTTTGGGACAAAATTTTTTATCTTGAAAAATAAACCATTTTGAGACCAAATTAGTTTGTCCCTAAAAGTCAATTTATTAGTGATATTTTCAAAATTTTGTCGCTAAAAGAATTGTTTTTGACTTTTTGGGATGACCTTTTAGCGACTATCCTCATGACAATTGAATTTGGTCCCTAAATGTCTTTTGCAACAAAATTTTCACATTTAGAGACCAAAACATTTGGTTTCTAAAACTCTTATATGTTGTAGTAATACAATACATACACATATGTACATTAATTGCTGCTATGAATTGTCTTGCAATGGAAATAATGGTTGATAATGGTGTTGGTATTTTTTTCATAATAATATTAGAAAAATATATAAAATAAAATTACATAGAAATGAGAAGCTAATTATTTTTTTATTATTAAAGAATGAAATATAGAATAAACTACAGAACTAAAAATACATAAATAAATTAGATTACATCATGAAATATATTACAAAACGGATTTACATAAACATACAAAATAATATACAAAAAATAGTTTAAATCTAAAAGTTTGAAGAATAAAGGATAAGAGACGTAAACCGAAACTTTTGTGATACCACAATTTCCTTAAAGCATATTCACCGCCTCCAAATGGGTGTTGGAGGTACACCGGCGTCTGTCTCGCAAAATACAACGGTCGAAACCAGCTCATGCAAAAACACCTTTTGAATAGTTTCAGCAAACTTGACAATGGCAACACTTTCTATCTCTAACAGGAATCAAATAAGGGACTAGCAAAGAAGATAACAAAATTTTTCTTTGGTATAAAAATCATCTTTAACTTTATTATCTTAAAATACCATCTCATTTTCCAAAAAAAAAATATCTTCAAAATTATTCTACTAAATTAGAAGGGAAAGTCTCTATTTATACTTGTAGGGAAGAACCCAAACATCAATAAGGCTATCAAATTAACCAGGGCCATCAACTCTCACTACAACAAAAAAGGTCTATAGTGACAAAAACGCATGATGAAAAAATATTTCGTCTCCAAATATACATGTTTTAGTGATGAAAATAAGATTTCGTCTCCAATTGTACTATTTTAGAGACGAAAACCAAATTTCGTTACCAAATACTTAAAATCAAATAAAACAATAGGTAACAAAAATTTTATTCATCTCCAAATTTTTTTTTTCATCACATAACAATTTCCCGCTGTTAGAAAATTTGGCAAAAGATTTGGCGTCATTTTAGAGACGAAATTTTTCGTCACCATTGTAAAAAAATTTAGAGAGAAAATAATTTCGTCTCCAAATATATTATTTTTAGAGAGGAAAACCAAATTTCATCACCAAATGCTTAAAATCATTAAAAAATAAAATTGAACCCAGAGATAGATATCACTCTGTTTAGATACATCTATTTTACTTTATATATCTCTCTGTCATTCCTTCACCCATCCATCTCCATCACACCGTCCGTCCATCTTTGTCGTACTGGCTAACCCACACGTCACCGGCCGGCGCTCGCTACAACAGATATCTCTCTCTTTCTCTCTCTATTTTCGCCTCACTCTCTCTCTCCCTCTGTCCCTTCTCGCTTTTTCGAGCTCCACCTCTTCTCTTCTCGCTTTTTCGACCTTCGTCTCCCCTCTTCTCTATCTCGCTATCCCCCTTCTCGTCTCTCACTTTCGTAACTCATTTTTTTCCAAATTTGAACCCTAATTTGTTGGATGCTTCGCTGTCTGCAACCTCCTCACTTGGTTTTTCTCTAACCCTAACTCAGTTGCTGTCTCTCTCTCTCTGGTTGTCCCTAATTTCTAACCCTAACTTTTTCCATAAATGTAAGTTGTTGTGTAAAAATTAATTAGTGATAGTTATTGATGATATAGTTCTACTTTGAGGTGTAGAATGGGCTGCCAATTTCGGATTTTTTGTAGGCTTACTTGTTAATTTCGGTCAAGTTTTAGATCTTGTAAGCTTAAAGGGAGGCTTATGTAAAGAAATTCTTTTACATCTCCTAGTGGACGGGATTTTACAGTAAAAAATTTGAAAACTTCTACTCAATCAATTAGAAAATGCAATCAGTTGTATTGTAACTGCTATTCATGTCTTTTAAAATCCCTCTAAGTTTGACATGGAGAGAAACTAAAGGCAAACATTTTGTGATCCTATACTAGAAGAACCTCTTGTTTGACATTATTTCTTGTTTAGAGGACTTTAAACATCACCATGGACAAATGGACTAATGAATGGCAATGACTAAACAAATTGGTTTGAAATTAGATTAACACACTTAAAGAAAATGACTTAATAACTTGAACTTGGCCGAACGTTATGCCAAGTTTCTTGTATCAAGAGTCGTCACATGTTAATTCATAGCATTTTGATGCTTCTTGAAGCGTTGCAACCACCTTCTTTGAGTTCATACTATGACAAGAGGGAGGGGTGGTCATATTCATTACATTTCATTGATTTTTGTCCAAAATTGTATCCAAAACTGTCAAGCAATCAAGTTGCTCATTAATGGCTTTGGAATCAATTTCAACCTTTCCTCGAGGCTTTCCCATCACAGAGGAGGAAGAAAAGGACAAACAGAGCTTGAGGACACTTTGTCTACACTGATTCACCTCATAACACAAAAACAGAGCTTTTCACTAAATTGATGCACGGCCGGTCATCTGTAGACCCGGCCAGCTGTCAGTGATGCCTGGCCGGCCCTTGGTGTGTGGCTAGCAGTGCAATTTTGCAGAAATAGAGACAGTGGCTGAAGGTGAAACAGAGACAGCCTGGACAGACAAAGTAGTTTTCAGGCGATGCGCATACAACTTTCATCCATCTTCAATTATGTATTTTTTCGAATATAATTAATCTTGTTGTAATTGACTAGTTATAACTAGTTAATTTTATAAAGTGTTGTTATTAATTAAGTTGTTAATTAATTATTCAATTTCATTTTGTAATTAGTTAGTTAACTAGAATAGTTAGTTAATTTGTTTGTTATAATAATTAGTTAAGCAGTTTAGCTAATTTAATTTGTTTTGTAATAGTTAACTTAATTAGCTTAGCTTAGTTTGTTAGCTTTATTCATTCGAACTCTCCCTCGTGAGAGCGTATGTGTATGTCTTCCAACCCCACGTCTTTCTCCCTTTTATTTACCCGCTTTTGATGGTTAGATTAGGGACATGTTTCAATTAGCATACCTTATGCTTTATGTTTGCATCCATTCATTCGTATTACATACACCGAGGCTTAGCGCATCATTCGAACTGCATTGTCATTTCAATACTTCTTTGAATACGCGCTTAAACCGCATGTTACTTACATCAAATCATATGTGATATTAGTAGCCGAGCCTATTAATTGCATTCTTTGCATGTATTGCATTAGTCATCTTGCATAGTTAAGAATCATGCATATTTTTCTAACTCATATCTTCTTAGCTTGGAGTACTATGTGAGTTTTTACGCTTTAGCATACTTGCATGAGTGTGAGTGATTGTTATGTCTAACATGCTTGCCATGAGGCTAAATGCTTACTCAATAAATTGTTTGAATGTCTGTGGATGAAGACTTGTTGCTTGAATTGGAACGATTCAATAAATGTATGTTTTAAGCCCACTTTGTTGAGTGACAAATCAGCTTTTAAGCCCACTATGTTTGGTGGCAAATTAGCAAACTTTAAGCTCATTTGAGGTGGCAAATTCAAACCCTTTTCGCAAACACGCATGAATTTGAAATGTTCCAGTTCTTGAGATTTTAGTCTATACTTACTTGTGCACATTACATAGTAATGCTAGCCTAATAACCGGAACAAGAGCATATCATGTTGATAAAATCATATCATGATTAGTAGAGGTTGATCTTTGATCGGGTGAGCAGAAGTGCTCAATTCATGACCTTCCTCTCTTGTACCTAAGTTCTTGAGCCGAGACAACTTTGGTGATGACGGACACGTGACCTTTGGCACGAGTCATGGGTTTCCTAAATTTTTTCAAAATAAAATATTTAGGTGGCGACTCTATACCTGGCAAAGCAGTCCAATTTTGGCATTTTTTATCCTAAAATCAATTTTCTAAAAGATTTGTCCGATTTGGACTCTTTGGAGTTTATCAATTTCACATTGCACTTGTGATATTAGATTCAGAACCACAAGAGTCCGAACTGTAGGGCTTTCTTTCAAGCTTCCGAAAGGGAGTGCGAAAAAGGCGAGCTACAATCATTTTAGTGATGAAAATTGGATGTTTAGAGACAAAATCAGTTGGTCACCAAAGGCCTTTTTTGTTGTAGTGTCTAGCCATTATGGCTAGAGTTACAAAGGTTCAAAATTCGTGGTCACTAATATGGTCATCAACTCCATTATCAAAAAATAAGAGTTACAAAACTCTAAAACTTTCATGTACTTAATAAATATATATATATATATAATGATGTTTGAATAATTCAAACAGATGGGTCGCAAAACAGATATAGGTGTTGGATCACAACCCGATCCAAGTCCCATCTCAAATACATACAAAAGAGCAGCCCAACATAGCCCAGCCCAGCCCAAGTTCAAGATCAAGTCGAAGTCCAAATCTAAGACTAAACCCAACGCATACACAAGCACAAGCCTAAGCCTAATCCAAACTAAGATTAAGTCCAAATCTAAGCCCAATTTTTATTAATGCCCACTTTATGAGATAATTCTCATTCACAACCTAATGGTTTTTGTTCATTATTTCTATATTGCAATTTTCTCACTTAAGAGAATGCAAAACCACAGACTTACCGCAATCAGCGGTTAGGTCTATTTTAATTTCACATTAAAATTGCCGAAAAACCATTATTTTCCAACAAATGGGTATTCCTTTTGTATGAGAATGATGATCGTACTTCGAAATAGAAAAGGTAACAACAACGCTGGATGGGTTGGAAGAGGCAGTAACAATGGTCAGGGCTTGTCTTAAGATTTTCAAGATCAAGGCAAAATCTTAAAATTGAAGGCCCAATATATATATAAATTATTTATTCAAAATTTTAGCTTAAAGGTGTATAATGTAAATTCAAAATTAGTTTAATATGAGCCATAATTATTAAAAAATATTGTAGATAAATGATAATTAAGTGCTTGTAATTTTTTTTACTAATACCCACCCCCTTTCACCAAATGTTTATTAAATCAATTCAGAAACATTTTGTTTATCAAATTTGAATTTGATGAATATTCAAAAAGATAAAGCATTGGAAATATTTTTTTCATCAATTTTGATGAAAATGAAAATTTGCGGTAAGAGAATAATTTTTAAAAAGATTTTGATTTTTTTTTTTTTGATGAAATGGTTGGAATTGTTTATATCAAATTAAGTTTTTTTTATTCAAATTTAGAATCAAAATGGATGAAAAAAATTAATGAATGGTTGGAGATGCTCTAAGGATCTTTAATTTGGATTGTAAAGTTAAATTAGTTAATTTGGGATTTCATTTTTAAACCTATTAATGTCATAAGAGTTAAAACTATTTAGAGGCCCTTAAAATTTGACGAAATTTGGGGGCCCAAGGTGGCCATCTTACTCACCTTGGGCCAGGGCGACCCTGAAGGTAGTCAAAGGAAGAGATGGTGACGATGTCACTATTTGTTAATTTTCAGTGATAGTTTAAAAATTGTCACAAAAAATGTCATCAATTATAAGTTTTAGTGACAATTTAAAAAAATCGTCACAAAAAAGTCATTAATTTTTAACTTTCAGTGACTATTTGAAAAATTCGTCACAAAAAAATATCACTAATTATAAGTTTTAGTGACAATTTATAAAAATCATGACAGAAAAAAATCACTAATTATTAATATTTAGTGACATGTAAAAAATCGTTACAAAAAAATTATTTTTAGCGACGATTTTAGTAGAACTTATTTTCAATAAGATATGATGAGAATTAAATCCAACTATTATGACCTATTGATAGTTTACTCTTTTTTTATAAAAAAAAAATTTTTGAACGGACTCATAAAGGATCGAAACAAATCAATCAGCATCCTAGATGTCCAGGCCTACAAGATTGTGAATGTCTTCAGGCACTTCGACCCAAGCTTGGATGGCTTGCATTTGAAAAGCTTTGTGGGCCAAGCATTAAGTAAACTTTGTGGCCCAGAGGGCATCTAAAATCTCAATATGATCTGCTTCTATTAGAGTTAAAGTTAGTTTTTTTTTAAGAATTGGGGGTAATTGATGAAGATGAGGTTATTCTGATCATAAATCGTTGCCATTACCATACATACCCCCCAGAACAATTTGTGATTTTGAACTTCTTGTTTTTTAATTTTTAATTTTTTTTACTAGAAAGAGAAATTTATTGGTGGGTGTATTGAGGTTAGGGTTTTGAAATAAGAAGGAGATGAAGGGGCAAATCTGACCTTTCACAACTGAATTAGACTTTGACTTTTTTGTTTTCCATTTCAACTCTCACAATTGGGCATGTGTTCCATCAATTCTATCAATTTTGACGAAATAAATAACCCCGGTAAGGTTAAATGCAAAATGGTTAAAACCACAAGAGGTCTCTTTGACTATTTTGAAACAATAGGGGAGTAAAGTATTCTTAGACTAAACAATAATCAAACCAAATCAAATTAAACCAAGTTTTAAGTCTCATCAAATGGGGCCGGCTGTATGAATCATTCTTCTCTATTCGACTGTATCTAAGGCCATTTTGTTAGTCAAATTAGGGAGATTCATATCTCTATTTACTACACTAGTTCACATCAATCTAGGTCTACTCGTTCCCTAACACTACCATCTACCGTCACTATATCGTATCTCTTCACTACTGCCTCTGTTGGTCTCCGTTGTATATGACCAAACCATCTCAATCTATTCTCTCTCAACTTATCTTCTATCGGTACTATTCCTACTCATTCTCGAATATACTCATTCCTAACTCTGTCTTTTCTAGTCTTGCCACACATCCACTTTAGCATCCTCATATCCGCAACACTCATCTTCTTCACATGTTGTTTCTTAGTTGCCTAACATTCCATCTCATACAACATCGCCGGTTTAATAGTCGTTCAATAGAACTTCCCTTTTAATAAGCACTTGGTTATCGCACAATACTTCAGACGCACTCCTCCACTTAAGCCACTACACCTTAATTCTATGGACCACATCCGCTCCAATCTCTCCAGTTGTTGAGATAATCAATCCCAAATAACGAAAATGTTCACTCTTAGGTAGTTCTTGGTTTGCAATCTTCACTTCTCTTTTGCTTCCATTGTGACTGTTACTAAAATTATACTCCATATACTCTAGTTCTACTTATCCTAAATCCTTTAGATTTAAGTGCTTTTCTCCAAATCTTCAACTTAATGTTAACTTCTTCTCTAGTCTCATCCACTAACACAATATTATTTGCTAAAAGCATATACCATGGCATATCATCCTAAATATCGTGTGTCAACTCATCCATAACTAAACCAAAAAGATGAAGACTTACGCTTGATCCTTAGTATAACCTTACAGAAAATGGAAATTCACTCGTCTCTCTAACAGGCGATCTAATAGTGGTTCACTACACCTTTATGCATATCCATGATCACATCAATGTAACCTTTTGTTACCCTTTTCTTCTCTAACACCCACTAAATTATATCCCAATGCATTCTATCATATGCTTCCTCAAGATTGATAAAAACCATATGAATGTCTTTTTTCTTTTCTCTACACCTTTCTATTGCTCTCCTCAAAAGATAGATCGCTTCCATTATTGACTTACCAAGCATAAACTCAAATTGATTCTATAACACCTCTGTTATATCTCGCAATCAACATTTCATCACTCTCTCCCATACTTTCATTGTGTGACACATTAACTTGATTCCTCTATAGTTGTTACAATTCTAAACATCTCCTTTATTCTTATATATTAGCACTAAAATACTCTTCCTCCGCTCCTCTGGCGTTTTCCTAGTCAACAAAATCTTGCTAAATAACCGAATCAACCAAACAACCTCCTTCTTACTCAAACATTTCCACACTTAAATAAGTATATCATTGGGTCCTAAAGCCTTATTCAATTTCAATTTCATTTTCTTAAGTGCAAACTCTACTTCAAAGGCCCTAATCGTACGATAGAACCTATAGTCTTGATTTTCCTTATTACTGCCTACTTCCTCCCCGTTTGACCTATCTCCATGTTCCTCATTTAACAACTTCTCAAAATAGTTTCACCTCTCCTTAATATCTTCATCCTTCACCAATACTTTAGAGTCACCGCCCTTCATGCACTTAATGTTATTAAAATCTCTTGTTTTCCTCTCTCTTATCTTAGCAAGTTTGTATATCATCTTATCTCCCTCTTTACTATGTAGTCTAACATATAGGTCATCATAGGCTTTCAAATTAGTCTCCCTCACTACTTTTTTGACTTCTTTATTGGCCAATCTGTAATGCTTAACAGTTTCTTCAGTTCTATCATTCCACCACTTTTAAAGCTCTCTTTTTTGTCTTTATTACCGCTTGGTCCTCCCCTTCCACTACCAAGTTTTCCTAAAGTTGAGTCCTTTCCTTTCGACTCTCCCAGAACGTCCTTTAAAATTCTTCTTATAAAATTGGCCATCGAGTTCCACATAGTGTTAGTATCATCTTCCAAACCCCAAGCACCTTCTTTATCCATTATAATCTTAAATATGTCTAGTTTATCTGCTTTTAGATCCCACCATCTAGTTTTCCAACACCCACAAGTTTGGTATTTCCCTTTAAAACATAAATTTAGTACCAAAATCCTACATTAAGTCGTATAGTTTTAAGCCCATCTTTCCTGTGTGAGGATTACAGAAAAATCAGAGTGTCATTTTTATACCTATCTTTGAGAGATAATTCTTGTAGCTTTCTGTGAAAGCAAAAATACCTTCTTTTCAATCATGTAAGAGTGTAGTACTCTCAGTGTTTTTTGAACTTAGAAAGTCTGTGTAAAATCCGTGGATGATTGCTCCATTGTGAAAAGGTTGCTAGCACCTTGTGAAACTAGAGAGTAGTGGAAAATCTCAAGTGAAGCTTGAGGAGTGGACGTAGGCCGAGTTAAAGCCGAACCACTATAAATTTGTTTGCCTCTCTCTCTTCCTTATCTCTTTATTTTATTTAAACTGCCATAGCTATATTTCATATTTTTATTGTGCTAAAATCATTAATTGACATAGTAGTTAAAACACTTATTTTAATTATTTTTGTTTCATTAACTATATTTATCTATTGTGCTAATCATAATTTTTATTAGGGTATTATTATTTTTATTTGTAAAAACCTAATTCACCCTCCTCTTAGGTTGTCTTTTTGGTAATAATTGGTATCAGAGCCTAGACTCTTGTTTTAGATTTAACCATCTGGGAGTTTCGATCCATAGCAACCTTAGCTGAAGGACAAGCCACAAATAGGCCAACATTATTTGACGGAAACAACTGTAGTCATTGGAAGGATAAAATGACCCTATACCTATAAGCCATTGATTATGCCATGTGGATTATTGTCACCAAATGTCCAAAAATTCCCACCAAATTAGTAGAGAGTATTAGTGTACCTAAAATTGAAGATGAATGTGATAAGAGGGATCATAAATTATTGCAAGCCAATGCTAAAGCCAAACTCACCCTTGTTTGTGGATTAGACTCTAAGGAGTATAATAGAATTTCAAGTTGTGATTCGGCAAAAGAAATTTGGGACAAACTTGAAGTAACGTATGAAGGTACAAACCAAGTGAAGGAATCTCGTATTGACATGTTTGTTCATAGTTATGAATTGTTTAAAATGAACTCTGATGAATCTAGTTCAAGTATGTTTACTAGCTTTACTGAAATTGTAAACTTTTTGAAATCTCTTGGCAAAACTTATACTAACAGTGAGTTGGTGAGAAAAATTCTTAGGTGTTTACCAAAGAATTGGGAAGCAAAGATCACGACCATTATAGAAGCCAAAAATCTATCTACACTTGGATTGGATGAGCTTATGGGTTCCCTTATGACTCATGAGATCACTATGAAAGGACATGAGGATGTTGAAAACAAAAGGAAAAGTGAAATTGCATTCAAAGCCTCATCAAATGAAAAAGAACATGAAAACTCCAATGAGGATGAAAGCTATGCCATGTTCAGTAGAAATCTCAAAAAGCACTTCAAGAAAAACAATTATGGAGGAAGAAGACCTTTCAAGAATGAGTACAACAAAGATAACAAGAAAGAGCCTATTATTTGCTATGAGTGCAAAAATTTTGGACATATGAAGATGGATTGTCCAAAATTGAAGAATCGTGGAAAAGACTACAAAAGAAACAAAAAGGCCATGGTAGCAGCTTGGGGAGAAAGTGAAGATGAAAGCTCAAGTGATGAAATTGAAAATGAAGTAGCCAACTTATGTCTCATGGCTCGTGAAGATGAAGACTCTACTCAAGATGAGGTAACTACTTTTTATGAAGAACTTGAAAATGAGAAATTTGAATTATTTTGTGATGAGTATAGTATTGGACATAATTGTTCAGCACCTAGAACCCCTCAACAAAATGGTGTAGTAGAAAGAAAGAATAGAACTTTAGAAGAGATGAGTAGAACAATGCTTTGCGAAAATAATCTTCCTAAATATTTTTTAGCCGAAGCTGTTCACACCGCATCCTATATTTTAAATCATGCATTAATTAGACCTATTCTCAAAAAGACTCCTTATGAACTTTGGCATAATAGAAAGTCCAACATTAGTCACTTGCATGTTTTTTATTGTAAATGTTTTGTGCATAATAATGGTAAGGATAACTTAAGTAAATTTGATTCAAAATTTGATAAAACAATTTTTCTTGACTATTTCTTAACTAACAAAGCTTATCGTGTTTTAAATAAAAGAACTCTTATTGTGGAAGAATCTATACATGTGGCATTTGATGAAACTAACATCTCTGCTCAAAAGCAAATTGTTAGTGATAATATAGATTTGGAACCAAATGTGGAAGATTCAAGTATCTACAAAGAAGAGAACCAACCATGTAAGTTGAACAAATAAATTGAACAACCTATTCTCTCACCTCAAGAAGGAGGAGGAAACAATGATGATTTGCCAAGAAAATGAAAGTTTGTTCATAATCACCCTAAGGATTTAATCCTAGGTGACCCTACAAAAGGTATTAAAACTCGCTCTTCACTTAGAAATATTTGTAGTAACTTGGCTTTTCTCTCACTGATTAAGCCTAAAAACTTTCAAGAAGCCGAATTTGATGAACATTGGATGATAGCTATGCATGAAGAGCTTAACCAATTTGAGAGAAACAAAGTGTGGGAACTTGTGCCAAAACCTAAAGATCATACCATTATCAGTACCAAATGGATCTTTCGAAATAAGCTTGATGAATCCGGTACAATTATAAGAAGCAAGGCTAGACTTGTTGCACAAGGATACAATCAAGAAGAAGGTATTGATTTTGATGAAACTTTTGCTCCGGTTGCTAAATTAGAAGTCATTCGCATGTTACTTGAATTTGTATATTTTAGAGATTTCAAACTTTATCAAATGGATATAAAAATGCGTTTCTTAATGATTTTATAAATGAGGAAGTTAATGATTTTATAAATGAGGAAGTTTATGTTAAACAACCCCCAGGTTTTGAAGATCATACTTTTCTAAATCATATTTTTAAACTATCACAAACTTTATATGGTTTGAAACAAGCACCTCGTGCATGATATGAACGACTAAGTAAATTTCTGATTGAAAATAATTTTTCTAGAGGAATGATTGACACAACACTTTTTGTTAAAACTAAAAATGATGATTTACTTATTGTGCAAATATATGTCGATAACATTATATTTGGTGCTACTAATGAAACCTTATGTAAGAAATTTGCTAAGTGTATGAAAGGTGAGTTTGAGATGAGCATGATGGGGGAGCTAAATTATTTCCTTGGGCTTCAAATCAAACAATATAAGAAAGGAATTTTTATCAACAAAGCTAAATACACAAAATAACTACTCAAAAAGTTTGGTATGTACGACTTAAAAATAGTTGAAACACCTATGAGTACATCCATTAAGCTAAACAAGGATGAAAAATATAAGTTCATTGATCAAACAAAATATCGAGGTATGATCCGCTCACTTCTTTATTTAACTACAAGTAGACCCGATATTATGTTTAGTGTTTGTATGTATGCTAGATATCAATCAAATCCTAAAGAATCACATCTCAGTGTTGTTAAAAGAATTTTTAGATATCTTGTTGGCACTCAAAATTTGAGACTATTTTATTCTAGAGGTGTTGCATTTGATTTAATTAGTTACTCGGATGCCGACTTTGCTAGATGCAAACTTGATAGAAAAAGCACTAGTGGCACTTGTCACTTTCTTGGTAACTCATTAGTATCTTAGTTTAGCAAAAAGTAAAATTCTGTTGCTTTATCAACGCCCGAAGCTGAATATATAGCTTCCGAAAGTTGTTGTGCCTAAATACTTTGGATGAAACAACAATTTGAGGACTTTTATTTGCATTATGATCATATCCCTATTAAATGTGATAATACTAGTGCCATCAATTTAAGCAAAAATCCGGTTCAACACTCACGAACAAAACATATTGAAATTCGACATTATTTTTTAAGAGATCATGTTCAAAAAGGGGATATTGTATTTGAATTTGTAAACACCGACAAGCAATTGGCGGATATTTTCACAAAACCCCTAAGCGAGGATCGTTTCAATTTCATTTATGCGCGAGCTTGGAATGTCAATTTCTACTTAAAAAGTTTTGTTATGACTGTGAAACTTGAATTTTTGTTAAAATGATATATGTGTATTGCTACATTGATATGGAAACATTTATATCAGTTGCATGCTCTCAAGTCCTTCATATATTTATTATCCTTAACAATTTGCTATTCTCAACTGTGTAATTTTTTTTAGGTTCTGCATCTTGAGGTAAAATTAACTTTACATACATTGATTTTCTTTAAAACCCTCATGGTATTTTTTTGCATTACCATTCCAGCAACACCGACGTCCCATTAAGTATAATTTTTGCTGGTATTATTTTATTTTAATTTATTTTTTATTGCTATTAGGCTTAATATCTTTTATTTATTTATTTATTTTTTGTTGTTTTATTAATAAGCTTCATTTCCTTTATTATTATTTTTTTCTTCTTTTCTTTTCATTTTTTTTTTTTTTTTGCCCTGAGGCTTAATTTTGATTTATTTTTTTTGCACTTTACTTTCATTTTCAAGTGATTACATTAAACATAAAAACAAACACAAATCAAAATATACATATTTACATTAAAAAAAAAATCCCTTCATTTTTCCAACCATTGGTCGTTCTCATTTACTCGCCTCTTCCACCACTCTCTTCTTCTCTTTATCACCTTGGGCGACGCTTGATGTCCTTACCCCCATGCTTTTGTCGAGAGCGAGCACTCCCCGCCAGCTATCAAAAGCCAAGAATGGCATTGCTCCAAATCGGGTCATGGAGGTGGTCTTCCATTTAAGCTCTTTATTTTCGGCCTTCAATACGCAAATCTTTGCTCGCACATCCTTGTACATGCGCTAGAGCAGAGAGAGTTGGGCGTTGACCTGGTGGAGTTCACTCGTTCTGTTCTGCAGTCAATTTGCCAATTTTGTGACTGCAGTCACCGTCTCTATACAGGACGTCAGTGTGAAATGATTGGCTTCAATAGCTGATTGCGCTGCCATTATTTGCTCAATTGACATCATTGGAAGGTTGGGAAGAGTAGACGCCGGGGCACTCGGCCCAGCAGCGCTTGAGGGGTCATTTAGTTCCAGAAAGAGAGTGAGGGGACGGGGCAAGGCCATGTGGTTGACACGAGAGATGTAATCGAAAGAAGGGTCATTTTTGGCAGACTTTCTGCTCTGCTCAATCTCTCTGCTCTATCTCTCTCAAGACGACGTAGAAATGGATGCAAGCGAATGAGGAAGAAGAATGAGAAGCGAGTGATTAAGAAGAAGAAGATGGAAGAGAAGAAGACAAGCAGGAGAGAGAGCCAAGGTAGTTGATTGATCCATCTCGCTTTTGTTGGTCGACTGACGCAAAAGTGAGGCCGCGTGTCCAACGCGATTTTCGACGGAAAAGAGAGAGGCGGGCGAATCATATATATATATATATATGTATCTTTGTTTTTATTATCTATTTTTGATGCCATTTATCCCTATCATTTTCCTCATCTTCCTCCCGATTCTGAGCCATGATTTCTTTTTTAATAATGTCACAGGGAGAAACTTATGATATTATGTATTATGATGTTATATATTATGATGTTATGTGTTATAATGATGCTATGTATTATGATGTTATATATTATAATGTTATATATTATGGTATTATCTTCAAACTAATCTGATGTCATGTATTTATAATTTGATATCTTAATCTTATATCATGTTATTGATTAAAGCTTATTTATTACACATGTGCAAACCTATGTATTTAGAAATGAATTCAGGGAGCATGACTTGAGGAGGAGCCTTTCTTACTCTCAAATCAAATCAAAATATCATTGTGTGTCATCATCAAAAAATGGGAGATTGTTAGACTTATTTATTTTGATGATTTATTTAATTATGTTTTAATTTATTTGAAAGAGAAAAATAGAATCTAAAATTTATTTTGATGATTTATTTAATTTTATTTTAATTTATTTGAAAAAGAAAAATAGAATTCAAAATTTATTTTGATGATTTATTTAATTATGTTTTAATTTATTTGAAAGAGAAAAATAGAATCAAAATTTATTTTATCCCATTATTTCTCACCTAAATTTTTATCCTAAATATTGTTTGAATGAATTTAATATTTGCTTAAATCAGGAGTTCATTTCAACCCAAACATAACGCCCAAACTAGAAGTTCAAACAGTCCAAAACAAAGGTTCAAACAACCCAGCACAGCAGCAAGCCAAAAGGTTCAAGTGGAAGATATTCAAATTAGTAATGATGGAGTGGAAGATATTCAAATGAATACAACGGCTATAAACGGCTATAAGTTTCATTATATATACCAAAGCCTCTGATGTGAACAAGGGGCAACAACTACAAACAAGTTACAGAAACTAGAAAATATTCTTTGATCTACAATCACTCTCATCTATTCTCTGAAAAATTTTCTAAGAAGTGTTCTTCAATTTTTGTTTACATCCTCTCTCAGAAATTATACATTAAGTCGTATAGCTTTAAGCCCATCTTTCCCATGTGAGGATTACAGAAAAATCAGAGTCTCATTTTTATATCTATCTTTGAGAGATAATTCTTGTAACTTTTTGTGAAAGCAAAAACACCTTCTTTTCAAACTTGTAAGAGTGTAGCACTCTCAGTATTTTTTGGACTTAGAAAGTCTGTGTAAAATCCGTGGAGGATTGCTACATCTGTGAAAATGTTGCTAGCACCTTGTGAAACTAGAGCATAGTGGAAAATCTCAAGTGAAGCTTGAAGAGTGGACGTAAGCCGAGTTGAAGCCGAACCACTATAAATTTGTTTGCCTCTCTCTCCCTTAACTCTTTATTTTATTTAAATTGTCATAGCTATATTTCATATTTTTATTGTGCTAAAATCA
The DNA here is from genome assembly GCA_025200525.1 of Camellia lanceoleosa. NCBI lineage: Eukaryota > Viridiplantae > Streptophyta > Magnoliopsida > Ericales > Theaceae > Camellia > Camellia lanceoleosa. The sequence continues at coordinate 39,267,815 of CM045767.1, read as the reverse complement.
TTAATTGACATAGTTATTAGAACACTTGTTTTAATTATTTTTATTTCATTAACTATATTTATCTATTGTGCTAGTCATAATATTTATTAGGGTATTATTATTTTTATTTGTAAAAACCTAATTCACTCATCTCTTAGGTTGTCTTTTGGGTAACAACTAGGTTAGAAGCTAACGCAAAATCTAAAATACTCTCTTCAACCTCATCTCTATCACCAAAACCATATCCACTATGTACCCTCTCATACCCTAGTTTATCTACTCCTATGACCATTGAAATCACCACTTATAATTAGGTTTTCTCCTACGGGTATCTCTTGTAGTACCTCATCCATCTAGTCCCAAAAAACTCTCTTAGTCTAATCATCTAATCCTACTTGGAGGCATATGCACTAATAACGTTCATTATATTCTCACCAATAACTAATTTAATTAACATAATCCCATCGTCTTTCCTAATGACCACAACTATATTTTCTATAACACTCTTGGCAACTATTATTCATACCCCATTATTGTATCTATCATTGCCACTATAATATAGCTTAAAACTAGTATCCTCTATTTCCTGAATTTTCTCATCTATCTACTTAGTTTTTTGTACGCAAGTTATACTAACTCTTCTCCTAATCATAACATCTACCAATTTCATAATCTTACCAATTAAAGCTCATATATTCCATGTGAAAACCAATGGTCCTATGTTTTGAACTACCTTCTTTATTCGCACTCATTCAGAAAAATCTGAAAACCAATGTTCTAACAAAAAAAAATATATATATATACATGAAGTTTTAAAGTTCCTGGCAAGATTTTATATTTTAAAATCATTATATAATAATTTTGTAATCAATATTATTAAAATACATTATTTTTAATGCATGTAACCAATCAATCATTTATATATTGATCTCCAGTTACCCAAATTTTTTCTTATAATAATAGTGAAATATTATTTTAGATATATATAGAGGTAAAGTATTATGGAGTGTTCAACAAAGTTGACCGGGCCATGTGAATATGAGTTTCATTTGCTTTGTATTTAAGAGAGCGAAAAAAAAAGTTTGAAATAAAATTATATTTTTCTGTATATATAAATAAAAAAATAAAAAATAAAAAAATCAAAGTGTTCAATTGAATACCCTCCCTATAGTGTAAAACCGCTCATGCATATCAAATCTGTCTTTATAAAGATTATTTCACACATGTTACTCTGCTTGTATTTTCTTGTATTTTTAATAGTTAATATGTGTTATTTTATTTTATTTTTATTATCAGCAAAAATGAATTTTATTGATGAATACTGTAAAGCATCATATATCAATAAAGAAAAGATGGATGCACAAGCATCATAATAAAGGAATATGATCCCAACTAAGTTAGCACCATATATAAAGTTCAATCATCTGCAGCATCGCATTGATGAGCGACCAACCAAAAGGAAAATTAAAACCAATCCCACAAAATACAACATAAAGTTACCACCGAAGATCCCCGAACAACAGCAACAGCAACAGCATATACAAACTCAAAATAACCGAAAACATGTAACACCAGAACTCCAAATAGAACAGGCCACCAAGACTCTCAACTCCATCAGTCAGCACTCCCTTGAATATCACATAAATCTGAGGCATCCAAACCAAACTCACGAAGCAACCATTAAAGTGAATACTATGTAACAAAGAATTCAATTAGCCATTCTGCAATCAATTGGAGAGGAGAGGCAAAAACAGTTTACCACTGTCCTGTTGTCTTTCCATCTATTGTTTATTAACAGTAATATTATATATGTGAAATTTTTATCCGGAAATTTACTTAGAATTATTAATAGGTGGCCTAGATCCATTCAACACATCTCACATTACACTAGTTCTAGAAATAACGATACAATTTTTGAGTTCATTTCAGATCAAACAAAAGGTGATCCATACCTTTTAAGTACTAAAAACATTAAAAAAATAATTCTAAGAAGTGATTAGAAAACAAATTGTATTATATTTATTTATATAATAAGATATTAGTTACACTTATAATGAATTTGTTCACACACTTTATTTTCTTAACTTATTAATTTATAGACACTGACAATATTGTGTAAATTGAAACATGTAAGCATAGTATTTCTTACTTTTTGGGTATAAAAAAAACTTTGATATCATTTCACTTCCTAAGTAATGTGGATGTGCAAGACTTTACAATACTCAACATAGTACAAAATGCAAGGAACAGTGAATCATTTTCAGTACCTAATAAAGAAAAGGAAAACATAGATCATACAAATACAAACACTTACACTTGTCTCAAGAAGCACCTATATGAAAAATAAAATGGGTAACAAAAAAAAAAAAAAGAAAAAATTACACTTGTCTCAAGAAACAACTATAGGAAAAGAGAATGGGTTAGAAAGTTGTGCCCGCTAGTGTAGTTGATCAGAATTCATATATCTCTTCATTAGGTCACCAGTTCAAGTCTTATGACAAGTAATATTTTGTTTCTCAAGTTTAGAATAACCCCCACCCCCCCCCCCCCCCCCCCAAAAAAAAGAACTTGTCACACTAACATTGATGATAGTTCATGAGAAGAGACCAACCTTTTATAAATCTCCAAAACTAACTTTCCATCTACAATTTCATTACTAGAAGAGACCATCATTGGAAGCGATCGACCTTTGGGAATTCTTTTCCCTCCAAACAGGTCTATATCATTGTCACCCACCATACGCACCATCATACCAACATAAGCTTCGTGAAACTTTGCCAGAAGCTTCATCGGCGAAAGCAAAGCAATCTTAAATCTCAGTTTTGGAGACAGTCTTATCTTCCATACCCGGCGGCGATTTTTGCTTCCACTTCCAAGCCTTGTGATCTTCATTCTCTTGTTATTAGTTGTGTTGTCAAGTCTTTGGTATCTCCTTCTCCTCAAGTACCTCTTGAGGTTTTGAAATTTTGTTGCAGGAGCAGTGTCCATTTTTTGTTAGAGAGAGAGAGAGAGGGTAGATCTGGGTATTATGGGAAGATAAAGGAGACTTTATATAGAAGATGATGGCAAGTTGGAATGGAATTCATTGATGGGGCTTTGATATATATATATATATATATATGTGTGTGTATATTGAATTGTTCGTGATTATAACATGATAACCAAGTTAGAGAGCACAGGTGTGGTTTGGGAATGAGTTGATTTTTTGACTTTTTGATTTTTTTAGTTATTTTAGTTTGGGGTAAATTACTTGGTTTGGGAAGGATTTTTTTGTTTTTTTTGACTTTTATTGTAAAAGAAGAGTGTAATGATTATGAGTTTGATGTGATATTTTATTTTTTGTGACTAAAATAACTTATTTTGTCTTTTATAATTAAAATAGCTAAAAAAAAACTCCAAATAACTCTTTCCAAACGGAGCCTAATCACACATTAAACTTTAATTAAAGAAATGGTGAGAGGTGGATGAAGTATATTCCAGTTTCGTCTTGTATACGTTTCATTTTCTTATTCCCTTCGTACCAATTGTAAAATAATATGTAAGTACACTTTTTAACTTATTTTATAAATCCGTAATTAATATAATCGGCTGATAATTGAGGAATATATGAGACCAAGTGTTGTTTTAGATATGCTAATTAGACTTGTTTTGGGAAGCAGGGTTTTGGTCACTTTTTTTTGATTTGTAACAAAGTCAAAAGTTGATTTTTTTGACTTTTTTTTCATTTGGGAAGTTTTTTTTTTTTTTTTTTAGATGGTTTCATTTGGGAAGTTGGCTTTTAGCCAATGGTGAAATTATAATTCTATCTTTCATAGGTCAAAATGTGTTATATGGTTGCAGTTGTAAACATTTTAAACTAAATGGGGTAGTTTGATCATTTTATTATGATTTGACATCATAAACAAATATTAATTAAAAAAGTCAAAAGTCATTTTTTACTAACTTCCCAAATCATTTGTCTAAAAAAGTCAAAAATTTAGTTAAAAGTCAAAAAAATTACTTTTTACCATCTTCCCAAAATAGGCCTTAATTGTCACAACATTAAGCTTGAAAAACAAATTTAATTTTTGATCTTGAATAGCAAAGTGATTGAATACATGTGTAATTTGTCAACAATTGTCAAGTATTATTTAAACGTTGTGTCCAAAAATTAGATCTAATTTTCAAGCCCAGTAATGTGTCAATTAATTAGGATAAGAAAATGATATACGAGTTTATTTTATTGACCCATTTTTTAAACTCAGTAATGTGTCAATAAGATGATTAGTTAATGATTAGAGAATAAATTATAGAGAATTGATTTAGATATTTTAATAGAATGTCACATCATTAAGTTTAGAAAGTTGGTCAAATTTTTTGACCTAAATAGCAATGCTCTAAAATATTAAAGGTAACATTCTATCTCATATCTTCTCTAATTATCAATCAATCATATCACTTGATTACACATCATTAAATTTATAAAAATAAAAATAAAAATAGATCTAAAATACGAGTTTATATATCATTTTTCAAATGATTAATGAGATTTTTTTACTGGGTCTAATACTCGAGTTCGATTCTTTAGTCTGTATCATGCAACTTTCATTATCCTATTACTTTCCTATCTATTGTAAAATTTAATAAATAAATATGTATGTATAAATTGACTTGGTTTTATTTATTACAATAGTCTGTTGATAACGGAATCAACCCAACTATTCAAATAATTCTAATTATACACTTCAAATAAATGGACCCGTCGTCACTAAAACGATTGTTCCACTAATGTTGTGCCGACTATAATTTATTTATTTATTTATATATATATTTTTATGATTACTTTTATGGTTGACTTTATATTCATAAAATTATAAGTGGTTATTGACAACTTTGAATAGGAGGACAATATTCTTGCAATAAAAGCAAGGCTTTGTTTAAAAAATGGGTCAATATTGCCAGGCTTAACAAGAGAAGGACTAAAAGTGGAGAGGTTTATCATAGCAGAACTGCAGTGAGGGCCATAGAGGCTCGTAACCAACATATTTCGATAATCTGAACGGTTCATATTATAAAGTTTATTGAATGTATCGTTCAACGAAAAATTAAATTGAGCAGATATTTATAATCCTATAACAAGACTGCATTTTTTTTTGTAAAACAATAAACGGCTATCATAATTTTGAAATTGTTGTTAAAACACTTAGAACCCGATCATGAGGTTACACATATCTGATTAGTTTAATTTTTTACATAAATGATCTATTCGATAAACCCTATAACATAAACGGTTTGAATTATTAAAATAGAGTGGGAAGTTCAGGACAAGCCTCCATAGGACTCACAACAATTTATGAGCAGCAGCATGGAATCACTATTTTTTTTTATTTTCATTCACTTGAAAAATATCATAAAAGTTTAACTTTGATAATGGGCAATCTTTGAAATCAATCCATATGGAAACTACTTTAATAACATCAAAAGAATATAAACTCATATTTAATTTTTAAAAAGAATGACACATACAATACAAATGGAGAATTGTAAATCCAAGTCAAAATAATTGTTTTCTTGCACACTCTGTTTGAATATGGATATTGGAAATTTGCCAAATAACCAGACCAATAAATCCAAAAGGGAGATGGCAACAACTTTGTGACCATGGCCGGCCCTATAAAGGGAGGTAAGAAAGGACACTGCTTAAAACTTCAAATTTTATTTAAAAAATACAGAATACTTGAATTATAAGTTTCATTTTAAAATTTTTGGAGTAATAATTTTTTCTTTTTTTCTTTTTTTTTTTTTTGGGTCAAAAGGACAAAATAATTAAAAAAGATTATATTGCCCTAACCTACTGTCTATTTGTACATTATATACGTATCTGTTCACGTATCACCACCAATTTGTCCATGTGTCACCTATTGTCCACCTAATTTGTCTATCTGTCCATATTACCACAACCACTAGCCGAGGCCGAGACCACCATCGGCAACTTTTTGGCCATTTTTCGACATCGACAGTGAACTAGCGGTGCTAGTGCAAAAATGGAAACAAAATTCCTTCAAAACAATAATTTATACTTCTCACCAAATAATTTCATTAATCATGTTCTTATCTCCATAAAAGATTAATTATTGGACCAAATGCTTCATCCTTCTAGAATTCGACTTATCACTAATTATTCCAAAAAAATCCCTACTTAGTTGTATCCCTTATATGTAAACACATAAAAATATCTTTATTAGGTCCTGTTCAAAAAACAGTCTGACTTGTTCAAAAAACAACCAAAAAAAAACAGTGCACTTTTCAATAGGGGTATAGATTTCTTGTGAAGTTACCTCAACCAGGAAAAATCTGTGTCTCATCGTTTTTATTTTATGTTTTCATATTTTAGGAAACACAATTTGTTTCGCAAATTGTTTTGGAATACTGTTTTCGAAAAGAAATAAAAATGAAACAACTCACTTATCACAAAAAAAAAAAGGAAAAAAAAAAAAAAAAAAAAAAAAGCATCAGAACTTTGTTATTGAATATTCGATATCTGTTTTCAACAAAAAAAAAAAAAGGAAAACAATAAAACAAAACAAAAAATAAAAAAACAAACAAGCACCAAATTAGTCTAAAAAGGAATGGACCATGCTCACAGTAGCATCCTACTGTGCTTTCCTTGCATCTGAAATACACAAGCCTCCGACAGTCAAAACCTTCAAAACGTCACAAAGGACTGTTTGGTGCAGCCGTTGCTCGATAATTAAAATGCAAAAAATAAATGTGCATGCCTCTGTTTTTTCAGTTTACTTATGTTATTTTTTGCCTTATAAGCTGTGTGTAGAAACAACGCTAAATACTCTGACACGGATTTTCAAATTTTCAAAAATTAAAAATAAAATTAGATAACATAAGCAGCTCCCTAAACTATACCAAATAATCCCAAAGTCCTTTTCCTATAGCTTCACATTTCTCAGTGTTCGTATCACATGAAACAGGCAAAGTAGTTCTTTTGCCTTCTTGGAAGAATTGTAAATCCAAGTCAAAATAATTGATTTTTGCACACTCTGTTTGAATATGGATATTGGAAATTTGCCCCATAACCAGACCAGTAAATCCAAAAGGAAGATGGGGACAACTTTGTGATCATGGCCGGCCCAGTGGCGGAGTCAAAAAATTAAATCAGAGGGATACTTATTAATCAGTATGTTTTCTGAATTTAGTTTTTTGAAAATTAAGTTTTTTGTTTATCGTATTTTTTTGGTTTTAGTGAATATTTTTTAAATTTTAAACAATTTTTTTACTTTTTTAGATGCACATTACTTAGATATGTATCCAAATAGTAAAATATTTGTGAAAAAATATTTTAAAAATTAATAAATACACAAAAATATGAAAATGTCTGAATTTTCATATTATTTTTATATTTTTGGTATTTAGTGTATTTTTAAAAAAATTCACAAATATTATACTTTTAGGTATATTTATGTTAGGTGTGTCTAAAAATTTAAAAAAAATGCTTAAAATATTAAAAAAATTTATTGAAAACATTAAAATACAGAAAATAAAAATATAGAATTTTTTAAAAACTGTTTTCTGAAAACTAAAACCAAATAAGCTAAATATTATTTGTAATTAGTGTATCATGGACAATATTAAAAAAAGTCATAAATATAAAATTTTAAAATAAATTATATAATGATAAAGTAACTTTTTTATACAAAATATGTGTAAAAATTTAATATAATAGTTATATCACGTCATCATTAACATGTGATATCACCACCAATAGTAAAGAAACACATAGAGAATGAACGTTATATGTCAAATATAACTAATAATTTAATAAATTCTATATTTTCATTAAGATTAATTATGTTTGCATGTCAATAGTGATAGACATTATCATTATATTAAAATTTTCATAAATAATAATATCGTAATCACCTTATTTTCAATCAAAATAACTATTATTATTCTTATTATTTTAAAAATGTCATTGATATTTTAAATGATATTTATATATATTTTTTTATTTAATACATTTTCTTTATGTTTGTTTTTAAAAAAGAATAAAAATATAAGAAAATTGCAAAACCCAGGGATGGGCCACGTGACGCCCTAGCCCCTTGATAGCTCCACCTGGCCGGCCTATAAAGGGAGGTAAGAAAGGTCACTACTTAAAACTTCAAATTTTATTTTAAAAATACAGAATACTCGAGTTATAAATTTAATTTTAAAATTTCTAGAATAATAACTGTCTATTTATTTATTTATTTATTTATTTTTTTGGGGTCAAAAGGACAAAATAATTAAAAAGATTATATTGGCCTAACCTACTGTCTATTTGTATATTATACACCTATCTGTTCACGTGTCATCACCAATTTGTCTATGTGTCACCTACTATCCACCTAATTTGTCTATCTGTCCATATTACCACAATCGCTAGCCGAGGCCACAGCCATCATCAGCAACTTTTTGACCATTTTTTCACATCAGTAGTGATATAGCGGTGTTGGTGTAAAACCAAACTAAGCCTTAAGTCCCATCAAATGGGGTCGGCTACATGAATCCTTCTTCTCCACGCGGCCCTATCAAAGGCTATTTCGTTAGTCAAATTAAGTACATCTATATCTCTATTAACAACGTTAGCCAACATTAATCTAGGCCTACCTCGTCCCCTAACACTCTCATCTACCGTTACAGCCTCGCATCTTTTTACTACTGCCTCTATTGATCTCTGTTGAATGTCACCAAACCATTTCAATCGATTCTCTCTCAACTTATCTTCTATCGATGCTACTCCTACCCATTCCCGAATACACTCATTCCTAATTCTGTCTTGTCCAGTCTTGTCACACATCCACCTTAACATCCTCATCTCAGCCACACTTATCTTATCTACATGTTGTTTCTTGGTTGCCCAACACTCTGTCTCATAAAACATCGTTGGTCTAATAGCCAATCTATAGAACTTACCTTTTTGTCTAATGGGTATTCGTTTATCGCACAGTACCCCAGATGCACTTCTCCACTTACACCATCCCGCCTTAATCCTATGGGCCACATCCGCATCAATCTCCCCCGCCGTTGTGATAATCGACCCTAAATAACAAAAATGTTCACTCTTAGGTAGTTCTTGGTTCTAAATCTTCACTTCTCCTCTGCTTTCATTATTACAATTACTAAATTTACACTCCATGTACTCTGTCTTAGTTTTACTTATCCGAAATCCTTTAGATTAAAGAGCTTTTCTCCAAATCTCCAACTTTGTGTTAACTCATTCTCTGGTCTCATCCACTAGCACGATATCGTCTGCAAAAAACATACACCATGGCAAGTCATCCTGAATATTTTTCGTCAATTCATCCATAACTAAAGCAAAAAGATAAGGGCTTAAGGTAGATCCTTGGTGTAATCCAACAGTGATAGGAAATTCATTTGTCTCTCCAACAAGCGATCTAATAGTGGTCACCACCCTTCATACATGTCCCCAGTCACATCAATGTAACATTTTGTCACCCATTTCTTCTCTAACACCCACCATATTATATCTCGGGACACTTTATCATATGCTTTCTCAAGGTCGATAAACACCATATGAATGTCTCTTTTCTTTTCTCTATACTTTTCTATTACTCTCCTCAAAAGATAAATCGCTTCCATTGTTGACTGCCGCATAAACTCAAATTGATTCTCTCGACACCTCTGTATATCTCACAATCTGCTCCATCACCCTCTCCCACACTTTCATTAAATGACACATTAGCTTGATTCCTCTATAGTTATTGCAATTCTAGACATCTCCTTTATTCTTATATATTGGCACTAAAATACTCTTCCTCCATTCATCTGGCATGTTCCTAGTCAACAAAATTTTGCTAAACAACCTAATCAACCAAGCAACCCCCTTTTTACCCAAGCACTTACAATCTTCAATAGGGATATCATCGGGTCCTAAAGCCTTATTTGATTTCATCTTCTTAAGTGCAATCTCCACTTTAAAGTTCCTAATCCTGCGATAAAACCTATAATCTTGGTTTATCGTATTACTGGTCATTTCTTCCCCTATTGCCGTACCTCTATGCTCCTCATTTAATAGTTTCTCAAAATAGTTCTTCTATCTTTCCTTAATCTCTTCATCCTTCACCAATACCTTAGAATCCTCACTCTTAATGGACTTAACTTGATTAAAATCTCTTGTTTTCCTCTCCCGTATCTTAGCAAGTTTGCATACCCTCTTCTCTCCCGCTTTACTATCTAGTCTAGTGTATAGATCATCATATGTTTTCAACTTTGTCTCTCTCACTACTTTTTTAACCTCCTTATTAGCCAATCTATAGCTATTAAGGTTTTCTTCAATTCTATCATTTTACTACTTTTTAAAGCACTCTTTTCTTACCTTAACTACCGTTTGACCTCCTCCCTTCACCACCAAGTTTCCCTAGAGCTGGGTCTCGTCCCTTTCTACTCTCCAAGCACTTCCCTTGAGATTTTCCTCATATAGTTGGCCATCGAGTTCCACATAGTATTAACATCATCTTCCAAGTCCCAAGTACCTTCCTTATCCATTCTATTCTTAAATATTTCTAGTTTATCCCCTTTTAGGTTTCACCATCTCGTTCTACGACGCCTACCATTCTTCCTAGCTTAGTATTGCCCTCTAAAATATAAATCTAGTACCAAAATCCTATTTTGAGAGGTCAGACTCTCTCCAAGAATCACCTTACAATTATTACATTTTAGGCGGTCCACTTTTCTCACTAAGAAATAATCTATTTGGCTCTTAACTGACTCATTCTTAAAAGTTATCAAATGCTCCTCCCTTTTTTTATACATAGTATTGGCCACCACCAGGTCAGAAGCCAATGCAAAATCTAAGATGCTCCCTCTAACTTCATTTCTATCACCAAAACCGTATTCACTATGCACCATTTCATAGCCTAATTTATCAATGCCTACATGACCATTAAAATCTCCACCTATAACCAGGTTCTCTCCTACGAGTATTTCCTGTAAAATCTCATCCATTTGCTCCCAAAAATCCCTCTTAGTCTGATCATCTAATCTTACTTGAGGGGCGTATGCACTAATAACATTCACTATATTCCCTCCAATAACTAGTTTAATTAACATAATCCTATCCCCTTTCCTAATGACCGCAATTACATTCTCTACCAGACCCTTGCAATTATGAATCCTACCCTCCCATTCTTGCGTCTGTCCTTAAAACAAAATTCCTTCAAAATAATAATTCATTCTTCTCACTAAACAATTTCATTAGTCTGTCCTTACCTCCGTAAAAGATAAATTATTGGACCAAATTCTGATGCATTCATCTCATCTGTCCGACCAAAAAGCCAATGGAAAAGCAGAAATTGTGACTTGGGCCCCTCCCCCTAATTAGTTGACTATACTAAAAGTATCGAGACTTGCTTAAATGGCCATACACAATTGACAAAAAAAAAAAAAAGAAGCAACCAATCAACCCACAGCCAAAGATGTCATTTACGACAAAGCATTCGGATGAATGAGCTCATTTTTTGTGAACATTACGATTCACATCAAAGCAAGGTCAATTCCTCCAGAAGGCCATAAACAACAAAAGAAACAGAATGTCTGTCAAATACGTAGTCAAAAATCCTCTATTACACAAATAAATCTACCTTAAAATATACAACTATCCAAACTGGCTAAGTTTGAAGTTCGAAGTTCGAAGTTCGAAGTACAGGTCTGCTAAGAGAAACAAGTACACTTAAAACGGACCTTACGAAGTATGCACATCCAGGGATCAAATCCTTGTTTCTCTAAGATCATGGAGTCAGTGTCTTCTCCCACCTTCCATGTCATCTAGGATTGGGCTTGTGTCCCTCACATAAACTTCTGATGTTGCCATGCCTTGGTGAGATTGGAAATATACATTATCCATTTCTGTTGGGCGTGTGACAAGACGGTTGGTGTTGTTGGATGAGGGCTGAGCACCATTTGGGGAATCTGCCAACATTTGAAAATATGCATGTGGACCCCAACCTGAATCCAAAATCAAGATGGAAGGAACTAATAAGAGATGTAAATTACAGACTACCAATGCACATGCAACTGATTAGAAATACAATGGTTGAAATACATGCACTTGGAACTTTATGATTTGAATTGTTATAAATAACGCATGATGTTTCCATTGTCCAGGGATGAGCTGTGAGGGTGCGCTGGCTTTATGCACGTCATCAAGCAGATACCCAAAAAAAAAAAACAGAGAAGTAATTTCCTCACATTCTTTGGTATATTTGTCTTTAATTTAAACACCTAGGATCAATATGAAATTGATTCATGCATCGCGGTTAGCTGAAAAAGCATGGAACCATTAAGCAACGATTACTACAGTAGTGCTATGCAGACAATATGGAAAATCAGACAAAGATGAATAAGAAGCGCCAAACAGCTGCACAGTGCAAGCAACGCTCACCAAAGAAAATTATAGCTCCAAAAGCAGAGCAAAAACAAATCCTTGGTCAGCAGAATATTAGACGCTTTACAATAAACTCAAACACAGCATAAAGAAATTTCGCAGTGGTCTCAGAAGGGGGTCTTTGTACGATTGTTTATAGGGTTTAAGGTTTAAATGTACGGTTTTAAAATTGAGGGGGGTAAAATGTAATGAACCCAAAACAAACAAACAAAAAGAAACAAGTTACAAGCTAAATCAGAGCAGTGTGAAAGTTTCCACAAGTAATGTCCACCAGAGAGAGAGAGAGAGAGAGAACAAGTTCATGTAATCAAAGATAACAATCTGAAGCTCCCCAGCCTCAAAACAAGAAACGGACATAAATATGAAAAGGAATTTTAAGAACCACCAAAGATAGATAAATGTTTTGCAACTCGCCTTCTCTAGAATTGTGAAGAGTAGGTGACGCACCTGAGGACGTAAGCGACGAAGATTTTCAATAAATATCGGAAGTAAAAATACAAAACCAGTTTACAATTCAAGGAACAAAATCTAGAATGATATAAACTATCAAGTCAAATCAACAGGGAACAACAGAGAAAGGAAAATTAAAAAGGCAAACGAATATTAGATTACACTCTTCAGCAGGAGTTCTGTTTTATTAACTTGAAGTCGATCTTATTTCAACCTTGCAATATACAATCCGGATAATATAATGCAAAATCTAATTAAAAAGGTGAACAAATATTAGATTACACTCTTAATCATTCATTTACAGGACACAAATACGACATCTCAACTAGAATGGAAGCCAAAAGATGTATAACTAGTAAACGAACAGGTACAAGCAAAATTCTAATTCAACTATAGATTCAAACTCCAGATAGATTAAAAAAAATGCAAGCATATCTTTTTCCCTTAATTTCAAAAGGGAATGGAATTTCCATTGAACGCATATCTGGATGTCAATTTACAAAGGTTGTATTACAACCCTATAGTTGTCAAGTGATTGCATGATTGTATATAACCTAAGTAGCTAAAAAGCACGGACATGGGCACGCAAATTTTCAAAAAATACAAGACACGACACACGGACTAAGGACATGTTCAAAACACATAATATTATACATCTATTATATGTCATGTCTTTTAATATTATACATTCAGTTTATGTCAAATATTTAATTTTATCAAATTCATCAACCTTGAGTATGTTATTTCAATAAAAAAATTAAAAAGTTAAATAATTTTTTTAAAATGGGACATAGTGTATCCGCAATGTGTCCGCAACATGTCCCAAGTGTGTCCCGAGTGTCCTAGCATGTTTGACACGTGTCCAATACCGATACGTGACCTCCAAAGAGGTGTCCATGCCTCATATAGCATAGACATGGACACACAACACGACACAAAAACGCCAACATGTCAATTTTCAAAAAATGCACAACACGACATGATTGGGATATGTTATGTTAAAATTTTATATTTTTACAAATTTATTATGTCATATACCTGAATAATTATTCAAAGACAATGAAAAATATCTGATATAATATAACACTAATTACATGAAAAACTATGGCGGTGTTTGGGAAGTCCTCAAGTAGGCTATTATAGCCTGAGGATGAAAAAAAGCCATTTAGCCTACCACTGTAGCTAAACCATTGATATAACTATAAAAAAAAAAAAAAGAAAAAGAAAATAGCTCTGCAGCCTATAGAAAATAGCTCTGCAGCACGCCCCTCTCAATTGATGGCTGTCCCACCGGTACAAAATGACACTTTTGCCCCTTTACACTAATTTTGAAAAAAATTAGATTAGGGACAAATTTGTCATTTCAATCTCAAACATCATTTCAACACACTTTTCAATACAACAACTCAAATAAAAATAAATCTCATCTTCCCAAACATAAAAACTAAAATAGCCTACTAAAATAGCCAAAAAGCCTCTAAAATAGCCACTTTCCAAACGAGACCTATATATTTCATAACTTAAATATTAAGAAATCATTCACATAATAATTATATTTTAAAGAATGTGAAACAATTATAAAAAATTGGCCCATTTGGTATCACTTATAAGTTTGCTTCTATAATGATATTTTTTTAGATTATTAGCTTAAAAGATTAAAAATAAGTTGTCGACCTGTTGTACAAATATCCAAGATGCCTTCAAAAGTTATAATAAAGCAAAAGTGATGGAACTATTTTGTTTACACATAATTAAGGCTTTCAAATAAGCTAAAAAAGCTACAAATTGTAGCTTAAGAAATGTGAAAAAGTCAAATAAACTATATCCTAAAATTGCTATTAAACACCATTAGTCAACTTTTTTTTAATCAAATAAGCTAAATAAGTTGACTTTTAAGTGCAATCAAACGGGGCCATTATAATTCACATGTATACATTTTCTAAATGTTTCAAAACATAATTTAGAGTACACAAGTTGTGTTATGAAAAAAGTAGAACATTGTTATTATGAAAAGATTCATCACATAGGATGTGTTCGGAGGGTTTAAAAAGTATCGCTATAGTGTCGGTAACTATGAAGCACTAACACTACAAAACAAGTGCTATATCCGTGTTGGACACACGGACACAGCGGCACCATATGGCGTGTCTTATTTAATTAATTTGTTTCTAGGAAACACACTGGGAACACTTTAGGGACACACTAGGGACATGTTAACTTGTCTTTTCCCCCATTTTCTTTTGTGCTTTTGATGAATGTTGGGTATTGAATGTTTATTATTTTTTTTCTTAGATTTAAATATTTAATAAATCATCCATAAAAAAATATATAAACTGTAAGTATTAATTTAAAAGTACTTTTTTTTATTTAAAATATAGAATTAGAGTTAATTTTTGTTAATATTGATTGTTTTGTAGATGTAATATTAATCTAGATAGCAAATAAAAATATATGAAAACATATTTTATTGTTGTGTCACTGTTGTGTATATGTCCCCATATTTTCAAAATCATTGTGTCCCATGTCCACGTCTACATCCGTGTCCGCATCTGTATCCGTGCTTCTTAGGTCGGTAAAGTGTACAATATCATAAATTCAATTTTTTTAATTAACACACTTTGAAGAAGTGTTGGACACACTTTTATGAGTGTCTGAAAAGTGTCAGTATCTGACACGGGTGTCAAACACAACACACTTCTTCCGCAGTAAGTATCCATGCT
Source organism: Camellia lanceoleosa (assembly GCA_025200525.1). Classification (NCBI taxonomy): domain Eukaryota; kingdom Viridiplantae; phylum Streptophyta; class Magnoliopsida; order Ericales; family Theaceae; genus Camellia; species Camellia lanceoleosa. Next base: position 39,252,227 of record CM045767.1, on the reverse strand, counting down.
TCTTAGCAAATAACTCTGAAGTATGGAATGATAAGAAAATACCATCTACATCATGTGGGAATGGAAAGAATTGCAAGTAACAAAATGAAGCAACAGTCCATCCTGCACAAAGTTAAAAAAACACAATTAAAAAAATTATAATGATCAGCATACAATGTAAGCAACATAAAAATAAGAAGGTAACAGACCTAGAAGACCTCCAGCAAATACATCTTGCCAATGATGCCAATAGTCATCTACTCGAGAAACTGCCACTAGAGCTGCAATAAGTAATGGCAGAAAAATGACACAAAGCTTTGCGATATGGCCCCTACGATCAAATGCACGGATTTTCCCTGACAAGTACCACGAAAGAAAACCCAAACCAGCAAAAGACCCTACATATATAACACAAAATCCATTAAGCATGTGTTTTTTAATGAAGAACATAAAGAACTATAGATAGAAAAACATTTATGACAACAATGACATCCATTATTTCAATATTCTAGATGCATGCACACAAGAAGAATGAAAAAAAATTAAATTAAATTTTAAATTATAAAAATAAAAAATAAATAAAAATAAAAATAAAAAAAGTAGAGAGAAGAAGAAGATGCACCTAGAAAATCATATCGGGCACTATGGGTTCCCTGCCTTATGAAGCACATGGTGAATAATTACACAGAAAGAAATCTTCTTACCAAGTTTAGTGTCCTCAAATGGAAGATTCATATTCGATGAGAACCGAATCAAAATTCCACTAAGGTCAACAGATTATTTCCATTCTTATGTAAACACCACTGATCAATAAATACAGTATATCCAACCAACACTATATGCATGAGGCAGAAAAATATAACTATGACAGTAAAATGAATTGCAAGTTATGTATATATACGCGAGCGCGCGTGTGTGTGTGTGAAATATCTTTATTACATATAGCTTTGTTTTTGAAAGTGTCCATCTCCTATAAGTCATTAGAACGGCAAGGGTGTTTAAGAATAAAAATAAAAATCCACGGTCTGGTTTTTTGGCTTAACATTTCGCTTCCCACCCATTCTCACAAAACCTAGAGAAATTTGATTTGTCCAAATCAACAAATCTCAACCATCCATTCAAATACATCCACAAACAAATGTTAACTGTCCACTCAACCAACAAATTTTGCAAACTACGCCATAATCTTTGCTAACAAATCTCAACCCCCTCTCCATCTTCATCACAAACTCTCACTCTTAGCCAGTCGCCGTCTTCCTCAGAAGCTCTGGCCAAATCAAGCCCCATCCGAGAAGCTCCTACACAGAGAGACCCCACCACCCGTCTCCCTCTGTCAACATCCTCATCAGATACCCTTAGTCTCTGCACATCTCCACCATGGGTTTGCAGCCAAAGTCCTCTGGCTGAACCTGAATCCATCCGACAATATCCCAAGCCATAGACTTTGCACGAGCTCAGATTTGTTCTTGACTCAAAGCTTCATTTACATGAACAAAACTGACAAATATAGGGTATAATAAGTTTATACCCCCACAATAATACGACACACCTCCATATATGTACGGTATAAGTGGGTCTGTGTCAAATTTGTCATGTACAATAATAACATTTATTTTGTATTGAACCTTGCGATTTTCAAAGAGGGTACAGCCATGCTATAGTGGAAACTAAGAGCTAATATGGTACCTTCTTAGGCCAACAAAACTGTTATCTCCACCACCAAGCTTCAAATTACCTTGAAATCATGGACAACATTACTATTTTTGGCCATGTATATATACTGAAATTATCATTTATGTATTTTTTTTTTTTCTTATTCAGTTGGATGGAACCATAATATGATCTCTCATTTTTTTTTTTTTTTCTCGTAAATGTATTTGTATTCGAGAAAAAAAAAAGAAAAAAGTAGGTATTGTGATGAGCGTGAGCTTAATCTCATCCTTGTTCATGAGGTAAGCCTACCAATCACATCAATTTGTTTATCTAGGTTGTGGTTATAAGTATGTTTTTTTAACTAATTTATCCATATTTATATTTTTAAGGAAAGGGCAAAGGCATGCAAGCTCTAATGGAAAGGAAAAGGCAAGCTCTTCTGGCTTAAAAAGGAAAATGCAGCATGTGCAGTGGTATGATTTTTGAAGAATTATTTCAAAGTTATTTCTTGGAATATTGAGCAAGTAAAGAAGAAAAAAAATCATACTATGATTTTTTTTTTATTTTTTTGGGGGCATGCATGAACTAAATCTTGATCATCTAGAATGTATAAATTTTTTGTTAATTATACTTTGATTTTAGTTTTTATTATTCCAATCGACTGACTATGTAAAGTGTTTGTATAAGCATGCTAAAAAAGCTTCTGTTCTTTGTAAAATTGTATGTCTCGCATCTGTCCACTTTAACTTTGACAAAAAGAACATCACTTTAATTGTCTTTACTGGGTCAAAGAAAATTCCTGGTGGTAACCATTCCAAAGAAAATAGCTACTGGTGGTAAAATCGATGATAGCAAATAATCATTTTGAATTGAATTTCAGCAAAATGTAGAATTTATAGAAAACATTTGTTTTTATTCTTGGGGAGTACCATAGGCACAGGTAATTTGCTAGTATAATAACAAACTATGTGATTTTCATCTTTCTGCTGGCAGCCAATCATATTCTTATGTCCAAAGGACCTTGTTATAAGAGTTGCTAGCGGCATAGGAAACAAAAAAAGCCTCAATCCTAATGTGTTAGGTATACTTTTGTTAACAAAATTAACAGAAATAAAAACAGAAGAAATAGGGGACAAAGACCCACTTCAAGGGGGCAGACCTCCAATTAGTTCACTTTAAGGAGAACTAGACCTCCTGACTTCACAATGGAAGACTTCTCAAATAAGCAGTCTCCTCTCCATTCATTAACGTTGTTTTTATACAAGAGATAGTTACCTACTCAACTACCCATGTCCTATACAATAGGATAATTATGAAATCCCATAACCCATGACTTCTCCCACTACTTAATTAACAAGAGATACATAATGTTTTTTTTATCAAAATATTGTACATATCATTCCTTCCCCCTCAGATTCAACCTTGCCCTCAAGGTCGAATTAAGAGTTATTAAAAAACCTCCTGGATCCCATTTTTTGAAACAAAAAATGTACAAACATACAATTGACTTTTTTCATATCTCTTAATTAATCAGTGGGAGAAGTCATGGGTAATGGGATTAGATAATTATTGTATTATATAGAACATCGGTAGTTGAATAGATGATTATCACTTGTTTAGAAACAACATCAATGAATGAAGAGGAGACTGTTTACTTGAAAAGACTTCGATTGTGAAGTGCAGTAGGTTTGGTTCTCCTCAATGTGAACCAATTGGAGGTCTCCCCTCTCAAAGTGGGTCTCTCTTCCCTATTTCTTCTATTTTTATTTGTGTTAATTTTGTTAACAAAAGTGTATGTAACACAATGAGTGGGGGCTTGCTATATAGATTTATTTTTCCAGTTGGCTCTATCCCTTTTGCTCAATTAACTCAAGGCAATCATGTCCTTTCTCACCACTTCAACCAAAGTTGTCCTCAACCATCCTCGTCCTCTTAGCCCTCTTGGATCAGGATCAAATCACTCCTTTCCGGCACATATTGTCACGTTGCACGTGACCAAGCCATCTCAAATGAATGCAATGACTTCCCTTCATATGATCTTCAATCACTGCCTCCTCATAAATGCATTTATTTCTTAAATATCTATTATTATAACACCACTCGTCCATTTCAGCATCCTCATTTCATTTGCTCTAATTTTTTAAAAATGTTGTTTCTTTAATACCAATATTATGTACCATACAGCATAGTTCACCTTGTAGCCAACCTATAATTTTCCCTTCAATTTAGCAGAAATTATACGTATGACATAGTACTGCGAGAAGCATTTTTTTTCATTTAATCCAACCTACATCCTCCTCAATCTCCTTTCCCTATGGAAAACCAATCCAAGATGTCAAAAATTGTCAATCTGCTTGATGAATCATATTTGCCAAGGATGAGAAAAATAGTCAAGAGATTCATTTTCATCCACATTAGTATAATGACTACTGGCCTAGATGTGGAGGCCATCATCAGCTGTTAGAAGTGCCTTGTGATTAGAAAAAATAATGAGGACATATCTGGAATGAGATTCCCACATTTAGTTATCTCTTGGACATTGAGTTTCACCATATCTCTTCATTCCTAATTCTAATTTTGCTCAAATATTATTCCATTTTTTTTGTTTCTTATTTCTTTTACTAAGTACCATATATTTTGTTTTATTCCTACTTAAACTAACAAAATTCTTAGATTCCAATGTATCCCTCCAAAATTATAAATAAATGTCCACTCCAACTGTAGTTTTCTCAATTAATTTACGCTGAACTATGTGTCAGCAAACCATGTAGGAAAGGAAAACAACTAACTGATAAAGAAAGCTCAAGAGAACGATAACTTCTGAGGTAACTATAGGTTGTTTTGGGAATAAGCTAGTCTAGTAACTTTTTGGCATTTTGATGTTTTGGATTTTTATGAAAAAACGTGCAAAAAGTAGAGAAGAAAGGGAGTCTGACTTTTTGGTATAGTTCTTTGGCTTTTTAGCATTTTTAGTGACTTTTTGGCTATTTTTTTGAAGTTCCCATATCATTTGAGCTAAAGGGTTTACACATAATCAAGAAAACACACACACACACACATATATATAAAGGAAGTATGGTCATCAAAGAAGGGTATTGCAAAATAAGCAGCATGCCATACACACAATATTTAATCCGTTGAATGTAATTTTTTCTGCTTACAAGATGTATGCCCGCTTGGGAAACTTTTGTGCCCTTCCTTGATGACACTTTTCTCTCCAGTACACATAACATTCCTGGTGATATTTTCAAATACCTACACATGCCACATGCCACACAGCATACTATTATCCAATCTACAAGGTAAAACCTTATTATATAAAACTGACATGACAGAACATGATAAGAAACTAAAGCATTTGATGAGGTCTCACCCCCTTGCCATCAGGGAAGCAACGCCAGAAGAAGTCTGGACGAGGACGGCCAACAGCATCTTTGATTGCATCAGTTATAACTCCAGTTATAAGTACAGAAAACAGAAGGCCTGAACATGCATACAAAATCAAACATACATCATTGCATTACAGTAAGATACAAATAGCTATGAGCAGCATAACAAAGATCTTTGAAGGAAGAACTCTACCCAATATGGCATGATGGAAATCATAAACATCCCTTCTAATGATGTAGTAGATAAGAATGACTACCAAAGGCAACAATATACAAATGACCTGTTACAGTAAAGGAAGAAAAGAACACTTTATTTTGGTTTGTCATAGAGATATATATCGCACTATCTAACAGACCAAAGTTTTCCATGCATGATGACTCTTACACTATGTTTGCATCTTGGATTTGTCAAGAGAAAGGAAAATGAAACTGCTTGTACATATTTAATTTTCTATGGACAACAAACAAAAATGGATTTTTTTTTCACAAATACCAACTCATTTTCTTCATATTTTGCTAACCCAACCAAAGAAAGAAAGGAATTAGCTTTTTTTACTTCATTTTCTTTTTTTTTATCTTTTCCCTATTCAACCTTTTTCCTCCACAATTCCAAGATCCAAACATAGCCTTCAAATACACATACCGGAACAGCCCAAAAGGGAACAGTATTGCCTTTCAGTGGGTACTTTAGATCAGTCAACATGTCCTCTCCCACAAAACGATGAAATGGTTCTATAAGATTCAAAATGACTTCCATCACAAAAAGAAGCAGAAGGATTAGCCAATCATGCATATGTATCCTTGCCACTTGAACTCCATGGGATCTTAGAGTGTAAGCACCTAACTGAATCTCAGGCATTTTCACCAACTAAAGGAAAAAACAAAATGTTAGTTGGTGGAAATTGCATTGCAAAACCTGAAGCAAAACTTAATAAGGGCAGGGGCCTGACATCATACAAAACGATTCACACCCAACCTTGTTCCATAAATTTATGACAAAGGCTATAACTATAAAATAAAATAACAACAACAACGTTTGCTATCTGTGCTTCCCATTTGAACACACAAGAATCAGTAACACATGACGAAGACAACTTTTTATGTATCAACTATTAAGCACAATTGCACAAATACAATTAATGCAATATAATAGCAATTGAATTACCAGCTATGTCTCAATTGACTTCGATAGGTAGAATTCGGACCAAAGCAGCACCAACATGAATTCATGATACAATGTAATGAAATGTGAATTCCAAAATGACTCATCCAAACCAAGCCACAACTTGGTTTCTATCTATGACACTCGCAATATGATTCTGAGTTGTCTCTTGTGATAGAAAGTCAACCAGTGAGTGAATTCTGATGGCACTGGTTTTGGCTAAAACATTTTTTCCCCATCAAAGACCCCAAGAGGCATCTTTCCTATTCACTCCCTGCCAACATCTTTCACAAATATCAGAAATTGTATTTGTTAAACAACCACTGTTGCTTAATATTGTAGTAGCCATGCCATGGCATTTGTATTATCCTTTCAGACAACATCATAATTGTGATGAGTTTCTTTTTTTTTTTTCTTTTTTTTTTTTTTTAATGATTCCATTATGCTCATTTTTAATTTCATAGAGTATTTGATATTTTAAAATTTATATAAAACATATAGTTGCATATCACCCAACTTACCAATCTGATGCTTCATTTCACTGAAAACACTAACTGCCCAAACATTTAACCCATGTACAACTATATAAGCCAACCAAAGTCTATGTCATTGAAAATCATAGTTGAACTCATTCATTTATGTAATAGTATAATGTCAAAGATAAGGTTTCACACAACATTCTATTCCACCATCTAACAAAAGCATGGTTTATACTAAACAAGAAAAAGTTTAATTTCTCTCTATATTTTCCTAGAGCAAGATAATCAAATTCTACAATATAAAACCAACACCACTGTTGATCTAACCAACAACATTGGTATAGATAATTAGAAGTTATGCATTGACAAAAAACTAGAAGCCACTTGGCAAAATTTGATAAAAATTAGAGGTAAGAGGCGATTGCAATAGACACATTTCCTATTGTTATCTCATGAATATAGAAATTAGGCTGTGAGGGCATTTAACCTATATTTAAAAAAATGGATCAGACTTGCAATCTCATCTCTATCCATCTCTGGTGACAAACTCATCCGCCCTGCCATTGTTCTCTTCTCTCTTCTTCCCCATTTTCAAACTGACAACCTAAGGCTAACCTGAACCAACCAATCTCTTTCTCAACCACCACTAACCCACACTCATTCTCCCAATTCCTTCACCATATCACCCTATCCCAAGCTCTCTTCTTGCAAGTTGGGTTATTGATTTTTGTGCTAATTGCTAAGGTGGGGAATTGAGGTTGGCTTTTTTTTTATCCCCACAAAGTTTCCAAACACAATTTTGGGTTAACTATAGTCTAATAGCTGCATAGCCTCTTGTCGTGGGCAGTACATATGTTATACACAGTTTAGTATCTAGATGAATGATGCTTTTTTCTCTATTGTAACCGTTATAATTCGATTTTTATTTTTATTTCTTTTATTTTTGCTGATATATATCAAATAAATCAAATACATAATCTTATTAGCTTCTCAAAGACTTGGGTGGTAACTTGGGTGGTAATTTTTTCCTATACTTTGTCTATAAATAGCCATTCATGGCTATATTGTGAAGGATCTCCAACAAGTAAAATGCATTGATTTCTATCATTTCTTCTATCCTAGGAGTAGATGCAACTTAGATAGGAGTAGATGCAACTTAGATGAGAGTAGATGTAGTTTAATGTTACTTGTAATTTGATTGTTTACTCAATCATTTTATTTCATCTTATTCTCTCTCTCTCTCTCTCTCTCTCTCTCTCTGTTATTTTCTTCACGCTTGGATAATTTGGAAGTCCTTGAAACTGTCAAGGCAAAAGAACAGTCAACACATAGCCTGATCATTGTTTGATTGGTGAAATTTGTATTAAGGCTCTATAGATTGAGGCCTAACAGAAAATTTTACTAACACCTTTTCTGGAATTGCTTTATATGTATATCAATTGCTAATATCAGCAAACCCTAAACTCAGCAGATAGTTTACATACACAAAATCCTCAACAGTGTCCTACTGAAATTCATAAAACGCCTAAAAACTAGGGTTTGTAACAGTTTCCACAAGACCCAGTTTGCTTCCTGAGAAAACACAAGTGCAGTAAGAACTCAACAGCTTAAATTTCCAAGTTTGCAATTTGGGTTTAAATGAATCAACAAACTCCACCTCATTCATCTATAACATATAAAGAAACAACTTTCTTTCTTTTTGTGTCTCAGCAAACAAACAAACAAACAAACAGTAATTGAAAAGAAATGCTGACAAGTGAGTGCATCCCATAAACAAAATGCAAGAAGTGAAAATGAACATGAATTGTAAGATTCACATCACTCTCACTCACAGGTTTAAAGCTATAGATTTTCAGAGTGAGAAAGAAAATGAAAAGGGAAACCTTGATTTGAAGAAAAACCAAAAAACAAAACTCACCTGAAAGAATCTGCGTTCACAAAGCTTTAGCAACAATGGAGGAGAGAGAATCTGAAAGCAATAAGAGAGAGAGAGAGAGAGAAAGAGAGAGAGAGAGAGAGAGAGAGAGAGAGATGGTTTTATCGGCAGAAGACAAAAGGCAGACACCGTAGCAGCAAATTTTTTACCAAAACCTAGAAGACAGAGATTGGGTCACACTCAAATAGATTGGATTGAGGGCTTTAGATGACAAAACAGAGAGACCAGACGATAACGGAAGTATTAAAATTTTAGAAAGTAAAAAAGCAAAAAAACAAAAACTGTTTCTGTTTTATTTTAAATACACTTATGGCATTAAAAAAATAGTTGACCTCTTAATGATCTGTAAATTTTATTTTTTAAGATTTTTAAGATACGTTTAATTAGTAGCATTATAGCATAAAATTGACATAGTTAGCTCATGAATTCGTAATTTTATATTTGATTGTAAATTTTTTTAATTAGATTACATGTACAACGAACATTCAATTCGATGAATTTGACAAATTTTTGACATTGAAAATGATTGAGAATCATAATTTTAAGTAAGAACGAAAAAATAAAATAAATACATAATAAAGGGTTATCTCACTAATTTAATTGGATAACTAATTTTACACTAATTCGTAGATTATTAATCATTTCACTATTAAACTTGCTAATTAAACAAGGTGTTAATATATATCATCCAAAAAAAAATTAGATCAATCTGATAACTATTTATTTATCATGTTGTGTCTAAAAAAATGAATAGCCTATTTTAAATATATATTTGTCATCTTTTTTTGGAAAAAAATGCAATAAAATAAAAATGTTACAATTATTGGATAGAACTATTTTTTCATAAATGATATGCATTGAGAGTTTTACAAAATGAACGATTTAGATTATTAAAACGAGATCCATGGGATTGCACTAGCCCCTCAAATTCTCTCATATTGAGATATAAATATGAAAAAGACGCAACCCATTAAAAAAATTAGTAAATTACAATTACCTCCATTGAGGATTTTTAAAAAAAGATAAATTAAGATGGCCTTTTTTGAGATTTGAAAAAATATTGTTTTATAAATTTAACATAATTATAGTGATTTCTTTTTTAGTAAAATTAAAGATATCAAAACTAATATAAATGATATAAAAATATCAAGATATACAGAATAAAATAGACATTTTAATGTAAACTCAGAGCATCTCTATCTAAGCCTCCCTCTCTAAACCTTCCATTGGGTGTGCGGCCGAGGGTAGGGAAAGGTTCCGGCCGCCGGTCTCTTCTCTCCTCCTTCAACTCTTTTTTTTTTTTTTTTTTTCTTTTCTTTGTCTTTGTCTTTTTGCTTAATAATGTTTGAAGCTTGTCCATTCAACCTTTTTCGACACCGTCACCACCACATCACTACCAAATTTGCCACATTCCCGCCTCCATAGATTCATTCTCACCATATCTGCCTCATCTTCTTTGAATCTATCTCTAGCCACCAGTGTTGGCATCACCTTTCTCTCTTTTCGATCTTCTAAATCTGATGTTTAGCTTACGTCCAAACTTTCACTCTCACGCCCAAAACTTTAAAATATAATTTCATATCTTCTCAATCCAAAGGTCAACGTTGTTTAACGCGTTCATTTTACACTAAGGGACCACCTCAACCTCAATGTTCCATATTGACCAACGAATGTGGGATTTTCAGATTTCAAGTTGAAGGTTGTAGTGTAATAGAACTTTGGATACGTTTGGCGAGTTTCGGTTTGCTTTTTTATTTTTTATTTTTATTATTTGTCCTTTCTATGTAGAGGTTATATTCTTCCTTTATGAGGGTTTTTTCTCCCCTTCTATGGAGGTTAGGATTCTTTCTCCCGTGGTGAAGCTAAGAAAAGGTGAAGGGGGCACTTTATATTTTAATTTTTTTTGGTGGTCAACAATAAAATAATAATAATAATTTTATGAGCTAAATTTAAGTATAAAAATTTAATTATTTATTATTAATAGCAACTAATCAAAATTCTATAATAATGTGGAATAACTTGGACACAATATTAATAGAAGAATGCAATTTTAGCACAAAAAATTACAAATTAAAATTCTTAATTTTAGAAAATAGAAGCAAATCATTTATAGCACAAATCATTATAAAATTTTTATAATTTTTATGATGTATGACAAGATTTTAAGAATTTTAAGAATTTTTATATTTTTAGTTTTAATATTTTTGATATATTATTCATTAATTTTATTATTTTAGAATTAGATTTTGACTAGGATTTTAATTAGTTTACAATTTTAGTTTCCTATTCTCTTAAGTTTCCTTATTTGTATTGATTTAAGTTTCCTAATTTATTTTATAATTACTTTTCCTACAAGTATTAGGTTTAGTTTATTATAAATAGTTATGTAAGCCTCATGGCAAAGACAATTTTAATTCATTCAATTAATAATATTAAGATATTTTCTCTTCTTTGTGGATTCAAGATTCTATTTTTCTGCTATTGATCCCACCATACCCCCAAAATTTGAGGACATCATAAACAGATTTAGAACTTAAAATCAATGTTGTCACCAAACATCACTAACATTCATTAATTAACAACCCAGAAACTTAAAATTTTCAAATTACTATTCTAATAAAACTTAAAACTTAGTTTTGGTACCAAAAAAAAAAAATACACAAATATAAAAGGAAACTAGAGAAAAACTAGGAAACTTAGAAAATGGTTCATGGAACTTGGGGACTCTTCAAGCTAACCAAGGCTGAATATCGCCTTGCAAGGCCTCGGTGTTTCTTTCATTTTCTTCGGTACCTGGCATAAAACGTTAGGGCAACGAAAATGCTAATGAGCGACGAGCTCAATAATATACTACAACCCGGAAATACCCACCCTGATAATAATACTCACAATTAATGAATAATGCGTAGTAACAGAATAACAAGCAATATTTAATAAGCATAACATGAATGTCATTAATTAAAATAATAATAATAGATAATAAATAAACAAATAAATGGCAAACGAAAACAGTAATTCATCATAAGGAAAAGCACACTTTTCTTTTTAAATTCTCATAGATTTAGTTTATCAGATTAATTTAAGTAACTCCCCGCGGAGCATTATTTCCACTCAACCGCTAAGCAATAACCACTGGCAATTCTGACTCCCCTTTGGTCAAATATTCAAATGTTACTTGCTATAAACTACCAATGATGCCCACGCACTAGGGTTACGTACCCGAGTCGTGACATCACAGTCTGCCCCAAGGAAACGGTCTATGTTGTGACACTCGCACCACCAACCTTATATCGCTTACACCGATAAGAGCCGAAATACCTTCCCATGCCATGTTAGGGTTCGCAACTCACTTGCACAAGCTTCTAAACCGGGGCTCACCCCATTGCTTTTAAATTTTTAATGTATAATTGGTTCAATTTCGTATTTCCTTACTTCGTCTAATTCACATATTTATAAATGTGTGAGTTTTAGTTTGAGGACCACAGTGACATAATGTTTATATAGCACAACGCAATCATATATGGCAACCAAAATAAATGTGATAGAATATCTTAGGAATCATCACAAAATTCCTTAAGAATTCACACACTTCTTTTTCCAGCACTGTATAGTCATACAAAAAAATATGAAACCCATACCAAACGAAGTTCAACCATTACAATATTTTAACTAGTGCTAGTTCATCGAGTTAGGAAAATATTTCGAGAAGAATACCGGGGCTAAAAAATGATTTTAAAATGGAGAAGTAATTTTTGGAAGAAAACTAGTTTTCTAGGACAGTGATCACATTAACCTCCAGCACAGGTGTTTTGTGTTCGAAAAATAAAAAGAGGCCTCAGACGGTGTCGAAAAGAGGCAAGGTCAGAACGGTTTGCTAAATTTTTGAGTTTAGAACAAATTTCCAGAAGAGTGTGAAGACTGAAAACCAGTAGAAGATGGTCAAATAATTTTTATAAGAAAACTGGACAGATTCTGTCACATTTTGGAAAAATTGGTGTTTCTCTCTCAATACTTAATAAAAAAATTATGAAACCAGCAGCATTTGAAAGGTAACTTAAAAATATAACTTTTCCGATTTGAATCACTTTAAAATTCATTCTATGGAATAAACAGTGATCTGATAAAGTCAGCATTGATGTTGTCTCCAAACAACAATGAAGTTAAAAATATATTCAGGCCATGAAACGTTGTCAAATAATTTTCTTCAATATTCTAGCACTATGAAAACATGTTAAACTAACTCCAATAGCTTCAGATTTTATGAAAGTGTTCTCATGAGTTTGTTTATGGTTTATTCAAAACGGATTAAAAATCTGTTTTGCTGGAAGTTCATTAGTTTGCGAAAAACACACTTTGTATCCTCCATGGATCACATACAAGACAAAAAAAATGTTTCTTACTATTATTTCCATGTGAAACTCTAATCCTTCATATTTACTTTCATTAGTGATAACAGAAAATAATATTTATGAAGAGTAAATACAAATTCATAAGCATGCAAGATTGATTCAACAATGGAGAACACTTGATCACACAAAAAGCAAAATCATTAGCTAAACCACCTAATTCATACTTGTAAAAAAGACAGAAATCACATAATCATAAGATTATCATTCTATCCAAATGTAACATGCATTGAGCATTGGTGTATTATTAATACACACTCTTGCATATTTTTAATATATAGATTTAGTTAAGAAAAATATCTAAGGGAGAATAGAGGTTGAATATTCTTACATCAAGAACTTTTACAAACAATTCTCAAAACTTGTTTTGAATTGGTAACCACCAAGAACCCTCTCTTCTTCCTCTCATTTTCTTTTATTTTCTACTCTTTCTCTCTTGTTTTTCTTTGCTTAGCCATGTATCTCTAAGGTGGCTAAAGATGGGGTCCTTATATAGGAGTTTGGAGGCCTTTTTTTTTATTTATTTTTTATTTCATTTTATTTTTTTTATTTTTATTCCTCTTAGCTTAGGAATATTACCTACAATGTATAGGTTAGGGTGTGGTTGGAAGCATCCTTTAGCATGCATTGGCATGCTTGCCCAATAGCCTCCTTCCTTGGGAAGCCCAAAAAAAAAAAAAAAAAAAAAATTGATTTTATTTTTTTTTTTTTTGGTACAAAAATAAAAATCAATGAATATATATATATATATATATATAACCTAGTCACTAGATATTTTGCTCATTACTATTTTCTAAGTAACTTAGTTATTATTTGTTTAACTCATTTAGTTTTCACAACTGTATTTAGATGCAAAAAGTTTAATCACATAAATAAATTTATTTAAAGGAGTTTAATATTGGTATTAATCGTGATGCTATTATCATTATAATTTTATAGTTTAATAATCACTATTAATTGTCTTAATATTATAATATATGTAACTAAAAGACTTGAGATTGAACCAATTAATCTCCATAGGTTAATTTTCTTGCACACAAATTATTAATGTAAAACTTTATATAGAATAATTATACAGAATAATATATTTTAAGAATTAGATTTATGTAGTCATAAAAGTGACAACGACGATGATGACAACAACAATAATAATAATACTATGAAGATAAAAATTGCACTAATTAAATAATTAAAAGTCAATTATAGAATTTCGTCACAAAATATTGTTATGGAATTGGATTATGGTTGTTGATTACAAAATTTAAGTAGCTAAATATAATTACCAAAATAATTTAATATGCGAAAATACGGGTTCTCACAACCCCTTTTTAGTTTGTACGCCACTAATTTCACAATCTTTGATTTTGGAACATCCATCATCCCAAAAAATCGCTCCACCTCTGAAAGCCAGTCAAGAAAATCCTCAATATGCAGATTTTCATTGAACTGGGAAAGATCTATCTTCATTTGGTACTCATTGAACCCTTGTTGTTGTTGCATTCTGGGTTGATAGTTGGCTGGAAGTGGTTCAAACTCTGGTTCAGACTCCTCCTCACTATCAGATGGACAACGAAGGGGACGTCTAGGAGCATTCTGAACAGGTTGGCCTCGGGCGAATCCTTCGGTGCGCACTCTGTTCTGGTTAACAGGTTGGCCTTGGGCAACTCCTTCAGCACGAACCCTATCAACCACTGGTGCCCTGTTGTTGGCATTGAGATTCAGGCCAATAAGCAGATCACAAATTTCATTCAGCTGCTCTTACTGTTTCTCATATGCTACCCACAAGGCCTCGACCCCACGATCACCGCCAGTAAGGTTTGCATGATCTACTCTGTCTTGTGCCATTGAGCCAGGTGACTCCTTGCTCTGATACCACTTGACGCAGCGAAATATACGGGAACTAGATATCATTCTAGTAAACGAAAGGGACTCTCGAATCCACGAGAAAAATAGAATTTTGAATTCACAAGAAAGAGAAAATATCTTAATATTATTGATTGAATAAATAAAAGTTATCTTTGCCATGAGGCTTACATAACTATTTATAATAAACTAAACCTAATACTTGTAGGAAAAGTAATTTTAAAATAAATCAGGAAACTTAAATCAATACAAATAAGGAAACCTAAGAGAATAGGAAACTAAAATTGTAAACTATTTAAAATCCTAGTCAAAATCTAATTCTAAAATAATAAAATTAATGAATAATATATCAAAAATATTAAAACTAAAAATATAAAAATTCTTAAAATCTTGTTCTACATCAGTAAGCCTCATGGCAAAGACAACTTTTATTCATTCAATCAATAAGATTAAGATATTTGCTCTTCCTTTTGGATTCAAGATTCTATTTTTCTCTTTCTTGTGAATTCAAGAATTCTCGTCTACTATAATGATATCTAGTCTCGTGTGATTTATTCTGCTGCGTCATTTTATTTCATAGAAAAATATTAGAGAGATAATATTGATTATAAAAATGTGTTTTAAATCGAAATTATTAGATAATCCCAGAATATTATGTGGTGTTGATGATATGGTGCTTTGGATATAAGAAATTGCAACTCACATTAAGTGATTCACCTATTATCTTTCAATTACCTAACAATAATAAGTTACTATGTTCCATTCATAAAATTTGATATTATATTATTGATTTAGACCACCATATAAATAACACCACATGATGCTCCAAGAGTACTAAATAAACTACATATTGTGTGTGAACAATGCAAAAAATAAATAAATAAATAAATAAAAAATTCAAAACTGAGAGGGCACGTGACCACCCTTAGTCTTGCTGTGGCTCCGCCACTGCTTCCTTCTACGGAAGTTTGCCATCTCTTTATGAGGTCTTTTGCTACCGTTGTACGATATTGATCCAATTTTTATCAATTTTGCAATAAAAATTTTCTTCCCAATCTAAAAAAATGTAAAAGATATAACAACATCACTTTTTCTAAGGAAAATATCAAATTAGTAGAATTTTGAAAAAATAATTACTAATTAGTGAGAAATTTTATAAATATTAATAATTAAAATTATAAACTTTTTCGTCAATGTATACTTTTTTGAAATTCCAGTAGGGTGTAATTACTCTCTTTTTTTATTGTTATTTATCTGACTAACAAATTTATTATAAAAAGAAAGCCAAGTGTTATATATATTAAAACTTTAAGGGAATTCAGTTTAATTATATCGAATTTATAAGACTTATTGTATTTTTTCAAATCTCAAGGAAAGTTAATGTAATTTACCCTTATAAAAAACAACTAGTCTCACTAGTTTAAAAAAGGGTAAATTACATTGACACCCCTTGTGATTTGGTCTAATTACTATCAATCCCCTAACATTTTAAAAATTACATTTCCACCCTTGTGGTTAATAGTTTTATTTTACAAACCCCCCTGCTTATATAAAAGGTAACAACTCCTAGTAGAAAAATATAAGAAATTACATTACAAAAAAAGTAAAGGAAATGTGAAAAACAGAAAGAAAGAAAAGCAAAGCAAAGCAAAAAAAGAGAGAGTGTATGAGTTCAATGTCTTTATTCTGTCTAAATAATTACAATGACAGGGGGTTAGTGTAATTTCTCAAACATCAGGGGTGATATACATTAAACCTAAACCTCAAGGGATGTAAGTATAATTTACCCTTTAAAAAATTACACTCACCTCTCTCTACCAAGAGCATCTCTAATCATTCATCTTTTTCTATCAAATTTCTTTACTAATTTATATCAAATTTTAATAGTAACAATCAATTTTTTCATTTTTTTTTAAAAAATAGGTAATATATTCCAAAAATATTTTTTAACCTATTTAGGTGAAAAAAACTCATCTCCAACCCTTTATCTTTTAATAATTTCATTAAACTTAACTGAAAAATGAGTGCTTGAAATGTAATGAAAATTTTGACTCATTCCTTATTTGTTGAAATTTGTAGTAAAAAAATAAGGGGTACTTACCAATCAGTCCTATTAACTAGACTTATTTACTTATAGATCCTAACTAATAAATTTAACATTATAAAAATAAGAGATTGATAAATTTATCACTATAAATTTATTCAGAAAAATAAAGAGACTGATAAATTTATCACTATAAATTTATTCATAAAAATAAAAGACTGATAAATTTATCTTTATCACTTAATAAATTTATCAATAGGACTTAATGGATAATAAGTCTCAAAAGTAAGACCTATTGATAATTTACCCAAAAAATAACTAGATGCAAATTTTTTAATAAAAGATTTGATCAAAGATTAAAGATGCTCTACTATAGCGACCCTGGTTTTTTTCCATTTGTTTACTGTATTCGGGCTTATGTTCCGTAGTTTTCGTTGTTACCAGATTGTGGTTGTCATCCTTTAATTCTACTTGATCGAGTTTTAGGATGTGTTGGGCGTGTTTCGAATAGTTGGGTTGAGCCTTGGTCTAGATGTTGGTTGCCCAGTTTTTAACCTTTCCGCTCGAGCGGACCTTCCTACGCTCGAGCAGGGTTTACACCCTTCCAGCATATTTGGTCCCTGCAAAAACTTCTGTGGGTGAGAGTTCTACGCTCGAGCGGGTCACGCTCGAGCAGTATAGTTGGCGCTCGAGCGGGTAATGTGTTCTACGCGTGGGTTCTGGAATAGGGAAATCTACGCTCGAGCGGGTATTATTGCGCTCGAGCGGACCTTGTTTTTTTGTTCTTTCCGCTCGAGCGGTGTGTTGTACGCTCAAGCGAGCCTGTCCAGGATTTAAAGGCAGCAGCGGGATTTTTAGGCAGTTTCTCATCCTCTTTTGATCCCAAACCCTAATTCCGAGTTCTCTTCTTCTCTAAATACCTTCTCTCTTAGGTTTGATCTACTTAGAGTGAGTTTCTAACCTAGATCTTTTATTAAAAAGATAGAGAAGAGTGAGGGCTTTCATTTAATCTGAGCAGTTGTTGATTTGGAGCATTTTGGAGTTTCGAGCATCCCCTTCGTCTTCTTCTTTTGGGTTCTTCGCTTTAAGGTAGGGATTTCCTACTCCTTGTATACGTTTTAATCCTTAGTGTTGGTGTTTTGGTATGTGGGGGGTAGTTTGGAAATTTTGGGAGAAACCTTAGGGTTTGTCATAGATTAATTCATGTAATTAATTTAAGGGGGAATTGTGTATTGGATAAATTCATGAGATTTGGGGAAATTGAGATCTGTTGATGTAGTTGAATATTTAATCACTCATCTGTGAAATTGATATTATATATATTGTGATATTTATTTCTTGCTTAGAAATAATTGTTTTGGGCTATCGGTGGAGGATAGCCAGTGATTGTTGAAGACCTTGCATGTGGCTTAGGTATAACTGGAATTTAGTCATTTATGTTGACTGTTGAATTAATACGGAACATTACTTGTATTAATTATGTGTTGTATATGGCATGTATTATTTATGTTGCATATGCATTTGGTTTTGGAGGAGATAGGGGATGAACTCCACGGTTTAGGGGAAGATAGGGGATGGACCTCTAAACCGGATTTGTTGGGAGAAGATAGGGGATGGACTCCAGTAACATCACTTATGTGTTGCTTATTTTATTTGTTGTTGATATGATACATCACCACCATGTGTATCAGTTGGGAAGTATAGAAGTGAAGTTGATTGTGATTGGTGTAACACCAGTATGTGTGTTTATTATGTTGTAAGAAAGGTTAACCTGATTTGTTATCCTTGTTGAGTTGTTTGGCCAGGTTCTGAGCCATGTTGGTATAAATGGAAAATGAATTGTGTCATAGACCATGTGTCATAGACAATGTAGGCATTCGTGTCTTAAAATTGGGAATTCATTATCTTGTGCTAACCATGTATCAGATGCTAATACTTTAGTTAATTCTTATGCTTGGTTTAGTATTTCTCTACTGGGCTGTGGCTCACCCTATATGGGAACTTCTTTTTCAGGTTCAGGTGGTTCACTACCTCCAAGGACTTAGCTTGTGAGGATTTGGACTCGAAGATTTGTTTTTAGTTTATTTGCTTTTATATGTAAAACACTCAAGCCTAGGGCTTTATTTGTTTTTGAGTTAGAACTCATGGATTTGTGTCCAAGTATTGGCTTGGCAAGATGTAAGCCTGTGGGGCATTTATTTGAATGTTTTATTTCTTAATACTCTGGTGAATGAAATTGTATTCTTGTTTTTGGTATATTGATGCATGTTAATATTATTTATTTTGGGTTTAATTTTGAGGGCGTGACATCTACTGACTAACAGAATAGATATATAAGTGAAGCCAAATCATAGTGAGAGTCCATCCCATATGAGTGGGTGGTAAATATTTCATAAGTTTGATCCTGTAGCAAAATTCGTTAGGGAGTGATGAGGATTGATTTATATATCTATATATATATATATATATAGAGAGAGAGAGAGAGTAAATAGATTTGTATTTAACTAGTGTCATTCCTGGGCATGGGCCAGCAAGGCCATAGACTAGGACCCCTCAAAATAGACCTAAAAAATGAGCCTCTTTTTATTATGATTTAGTGTAATATATTAGGTATATTTTAAGTTATAAAAAAAATTAAAGAAGACCCAAACTAACTTAAAATAAATTGACCCATTAAAAAATTAAAATGTCTATTTAAAAAAATTAATATTGTTATCTATTGAAAATAGACTAAAAAAAAGGTCATCCTATTATTGTTTATTGTAATATATTAGGTATATTTTAAATCCAAAAAAAAAAATTAAGGAAAACCCAAACTAACTTAAAACAAATTGACTCATTAAAAAATTGAAAAGTCCATTTAAAATAATTAGCATTGTTATCCATTGAAAATGATTTTGCAAAAAAACTAGATTATGCAAGTATGATTGATTTATTTACTTCTAAAAATGTAAAAAGAGCGAGGATCAAACTTATTAATTGTTATAATGTAATACTAAGTATTTTTTGTGATTTTGACACAAAATTTTTGTCATTTATCTTCATTTTTTTTTCATTCAATGAAAAAAATATATATAAAAGATTTTAAAAATTTATTAGTTGATTATTGATTTTAGACTCCGAAAATCTCAAGGCCAGCCTGTATTTAACTGATGATTTTGGTGCTTGAGGATTTTTATTTATCTATTTATTTATTTTTGCAAAAGTGCTTTAGGAATGAGGGGTTAGGACCCTTCTCATTTTTATTTTGGGAACAAGGAGTTAGGACTTAAGGATATTCAATGTTTTTTCAGTGGTTTTTACTCGATGGAGTACGCCCATACATTGTGCATTAAAGTGAGCGGGAGGCTTTTTGTGCGTTAGAGTTTGTGTTTAAAGTTTGTGTTTTTGAAATTTTACGAACAGACGTATAAATAAATAATAAAAATAATTAATTTTTTGACAGAATTTTTTTTGACTTTTTTAAATAATTGGTAAATTAGCATAGCCCTATTTGGTAGAGCTGTGGGAAACTGCTTATAGCTTATGCCCAAACAACTTATAGCTTATAACTTTCAGCTTAAGCTGATTTCTAACTTATTCTCAAAGCATCTCCTGCCCCATGTAACAACGCCCGCGGGGGACCTCACTACAGTTCGGACTCGATTTTGTTGCGGTTCTCAATCTCGAACCAAAGAGTCCAAATCCGGCAAATCGTTTTGAAGGAAAACAGATTTTTTGAAAAGAAGTGCCAAACATGGATCGCTTTGCGGATAATGAGTCGCCACCTAAATATTTTAAAATGGGAAATTTAGGAAACCCCGACTCGTGCCGAAAAGGCCACGTGTCCGTCATCACCAAAGTTGGCTCGAGAACTTGGGTACGATTAGGAAGGTCACATCGTGAGCACTTCTCTCGCCGGCCAAAGACCGGCCTCTACTAACCATGATATCTGTTTTTGAAAACTTTGTGAGTTCTTATTCCGATTATTAGCCTAGGTTACTATGTGATGCTCGCAGCAAACAAATATAGACTGGGCCGTCTGAATTGGAACAAAATCTTTCATGTTTGTTTATTTGAAAATGGTGTGATGGTGCTGCCCGCAGGCAGGCTAAAATGCGGATTTGCCACCCTCGGGTGGGCTTAGAAAACATGGTTTTGCCACAATCTAGTGGGCTTAAAACAAACAATCAATGCATTGTCCCAATTCAAATAACTCAACCTCCACCCACAGGCATTCAAGGCAGTTATATCACATAAGCAGTTAGCCTCATGGTAAGCATGCTATCATGGCAACACTCACACGCATGCAAGGATGCTAAAGCATAAAACTCACCGAGTACTCCTAGCCAAAACAAAAGCTGATTAGAAATCATGCATGATCCTAAGTATACTGTAATGCCTAATGCAACACATGCAAAGATGCAATTATAGCAGGCTCGGCTATTCTAAAGATGTCATATGAGATGCAACAGCTATCAAGTACTCAACTTGGAATTGAAATACAGATGCAGTTTGTATGATGCGCCGAGCCCGGTGCGTGCAAAACAGATGAATAATGCAAACATGCTGTCATGCTGTATGCTAATTGAAATATGCCCTATATCTAACCATCCAAAGCGGGTAAATAAAAGGGAGAAAGACGTGGGGTTGGAAGACATACATCACACTCACACACCCTTACTACAGTTATGCCCTCGCGCAGAGGGTCCGAATAAATATACAGTCCGAAATAATACAGTCCGGATAAAAGAATATACAGTCCGGGAATAAATATACAAATTTCTAATTAATTGACAAATTAACTAAGAAAGCTGTAAAACTGGCGTGCAAGCCAGGGACTGCCTTGCTTCTGATAGATGCCGCTTTGTCATGAAATCCTTGGAATGCCCCAATTAGCCTCTGTTGGCAATATTTCTTGAAATGCGCGTCCGACTCCGAAAGTTGCTAAACTCTGAATTTTGCTGCAACAGAGAGCAAGAAAAGGGCACAGCAGTGTATTTCACAAATATATGCATGCCTCGATCCTCGTGCCACCAATCACGCATATCGATGCATGATGGCCGAGGAGCCGAATTGCACAACTCAATATCAGATGAATGCAGATGAATGCTACAACAAAAACCTAACTTCATGATGGGTAATCCCGGTGTAAGAATCGGGAATTGAGACACACTCCGTCACTTGGAGTACGGAATGTACCTCGTTTCCCGTGCGATATGCATGATATGCATGAAATGCAACTAATATACAACCTAGCATGCTCAATGCTATGAAAATGAGACGCCTCGAAAAGCGTGCCCACTGGCACGCAAACCGAGGCGGAGGCATACGCAATGCAAACCGAATAAAACAGAATGTCTCGAAATGCGTGCACACGCATAAGCGGCGGAGGCATACGCAATGCCAGCGGATAAAGCGAGTGCCTCGAACGCGGCGTGCACGGTCACGCAAACCGAGGCGGTTAAAATGGAGATTAGATAAAACTAAAGTGCCTCGAAATCGTACTGCACGCACGCATAACCGAGGCGATGATGTGCGAATGAAAATCGGATAAAACCGAAATGTTTGAAAGCGCGTGCCTGTGCACGTAACGAGGCAATGATAAAATGAGAAAAGCGGATACAACCGGAAGTGCCAAACGCGTGCCTGGTAGCGCCAAATCGAGGCGATGAGAAAATCGGATACAGCAAAGTGCCTCAAAGCGTGCCTGGTAGCGCCGCAAATCGGCGATGATAAAATGAGAAAATCGGATACAAAGTGCCTCGAAATGCGTGCCTACAAAGTGCGCCGTCGAGGCGATGATGGAAGATGAAAATCGGATAAAGCAAAGTGCCTCAGCAGCGTGCCTGGTAGCGCCGCAAATCGAGGCGATGATGAAAGAATGAAAATCGGATAAAGCAAGTGCCTCGAACGCAGCGTGCCTGGTAGCGCAAATCGAGGCGATGATGAAATGCAATGAAATGGCATACGGAATGCGCGATGGGCTTACACCAACATGGGAGAGCCTCGGCTCACTCACGTAGGAGGCGTCGGATAAAAGCGAAGGTGCCTCGAAATGCGTACCGCAGACGCATAAACCGAGGCAAAGCATTAAGGCACAAAATGACATGCAAACATGCAACATGGAATTTCAGCACTGCAAATGATGTAAAACAGCCCGAAATGATACGAAATGACAACGAAGCATGCAATCATCCGAAAATGTGAAATTAAGCCCCGAAATGGCCTATAGCCATGCTATACATGCAAAATATGATCATGGAAGCAATAACAGTAGCAAGGCAGTCCCAAATATGGCATTTTTCAGTAACAAACATGGCCAAAAAGGAGACATAGATATGGCAACAAAATCATACAAGATTAATGGCCAAAAGAGCATTACAATGGGAGGTGGTATATACAAACACCAAATGGACAAACTTTCTTCTACAACATGAAATAAGGCCCAAAAATAAGCATATATGCAGTTTATGGCAGCCTCTAAATCATAAGACAAACATGCTAGAAATGGAAGGCAAAATGGAGCCACAAAAGGGTATAACATAAGACATGCAATCTATACATCAAATGACCAAACCTTCTTCATGAAACATGTAAAGGGGGTCAAGATAAGACTAAAACCAGTAGGGGTCGAAGTCCCAAAAACAAACACAAATAGGTCAAAAATTGCATACAAAATATGGCACACTTGATGAAATTTGAAGGAGGTGGTAGATACAATGGCCAAATGAAGTTGAGCTCCTCTACAATGTTGTAGAGGGGCTCAAAATAAGCAATAAAGCAGTAGGGGTCGGACCCCTAAAAACCAACACAAATAGGTCAATTTTAGCATGCAAAAATGTGACAAACTTTGTGAATATTGAAGGAACTAGTATATAGAAATACCAAATGAAGTTGAGCCCTTCTACAATGTTGTAGAGGGGCTCAATATGAGCACAAAAGCAGTATGGGTCGGACCCCTAATTCTCAACCAATTAGAGTATATAAAAAGATCAAGAAAAAGCCCTAAAAGTTGGTTTTGAATACTTACCCTTGAAGACTTGTCTTTCTTTGCTTCTTGGCTTTGATTTGCAGCTTCTCAACCTCTGAAATTCACTTCCTAGCTGCTGGAATCAAAGTTGGAATGGTGAGGCTAGGTGTTGGTGAAGGAATCAAGCAAGACTTGAAGAAATTTTGGAGCTTTTGGCTATGGAAATTAGGTTTTTTGCTTAAGTGTTCTTGAGACCATTTTTTCTAACCCTAGAGAAGAAGGGGTTGGGCCCTTTAAGTAGACAAGAAAGGGGTGTAAAAGGGGAGGGAAAAGCACCCAAGCTTTCCCTCCCAAAATATCCCCCGGATGAGGGAGACACTTTGAAGCAATTTGGGACAATTTGGAGCAGTGAAGCGAGAATCTGGCCGGCCAGGTAACTTCAGGAGGTGGTGGCCAGCCACCCCACAGTCGGCCGACCACCTACCATGGCCGGCCACCCACCCCCAAAAAATGAAGTCAATATTCTTTGGCCGACCACCATGCCAAGGTGTTCTCCGAGTGTGTAGAATAAGGCCCTGTGGTGAATCTGCAACTCAAGCGAAGCCACAACATAGAGCTTGAAGGAGAGCCTCAAAAATGAACGCATAATTTCGGCCGACCACCTTCTTTTTGTGTCCTCCAAGGTGTGTAGAACAAGGATCCAAGGTGCGAAATTGGCAACACCGGCAGAGCCACAACATAGAGCTTGAAGGAGGCTCAAAATGAAACTCGAGTTCGGCCGACCATACATTTTAAGGTCCTCCCATGTCCCCGATCACAGATATGTAGCTTTGGTTGGAAGAAAATACCCCAAGGTGTTCAACATTGGCGGAAGTGAGAAAACGGGCTCGTGAGGAGCAAACCGCTATCTGGGATAATTGCGGCCTCCCACCCCGGTGATCTTCCCGGTGTTGAAGCAGAGGTACACCAAGTTTGAACAAAATCAATGAGAAATGAACGCCGGGGCCAAAACCGAGCAATTCGGGATCTCGAAAATGGGGTGCAGTGCGGAAGTATCTGGCGGCGAAGTGGATATCTGCAACTCCGGTGTCCCTCGGAATGACAAAAGCAGAGGTTCTGCCAAAATCGAGAAAATCGATGCAAAATGAATGCTCGGGGCCCCAAACCGCGTGATTCGGGGTCCAAAACCTGAGCACCGAAGTGGCATCTGACCCTGAAGTGGGCATCGAGGCCCAGTGTTCCTCGGGCGTAAAAGCAGTGCAAGCCAAAACCGGAGAACTTCGGAGATGGTTAGGCGGTCGAGCCGAGGCACACGGCACCGACGATCCAGCAAGGGCAAGACTCCGAAATGGGCAAAATGGCCTACCCACGAAAAGTAGCTCGGTCAGGGAGATAGTCTCTGAGACCACTCTCCCTTCCCTCGGGAAAGAAAGCAGAGAAACCGAGTCTGGTTCGCAAACCGAGACAAGGTAGAGAAGAGGTTGAGTCCGGAGGCAAGCGCCATGCCACGACTCTGAGACTTCGGAACGAGCACAGTATGCAACATCACCGAGCACTCAATCGGTGACGTCTGAGTCTTAAGGTCGGTCAAAAATGGGGTGTCTACACCCCACTCAAAGAATAAGCTGATTTCTGATTTCCACAAAGCTATAAGCTATAAGCATAAGCTAAACCAAACATATCAAAACAGCTTAAATTAAGCTGAAAGCTGAAAATAATCTCTAACAAACAGGGTCCATATCACTTGTACTATGTATAGGATTGAATTAAAAAAAAAAAAAAACTTTTTTATAGTTATGTCAAACATATTTTTAAATTATTAGTGTGTGAGTGATTTTCTAACCACACTGCCAACTCAGTGATCAACTGGAGAGAACTGGCAGAATAGATGACACCTTACTAACCTGCAACAGAAAGAGAAGATTCCACCGGTGGTTCGTCCACCCGGGGGTACTCTGACGATCAAGTCAGTATATCTCTCAAAAATAATCAATAGTGCTAAACTCACTATTCAGAATATAAATTACGTACCTTAGACCCACGGAGGTATCTTTCTTTTATAGTTAACTCTATCCTAGTCCCTATAGAAGCCTGACTTCTATGGACTCCCATTTAGTGCTTACTTTGGACTTTTCAAGAGATAAGGATAGACTCCCTAAGAACATTATCCTTATCTATCTTGAAATCTTTCTTCATTCTAGGACTCTTGTCCCCCATCCGCTTATCTCAGATTCCGATATCTTCGGAGGTAACCTCGGCCTCGCCGAGATAACTTTGGCGTCATGACCAGGACACGTGGCACCTCGGCTGACACGCCGGCGTTACCTGGCCACGTGTTGGTACTCAAAAAATATATCCCTACAACTGCCCCCTAGGTTCTATTACCCTGGCATTTTGAGGTGATGGAACCTATATCGGTACTTCTTGCCAGTACATCGGCTTACAGCCGAGATCATCATCATAGGCTGCCATGTCTTCTTAAAGATCTAGAACTCTAAGAGCCCCTTTACGCGTATGAGCTGTTTATTCATAACAACTCAACCGTTCCCAGCCACGCGTCTTTTTCTTACTGAATCGTATCTGACACGCGTCTGTTTATCGAATTATTCTTCACGTGCGCCGTCTGATGCATACGTTCTTCTAGGTTTCATTTAATGATTTCTTTGCCACCGTTTCAAGTTTTAACAAAAGACTTTTCCCTCTTCTTTCATTTCTTCACTTTTCATTCGATATTCTTGCTTTTTCTCTCTCTTACTTTCTCCTTATGAATCCGCCATTGTTCTAGACTTCAAGCTCTACAATTGCCTTTGTTCCTCTCTCTTGGTGAAGCTTTCGTCGTTTTGCTACTTCTATAACCGTCGCCTGACTTCGGTGATCTTCATACCGGCTTCACTTTTTCTGGTAAATCATTGTTTCTTTTGCCTTTATCTTTTGTTGCTCTTCATGGAGTTTGCTTCATCATTTAGCCGCCATTACTGTTTTACTCAAGTATTTGATTTATGAATCTTGTATCTGTGTGTGTTTATTCCACAATTTTGCCCTTGCCCACGTCTTGAATAAACGCACTGTTTACCATTTTCTTGCACTTTTGCCACTGTTCTTGACCTTGTACTACTTGTACTCACTATGTTCTTGATAGTCCATCTTTGTTCTTGATTCTGAAACTTTGTTCTTGTTTTCTGTTTTTTGTGTCTTTGCTAGATTTGTGCCTTCAATCTTTGTTTCTATAGACTTAGGTTTGGGATTTGTCTGTAGAACCCACAATTTTAGGAAAAAAACTGAAACCTGCACTTACCTAAGCGTTTGCCGAGGTCCCAATAACCCTTTCAAAACATCTTCTGAAACCCAACCTCCTTGATTAAGCCGATATCATGGGTATGTGGAAACATAAGGTAAACACCCCATCCAAACTAGAATACTTTAGATAGGAGTTTGAAATTCCAGCCGACGTCCATCTGAGGTTGGCTGGGGATGATGACTCTATCATGCCTACTGACGATTCCATGCCTTTCCCTGTGGTGGCTTTCATCGAGTGTGGACTTCGGCTTCCACTCAACATTCTTTTTTGGGAGATTATCCATTATTACAAGTTAAACCCAATGCAGCTCGCTATTAACTCCTACCGAGTTATTAATGACATCATAGCCTTAGCAAAACAAGAAAACATTAGGGTCACTTTAGCCGATATCTAGTATTGTTATATCATGTGTGGCCTCAAAAAGGACATGAGATATGTCTACTACCTCAAGCCGAGGTCAACAGAGTATAAAATCGTTGCCGACCTCCCAGACTCCAACAAGGGAGCTGGAGATGATTACTTTATTACTTCGGGGAATTGGGAATTTGCTCCAGATGAGGACCTCCACCTCTACCCTCTTCCTCGAACAGTTTTCGTAGAGGGCAATGGTAAGAGCCCTGTGTTTCACACTTACTTGTTTTCAAAATCTTTAATACTTCAAATATTCTGATGTTTTGTCTTTCCTTGTAGCTCTTCCAAAGCCAGGAAAAGACTTCCGCAAGTCTTTTTACCCAAGTCCAGGTTTAAAGAAATTACCGGACCTTCCTATTCATAAGCGAAAGGCCCCACTAGTGCTCAATTTCATCCCGACGTACAAATCGGCTCTCCTCGACATTCCAAAGAGGAAAAAGAAGAAGAGCCTATCTCCTCCCTCTGCCACAACCCCTTCAGTTGCTACCGAATCTCGGCCAGATCAAGGATCAACTTCTGATCCAGCAGAACAGCCATCTACCTCGGCTTCATACTTGATCCCACTATCTCAACGAAAACGTCGCCGACGACTTACAGTTTCTTCTGCCGAGATAGGTTGCCCAAAACCAGTTGCCAAAGATCTCCTGGCCAGTATTCCTTCTGATGTTGATACACAACCAACACAAACCTAGCTTCCTCCCAAGCAAAAACGAATCAAAAAGGCTCAACCCAAGGCAAAGGTGACTCAGATCGATTCTGAGGATACTTTGCCAATTTCCAAGCTGGCTCCAAGTGAGAAGACTGCCTCTGTCCCTGCGAAGAGGTCTGCTGAAACACTTCCATCTGAATCTACCAAGTCCAAAAGGCCGAGGTCATCTTCTGCAACGACCTCGGGGTCTAAGAAGCCAGATACCCCTTGGGCCCCCGAGATTACTCAGAAAGATAAGCCTGTTATGGCTAGTGATAGCGCCGACGATATCAATGTCGGCGTTGCCCTCAGTACTGCACTACTTCTTCCAGGCGACCTGGAGCGAAACGCCGAGTTCAGTGAGTACGAGAACTACGCTCTCATGCTTCACCGTTCTGTTCAGGTAAGTGTTTTTGCTTGGTACTTTTTCTTTCTTTCTCTTCATTTCATACTTAGAATATTTTTTAATACTTTTGTTTTCTTTCAGGCCATCTAGCATGCCCACTCTTTCTCAATACAATCTTTTGAGAACCGTGAGAAGCTAGCTGAAAAGAAAAGGGAGATCTCCAGTCTTCAGAAGATTAACAAAAATCTGCAGTCAAAGATGAAGGCCCTGGAGGATCAGGCCAAGGTCGCCATCAAAGAGAAGAACGATGCCGAGGAAAAGGTCGGTGCCGCTGAGGCAATAAACAAAGTTCTTCAAGCCCAGCTGAAAGAGGCCGAGGCCCAGAAGGAGCTTCAAGATGCCTTGGCCACCAAAGAGGCCGAAATCAAAGATGTCGACGAAAAGGCGTATGCTCAGGGCATGGCCGATGTTACAGAGGCCTATGAAAATCAAGTCAAGCAAGCATACAACAAGGGTTTCTCTCTTGGTTGGATGACTTTGCTGAAAAAACTTGATGTCCCTGAGGACTCTGCCCTGAGGAACGCTGATGCCCTTCCCCTGCCATTTCCTCCAACTCCGCCTCCTAGTCAATCTGACAACGAATCTGATTCTGAGGATGAGGCCGAGGAGGAGGTTTTGGTAAGGAAATCAAAAGATGTTGCTGGGACCAAGTCTTCTTCTCAAAATGAGCAAGTCCTAGACTTGACTCAAGATGAGGATGGTGAGGAGGTTCTTGAAGATGCTGTTCCTGAGAAGACATCAGCCGATGTCACCTTCTTGAAACAAGAGTCATCACGACCGAACCCCCTATGGGTTAAGGACATAACCGCCAATAATCCGTTGATTACCTATGGCCTCGCAAAAGCAGATATAATTTATCAGAGTAAAGGAGCCAAACGGAAGTAAAAATTTAAAACTTTGTCCAGAGAGCCGTGCTTATATGCACATCAAACAAACCATACACAGATACGTTAATAACCCACATCAAAAGTACTATATCGCAAAATTCATTATAGATAAGATCATCCAAAACGAGTCAACCTATAACAGACTATGTGCAGACATACACAAGGCCCTTGCCAACAAGACAAAACATAAGTACATAATAAAAGGGCAAGGATGGTCTCATGCGTGAAACACAAGGCTGACTCTCCAAAACTCATGTTGTTCTTGGCAGACTTCACTGGGGTTGGGTTTGTGCTTCTCTTGGCTCACCTACAAACACATGAATGAGCGTGAGCAATAGCCTAGTGAATAATATCAAATACAGAATATACATAACAATGTAGAACAACAAGTTCCAAACGGCCTTGGGCCCAATTCATATTTCTAATTAGCAGATATATATAACTATATGAATTCCAAATCAAGTGACTTGTAGTTTCAACATTCTGGCCTTTGGTCCATTCAGATTTCCATTCATGTCAAAACGGCCTTCGACCCACTCATTTATGTCAAAACACGGCCTGATCATTTATGTCAAAACGGCGTTCGGCCCACTTATTTATGTCAAAACGGCCTTCGGCCCACTCATTCATGTCAAAACCGCCTTCGGCCCACTTATTTATGTCAAAACGGCCTTCGGTCCACTTATTCATGTCAAAACGGCCTTCGGCCCACTTATTTATGTCAAAACGGCCTTCGGCCCACTCATTCATATCAAAACGACCTTCGGCCATTCATATAAGTCGAAACGACCTTTGGTTCATTCATTTATTCATATCAGACTTTCGTCCACAATCCCAAATAGCAACTCATAAAGCTTATAAGGGAATAAACAATTGGACATTCACAAACATTCGAATATCGATATCACTCACAGTGATCGGCTTGTGGATTTGCCCTGGAGCTTGATCCTACACATTTCACGAACACAAAAGGGTCACTAATAGCTCAATCCGTTCTTTAATTCACATATTCCTCTTTAGGCTTTATTCTTATCCCATTAACTCATTTATAATGCTTAACACATGCCTAAGAGTGCTTGCAAGTGAAAGAGAACAGAAAACGAAACACAAAATGCGAAAGCAAAATTTCAGAAAACAGGGTCCCCGCTCGAGCGTCAAATTACCCGCTCGAGCGGACCCTTAAGGCCTGCAAAAGTACTGGATAGGTGAAAATTGCGCTCGATCGTCCAATATGGAGCTCGAACGGAGGGCCTCTCAACATAGCTCCCCGCTCGAGCGTGAACTTTCCCGCTTGAGCGGACGCTATGTCTGCAAAAAGTACTGGATGCATTATTTTTACGCTCGAGCGTGAACTAGGACACTCGAGCAGAAGTTCATCCTCTATGATCCTCGCTCGAGCGTGAACTTCCCCGCTCAAGTGGACACCATGTCTGCAAGAACAAAATACTAGGAGCTCGAAATCCCCGCTCGAGAGGACATTCCCTCGCTCGAGAGGACATTCCCTCGCTCGAGAGGACATCAAAATTCTGGGTTTCCCAAATTGTGTTCTTGAGCTCCAAAACAATTTTCCAGCTACAATTCTTGCATGCAATGGCTCAAATCTCAAATATAATTGTCCTAACATGGTATAGACCCCTAATTACAACTGAATGAGGCACAATTTACAAATAATTCACATGCATGCCCCAAAACTCATTCTAATATGGTAAAATCATGCATTCAAGCTCATCTTTTAATTATTCAAACATGCATGCATGTGATTCCAACCCAAACAAAACAAATGGTGTTCATTCTCATGGAATACAACAAAAGCATGCTTGCATGTAAGATTTAACACCTTTACTTCCATGTTCAACTCAATACATGCTAGATTATGCAATTCTACAACAATTATATACATGCATGCCTTCATTGACCATCAATTGAACACAAACAACTCAATTTCCTTAACATCAAGCTAACTTATGTTCTTGATCATCAAACACACTTGAATCTACACATTTACAACAAAAATCCATGAGTTTACTTACCTAGAAGCTTTAATCTTCTAAGCTCTAGTCAATTCTTGAGCCAATTCTACAAGATTCCCAAGCTTTAAGCCAAATAGCACAATCCTCCCCCTTTCTCTCACTATGGCCGGCCCCTCTCTATCTCTCAATTGTCTAACTCAGACTTTTGAGTTCAAGAGGGATAAAGGAGGGTGTAATACTAACATACAACAAGCCCCACTAACAAATATTTTTAATATAAAATATTTGGGCACTTCATTCATCAATTTAATCAGTTTAAATTGACCAGAATAAATTTTCAATTAAATTTCACCGTAGGTTTTAAAAATTATGCCAATCACAGTGACGTAATCAATTTCGGGTTCTGTGGCCGATAAGGCTCTCAATTTAATTTCCAAAGCAAATAATCAAACAGATATTCCTATGGTGAGCAGATAGAAATTCAAAACCACATAATGGCATACAAAGTCATATAAGAACATATAATCACATACGTATTAGGGACCAATTAACATAATATAGAACAGGGGTATCACAAGAGCCTTGACGAAACCCTTGCCTAATTTGATGCCGAGCTCGTGGCGAAAAAGGCTGCTGAGGCGTCCTCTCAACAATCGTCTGAACTTCAATCTCAACCAACTACTACTGCTGAAGAGCCTTAGTTTTATGTTTTTTCCTTCTGTTCTTGTACTTTTGTTTTTCTTCTTTAAAGTACTGGAAACTTCTTCATATTGCCGATGTGTTTTTAATACAAATAACTCTTTTGCTTTTGAATGCTTGCATGCTTGTTTTGTATGCCTCCATACTTGGAATATTTTTGCATATCTTTAATATATACTTCCTTCTTTGTGCAACCTTCTTAGGGTGACATACCTCGGTTAATAATGATCTCGGTTTAACTTCAACTTGTAAATTGCTACAAATTTCAACAAGTGTTAAACAATAATCTCAGTTTAATTTCAACTTGTAAATTGCTACAAATTTCAACAAGTGTTAAACAATGATTTCGGTTTAACTTCAACTTGTAAATTGCTACAAATTTCAACAAGTGTTAAACAATGATCTCGGTCTAACTTCAACTTGTAAATTGCTACAAATTTCAACAAGTGTTAAACAATGATTTCGGTTTAACTTCAACTTGTAAATTGCTACAAATTTCAACAAGTGTTAAACAATGATCTCAGTCTAACTTAAACTTGTAAATTGCTACAAATTTCAACAAGTGTTAAACAATAATCTCGGTTTAACTTCAACTTGTAAATTGCTACAAATTTCAACAAGTGTTAAACAATGATCTCGGTTTAACTTTAACTTGTAAACTTTTCTCAAGTTTCAACAAGTGTTAAACAATGATTTCGGTTTAACTTCAACTTGTAAATTGCTACAAATTTCAATAAGTGTTAAACAACTTTGTCTTCTCTCTACCCATTAATGTGAACCTGAGTTTCACTTGGGTTCTCATTATTCATGTCTTCCAAAAACCACATTATGCATCTTTATTAGTCATAAGTGTTGAAGAATTCTGCTAATATTTTATTGATGTTGTCGGTAAAAAACAAGTAACATCTAATGATAGAAAAATTTCAAATTACAAGTGTTCCAGGGTCTTGGCAATGCTTTGCCCTCATTATCTTCAAGCCGATATGTCCCATTGCCCAATACCGAAGTGATTCTGTAGGGTCCTTCCCAGTTTGGGCCAAGCTTCCTCCTTGGGATCTTTCTTGTTGCTGACGACTTTTCTCAGGACTAGGTTGCCGACTTGAAATTCTCTTGGATTAACCTTCTTGTTATAAGCTCTGGCAAGCAGTTGCTGGTATACTGCAAGCTGTATTGCAGCTTTCTCTCTTCTTTTTCTAGAAGATCCAGATCTCGGGCTAAAAGTACATCATTGGTCCCGTTTTCAACTCCCTGGGTTTTGATTCTTGGGATGCTGACCTCCAATGGAATGATTGCTTTTGTGCCATAAGCCATGGCAAAGGGAGATTCCCCTGTTGATCTTCTCGGCGTAGTCCGATATGCCCAGAGTACATTGGGCAATTCGTCTACCCATTTTCCTTTTGCTGCTTGCAGCCTTTTCTTTATCCCATCCGGAATTACTTTGCTGGATGCTTCTGCTTGTCCGTTGCTTTGTGGAAAGCTTGGGGTTGAAAAGTAGTTCTTGATCTTGAACTTTGCACATAAGTTCTTAATTAGCTTACTGTCAAACTGTGTTCCATTGTCGGCAACTATTGCTCTTGGAATCCCAAATCTGGTGATGATGTTTCTCCATATGAAGTTCTTGACATCCACATCTCGGATTTTGGCAAGAGGTTCTGCTTCTATCCACTTCGTGAAGTAATCTGTTGCTACCAGTAGGTACTTCCTTTGCCCAGTTGCTTGGGACAATTGCCCAACGAGATCCATGCCCCATTGGGCAAATGGCCAAGGACTGGATACAGGGTTCAGGTCAGCAACTGGCTGGTGTATCGAAGGTGCAAACTTTTGGCATTGTTCACACTTCTTCACGTAGGCTTCTGCATCTTTTTGCATGTAGGGCCACTAATACCCCTGGGTAATGGCCCTGTGAGCTAGTGATCTGCCCCCAGCGTGGCTTCCACAAATTCCTTCATGAATTTCATATAAAAAATCTTCAACTTGCAAAGGGTGTACTGTAACGCCTCACTTATGGGTCATTAAATACACTAAAATAACCTCAAAAAAAAAAAAAAATACAAGTTTTGCTCCCAAAAACAATAACTACAAAATCGTTTCCAAATGGTACAATATCCTCCAAATATTCTAATAACCTCCAAAATAAACAATATTACAACTATCACCAAATTTAATAACAATAGTGGTGGGTCCCAAATGTCTATATTAATAAATCTTTTTAATCTTAATTTTGAGCTCCGCTAAAATCTGCTCCGCACCTGAAAAATAAATTAATTCGGGAAGTATACAATACAATAGGAATGCAAGGCTCGGATACAGAATAAATTAACAGGAATCCAACAATTTATGACATTAAATCAACGATACGATAATCAAGCAATTTACCAAATTGCACAACAAATCAACTATAATTTATCTAGGACCAAATACCCGGTCTTACTCAGTACATGATCAGTGAATAAATTCATTTATTCACCCACCTCACCCAAGCTCCACGCTTATCCAGGCATATTGGTGTAAACAATTAATACGATTCACTTGATCCATGTACGGAGTATTTCCATGTCATTCAGTCAGAAAAATCACCATTTTAACATAGAAATATTTGTAAAGAATTTTACCAAATGATTAGAATATCAACGATTCGACAACAAATGATTTCACCACAATAATCAAGTAGATTACAAATTAAGGATGATTTAAAATAAGAGAACTCTTTGCAAAGAGATTTAAATAGAGTATATTGTATACAACCCGAATTTACCTCAAAATAATTAATTCCATCACCATAAATCTGAAATTGCTCTATGGATCTCCAAAAATAGCTTTGATCAAACTTCTAAGACATAAAGTATGTATAATTTAACAAAATCTACAACTCTCAATTTATTTATTTATTTAATAAAATACTCATTCTCACTCTAAATACTCCCATATCTAAATTTAATATTTCTACTCTATATAATTTATGAGAGGGGGAGAGCCGAATGATGGAAGGATTGTGAGGAGCTCCCCTCACTCTGAGCTGATTTATAGAGGAATAAAGGAGAAAGAGAATTAAAAAAATTAAAAGTAAAAGAGAAGATGGAATGATGGATGGTGGGTTTGGTGTGGCAAGTGAGAAACTGTGGGTTAACAGCCCACGGTTTGTTTGTTCGTATTTTTTTTTTTCTCACATGTTGGGGAATGGTAGGAAGAGTTTATATATTATTATATTAGAATAAATAACCATATGATAGATATAAAAGGGATGAGATAAATACAAATAAATAATTTAAAATTAGATTCTTATCTAAAAATCTCACTATTAAATTATCAAAATAAATCACCAATACCACTCACTAAATATTAATACTTCAAAAATACGGGGTGTCACATGTACGCACCTTAAAAGGGGTCCAGTGAAGGATCTTCTGTAGAGATGTCCTTCTGCTGTCAGACTGAATCTTGCCGACTTCAATCTGATCTTGTGTGCCTCCTTGCGGTCATTTAGTAGCTTTCCTTCTTTTAGGAACGCAACAATTATGTCCATCCAGCTTGGTTTCATGTCTACACACATTGCTTCATGCTCTATGGTCGATGGTTTTATGCTCGGGCCCGACAAATAGTCAATCATTATTGTCCTTGTTTTTCCAGTTTGTATTGAACTTGCCAGGTTTGCCAACGCGTCGACGTGGCTGTTATCATCTCGGCTAACCTGAAGAAGTCGGCAGTTCTGAAATAAGGCCGCCAATCTAATGACCTCTTTTGCGTTGGCCGACATCCTTTCATCTCTTGCTGCAAACTCGCCCGTTGTTTGGTTGACTATAAGTTGTGAGTCACAAAAGACTATTACCTCATCTGCTTCTGCTGCTGCTACCAGCTTTAGTCCTGCAATCAATGCTTCATATTCTGCCTCATTGTTTGAGACCTTGAACCCCAATCGAATGGACTGTTCCAATATCTCCCCATCTGGAGATATCAGTACTACTCCTGCCCCCGCTCCCTGTCGGTTTGAACTCCCATCAACAAACAGTCGAAAGGAGTCACCGATGTAAATGCTGCAGGGTCTGAGTTTGTCCTCTTTCCTTTGTTCTTTTGTCTTTGGCTGGGCTTCTCCTTGCTTGTTTGGACATTGTTTATCTTGGCTCAACGAAGCCCGATGTTTGATGGATTCTGGCGTGAACTCGGCTACGAAGTCGGCCAAAACCTAGCCTTTGATTGCAGTTCTGGGCTTGTACTCCAGATCATACTGGCCTACGGCAACTGCCCATCTGGCTATTCTTCTTGTTAAGTCTCCCTGCTGCAACAGGGACTTCAATGGATGTGTCAGTACCACAATTTTATGGGCCTGGAAGTAATGGTTCAACTTCTTTGAAACCATTACTAAAGCCAGTGCCAATTTCTCTAAAGGCAGATACCTTGTTTCTGCGTCGGCTAGGGTTTTGCTTACATAGTAAACAATCTTTTGCTCCCCTTTTTCTTCTCGGATTAGTACTACACTTATCGCATGTTCTGAAACTGCCAAGTACAGGAACAGCTCCTCCCCGGGTTCTGGATTCGAAAGAACTGGAGTTGTGGTTAGGTACTTCTTCAAATCGGCTAATGCTTCTTCGCACTCCTCTGTCCAAAGAAAGTCTGTGGCTTTCTTCACT
Organism: Camellia lanceoleosa; assembly: GCA_025200525.1. Lineage (NCBI taxonomy): Eukaryota > Viridiplantae > Streptophyta > Magnoliopsida > Ericales > Theaceae > Camellia > Camellia lanceoleosa. The sequence goes on along the minus strand of CM045767.1, from coordinate 39,215,380 downwards.
AATTTAAAGAAAGGTTTGCACTTGTCTGAGCTTTTGCTTATGAACCTGTTCAGGGCTGTGGCCCTTCCAGTTAGCATCTGCACCTGTTTTGCCGACGTCGGGCTCTTTAACTCTAGGATGGCCTTGATCTGATCTGGGTTGGCTTCAATGCCCCTCCTAGTCACCAGGTATCCTAAAAACTTACCAGATCCAACTCCAAATGCACACTTCAATGCATTGAGTCGGAGCCGATATGTTTTAAGGATTTCAAAGACTACTTTTAGATCGGCGAGATGACCCTTAGGCTCCTTGGTCTTAACGACCATGTCATCGATGTAGACTTCTACTGTTCGGCCAATCAGGTGCTTGAACATCTTAGTTACCAATCTTTGGCAAGTGGCTCTTGCGTTTTTCAACCCGAAGGGCATTACTCTGTAGCAGTATAGCCATTTGGGAGTGATAAATGCAGTCTTCTCTTCATCCGCAGGGTCCATAGCTATCTAGTGATACCCCCTGTAGGCATCCAGGAAACTCATCCTTCCATGCCCCGAAATGGCATCCACTAGTTGGTCAATCTTGGGTAGAGGGAAGCTGTCTTTGGGACAGGCCTTGTTTAAACTGGTAAAGTCTACGCAGACCCTCCATTGACCGTTCTTCTTCTTTACCACCATTGTATTGGATAGCCATGTCAGGTAGTGAACTTCTCTAATGGCCCTAGCCTTCAGAAGTCTGTCTACTTCTTCCTCTACCGCTTCGACGTGCATCAATGTCTGTTTTCTGGCTCGTTGAATTACAGGTTTGACCGACCTGTCAACATTCAGTTTGTGACAAGTGACCTCGGCGTCAATGCCAGGCATTTCGTAAGGTGTCCAAGCAAACACCTCAAGATTGGCTCTTAAAAAAGCTTCCAACTCTTTTTCTTCTTCTCCGGCTAAGCCCGAGTGGAGAAGAAAGAAGTGTTCTTCATCCTCATCCTGGACGAGGATTTTCTTCAGTGCCTCTTCGCTCTTCTCGGCTGGCTCCTTGCCGACGTCTTCTAGGACTTCCACGTCCTCATCTTCAATTTCTGCCTTTTCTGGCTCTCGTATGCTGTAGGTAGATTTCATTGCTGCCATGGAGCAATTCTTCGCCTGCAGCTGATTGCCCCTGACTTCCTCTATCCCATGTTCTATTGAGAATCTCAATAGTTGATACAATGTTGAGGAAACTGCCCTCATTGCATGCAACCATGGCCTTCTCAAGATGATATTGTAAAGGAAGGGTGTGTCAATGATTGTGAATTCTGTCTTGATTTTCTTGGTGCCAGCTTGCACCTCCAAGCTTGCTGCTCCCAGTGGCCATGTCGGCATTCCATTGAACCCAACCATTGGGCCATTGGATTATTTCATATCATCTGGGTGAAGACCGAGCTCCTTGTAACGTCGGACGTACATGATGTCACAAGAGCTGCCTTAGTCAATCAGGATGCGTTTCACTTGGCACTCCCCAACTTTGAGGGATACTACCAAGGCATCATTATGCAGATGCTGGACCATCTTTAGGTCGACTTCAGTAAAGGCTATTATCGGTCCTTGGCACTCTCTAGGCCGAAGTCTTTTCTGTCCGACATGGTTCACGTGCTGTAGGTGTTTCACCCTCTGGGTCTCCTCCCGTATGTCATTCTCGTTCACCTTCGAGTGAATTACATTAACCACCCGAGATCCTCCTGCTTGTGGTTGCTGTGCTGAGGAAGGCGGAGCTGCTGGTGCTTGAGACAATCTTGTCTGTTCTTCTCTTGTTCTGGCCTCGTCGACCAGATCTCTTAATGGCCTTGCCTTACCAAGTCTTCCAAGTGTGCTTTCAGGGCTCTACAAACCTGAGTTATGTTGTAACAACCCCCGTGCTGTTTACCGAAAATTTACTGAAATACATACTGATTACCGCTAAACTGGACTGCTTATGACCGATAATTGAACTAAGCGGAAATCTTGAGCATTTGATTGAAAATTTAAACTGAACTGACTGAGCATGTTTATTGCATTGCATTTTCATCTGTTTGATTATTTGATTATCTGTTTGTATTTTATGTTTAAACCGTAAATTGAAGGCCTTATCGGCGGTCGAACTGAAAATTGGTCAGTGTTTCATGGTCAGTAGAATTTATCTGATTTTATGGTATATTTATTTAAAATGTGAATAGGTAGGATTAAATTAGATTAAATTAAGCCAATTGAAGAGTTTGTCGTAATTACAGAAATGCCAATGAGTGGGCCTTTGTTTAATCTTATTATTTGAGCCTTATACACTTAACCAAAACATTCCCTTCATGCCTATTTTGAATACTCAACCGAAATATAGAGTGAGAGGGAAGGAAGAGAGTTGATTTCCATCACATTTGGCTTGATTGTGCTTGAAACTTAAGAGGATTGAAGTGTTGACTCCATTATTGACCTCCTAGGCTCTCAATTTAAGACTTAGGTAAGGTTTTTACCTTCTCATTGTTGTGATTGAGTTAGTTCTTGCATGCCTTATGCTTAATTGAAGAGTAGAACCATGAATTGGTTCCCAAGAGTTGAATTAGAACTCATCTCATGCATGCATGCTCATATAGTCCAGTTTGGAGGTTTAATTTTGTGGAATTGGTACATGCATGCCCATATTGTTGTTATAGTCCATACTTTCATCTTGTTTTCAAAATATTGAGCTCATTAGAGCAAGCTTTGAAGCTTTAATTTGGTTAAATTTCATGCATGTTAACATTTCTTCATGTTTATGAAAATGGGTTTGAAAATGGTATCAATTGACTCACTCTTGGGCTTTGAATTCACAAATCGAGCTTTGGAACTTATTGTACATTGAATTTGGATGTGTTTCCCAGAATTTGGGCCCAAGGGGTCGAGTTTTGGGTGAAAGAATGCTCGGTTTGAGCTTGGAAGGCAAATCTGGAAATTCTAGATTTGGCTTCTTCGCTCGAGCGAAGGATTCCTCGCTCGAGCGACCAACCTTTGTTCGAAGCTACGCTCGAGCGAGGGATTGGTGGCTCGAGCGTAAAATTCGAGCATCCAGTACTTTTACTGTTTCATCAGACTGCTCGAGCGAAGGATTGTTCGCTCGAGCGAAGCCTTTGATTTTGGAAGCTCGCTCGAGCGAAGGAAGGCTCGCTCGAGCGAGGTCCCTGTTTTCAGCAACTTTTGAAAAATGTTTTCTAAGTGTATTTTTGCATCCTCATCCCATTCTAGACATTCTTAGGCCTAGTTTAAGACATCTTAATGAGGATATAGATGTAGAACACACCAAGGCAAATTAGGGATTAAGTTATGATTTTTCCTAACTGTGTAGCTTAGTGTGTGTTCAACCTGTGAACTGTGTAGGGTTGGCGACTGGGGAGACACGCTCTAACATACTGTAGCCCAAACTCCGTGAGTAACAATTGTGTAAAGATATGTTCAACTGAGAATGTTTTCATTGTTTAGCAGGCTTTTCAAGTAATTATTGTTAATTGATTGAATGTATGTCCTATATTCTGAAATGTATTGTGGCGTCCTTAGCAACTATAGTATACTGTTATTGTTACTGTTACAGAGATCTCTGTCGGTTCCCTCGTGGAACCACTACTGTTCACTGATTGATGGCCATCATTACTGTTCGGTCTTTAAGACCTACTGTTTACTGCTATGCTAATGGATGTACCACATATGGTGAATAAGCTGTCGACATTGTGATGAAACATTGTTTAATGAACTGTTTTCATTACTGTAAGGGCATTTCATTCTTAACCCCTTTATGCTTTATGTTATTCATTGGGCTTTAGCTCACTGTTTGTATATATATGTAGGTGCTCAGCCACCAGACCGGAGCTAGGAACGTGGGTTAGACTCCAGTTTTGTCAAGCTAGCCTATGTGCCTCACTGCGAGGTTCCGAGTTGCCATGTTATGGCTTAGGGGCGTTTTAGTATTTCCCATACATCTTGTCTCCGCTTTTGTATAAATGAATACTTCTTATCTTGTCATCAAGGGATTAGGTCCCTGTACTGTTGGACTGTAAATGTTGTATAGACTGTACTGTTTAAATGTATAAATGCATGAAAAATCTTTTTGGTATACAGACTGTCACAGCTCAATGGATATTATTTATTTACCGTATTGGCTTCCGCCAGGCCCTGAACTCTGTTTTCTTTGTTTCTTGTTAGCGGGCCTTGATAATCTCGGATTCTTGGCGATTCTGATGCTAAACCCATAGAAAATTTGGGTTTGGGTGCGTGACATATGTGCCCTCTTCATTATAGTGGTAGGCCCTTTTGTAATGTTCCTCCCCATGAATTCCCCTGGTGCCCTTGCTGGTGCTCTGAAATAGGGTTGGTTCCGAATTTGTTCCAAGACTTTGTGAATTGGGATTCAGAACACAGTCGTCACTGCCTATGCAACCCTCAGTTCTGCTTCTTGCTTGTTCGATCCGTTGTTACCTCGGCCTCGCTTCGGCGAGCTGTTTCCTTTCTCTTGCTTTATCTCCTTAATCCTCGACGTGTCTTCCTCGGCTCTGGCATACTTCTCGATTCTCGCCATGAGCTCTTCTTGCTTTTTGGCAAAGTCTTTGCCAAAGACTTTCAGCGGAGTGCCTTTTTAGCCGTTCTTAAATAGCAGGACCGCCACTTCTTGATTACACTGGTATTGATTGAATACCCATAGTATCTTTTACATAGGCCTAAGGCCTTCATCTTCTTGATCTTGAGCCATCAATCGTCACCTTAATGGTTGCAGCTTGTTTGTTATGAACCTGGCCACGAACATATGGGCCAGGCCTTCCCAAGTCTTCACGTTTCTCTTTGGTAGTTTGTGGAACCAATCTGATGCAATCTCCCTGAAGGATGAGAGGAACACTTTGCAGAGCAACGGCTCGTTCCCACTGTATAATGCCATTGAGTTCAAATATAATTCAACATGGAAGTTGGGGCCTGACTTACCATCATATATTTGAAACCTCGGCATACTAAATCTCTTCGGCGCTTTAAACCTGTCTAATTCCACCGAGAATGGTGTCCTCAGCTTATCTGGAGAGGTTACCTCGGCGTCGGTATTCTGTTGCTTCCTCTTGAGGTAATCTCTTAAGTCCTCTCTTGTCCTCCCAAGAGCTCAGCTATCTCCTGCTTTCAGTCTTTTTGGTGCACTACTTTCAGCTTCGTGGTGCCTGAACATCTTGATGTCCTTCGGATCTGCCTCCTTTGTATGATGCGTCCTCCATGATTCTTCTCTTCCTGGCTCCCTTCGTCCGACCTCCCTGGAAGGTCGGTGAGAGTGTTTTTCGCTCCTGTTGTGCTGAGGGGCTACGGGGGTTGTTCTCTGCCCTTCCTTCTGGGCATTGGCCGTTGGAATCGACGTGTCCTGCAGCGGGAACAGTGGCTGCATGACGTTATTTTGCATCATGAAATTGATGATCGACTGCAGGTCTGCCAATTTGTTTGCCATCTCCTTGACCTCTTCGTCTCTTCGCAGGCATCTATCCTTCCATATCTAGAGGTCGTCTTCGTTGTAGTAGCCACTTCGATCTGGTTTCTTTGGTGCGTCGCTAGTCTGGCCGACGTCTTTCACTTCGTGATTTTGGTCACGAGTTTCTACGTTGCATTTGTCTCCTGTGATATCAAGGTCAATAGGTCTCCCATTCCTAGCAGGAGTGTCGTCTCCAATCTTTTCCTTCTGTCCGTTGCCGGCCATCTATTCTCCTATCTTTCCCACAGACGGTGCTAAATCGTGTGAGTGATTTTCTGACCACACTGTCAACTCAGTGATCATTTGGAAGCTGGCGAATAAATGACACCAGCTAACACCTTGAAGAAGATTTCGTGATTAATTACGTCAGCAGGGGCACTCCGATGATTAAGTCAGTATATCTCTCAAAAATAATCAATAGTGCTAAACTCACTGTTCAGAATATAAATTGCGTACCTTAGACCCACGGGGGTGCCTTTCTTTTATAGTTAACTCTATTCTAGTCCCTATAGAAGCCTGACTTCTATGGACTCCCATTCAATGCTTACTTTAGACTCCTCAAGAGATAAGAATAGACTCCCTAAGAACATTATCCTTATCTATCTTGAAGTCTTTCCTCATTCTAGGACTCTTGTCCCTCATCCACTTATCTCGGATTCCGATATCTTCGGAGATAACCTCGGCCTAGCCGAGATAACCTCGGCGTCATGACTAGGACACGTGGCACCTCGGCTGACACATCGGCGTCACCTGGCCACGTGTTGGTACTCAGAAAATATATCCCCACAATTAGCATAAAATATACCTACTTTTAAAAGAAAATGTTGATATTACATAATTAAAGTAATAAAAATAAGAATTTATTATATTTGTTCAAAATTCATTGAATAAATAAAACAAAGTATAACTAAAATATAAATTGTTGTGGGTCTTCCATCAGCATATAAACTCGTGTGATGCACAAATATCCGTATTGGTACCTATCAATTACTTGACTAAATAAGTTTTTAAAAAACACAGAGATTGTCACAATCCACACAATTTTTTTTTCTCATCATGTGATCGAAACGGAGTGTCCAAAAACTCAATTACAAATTAAGTTAATTGATAGTTAAAAAATAAAATCATTTTTTTGTTCAAAATACATAGTTAATTAAAGACCCAATTACAATTTTTTGCAAGATAACATATAATCTAATCATCAAAAAACATAGAGATTGTCACAACCAAAACAAGGCAATGAAGTCAATTGGTAATTAAAAAATATAATTACTATTATTATTGTTTGAAAAAAACGTAGTGAGTTAAAAACTCAATCACAAATTAAGTCAATTGATAGTTAAAAAGTACAACCATTTTTTTTTCCCGAAAAATATAATAAGTTAAAAAATGCAATTACAAAATACAATCTAATCATCATCATCAATGGTGGGTACTTTATGTGAACCTAATGAATACAATCTAATTTTTTTCTTCAAAAAAGATATATTGAAAATACATTCACCGTATTAAAAGTTAAATTAAGTTCAATCACAATTACAAAATATAATCTAATCGTCATTAATAGTGAATACCTTATGTGAATCTAGTGAATACAATCTAATAATATTCCATTTCAAAAAACATAGATTAAAAATACAATCACAATGTGATTGTATTAAAAAAAACATGAATACAATATTTTTTTTTTTCTTTCAAAAAACACAGATTAAATGGAATGTAATGGGGATATATTTTTGAGTACCAACACGTAGCAAGGTGACGCCGATGTACAAGCCGAGGTGCCACGTGTCCTGGTTCTCGGCGTGGCCGAGGTTATCTCCGAAGATATCGGAATCCGAGATAAGCGGATAAGGAACAAGAGACCTAGAATGAGGAAAGACTTCAAGATGGATAAGGATAATGTTCTTAGAGAGTCTACCCTTATCTCTTGAGGAGTCCAAAGGAAGCACTGAATGGGAGTCCATAGAAGTCAGGCTTCTATAGGGACTAGGATTGAGTTAACTATAAAAGAGAGGCACCCCCGTGGGTCTAAGGTACGCAATTTATATTCTGAACAGTGAGTTCAGCACTATTGATTATCTTTGAGAGATATACTGACTTGATCATCGGAGTGCCCCCGGGTGGACGAACCACTGCCGAAATCTTCTCTTTCTGTTGCAGGTTAGCCAGGTGTCATCTATTCTGCCAGTTCTCTCCAACTAATTACTGAGTTGGCAGTGTGGTCAGATTTTCACCCACACAATTTGGTGCCGTCTGTGGGAAAGAAAGTAGAATAGATGGCCAGTAATGGACAAAAGGAAAAGATTGGGGACGACACTTCTGCTGGGAGTGGGAGACCTATTGACCTTGATGTCGAAGGAGACAAGTCCAACGCAGAAACTCATAAGCAAACTCACGGAGTAAAAGACATAGGCTAGACTGGCGATGTACCAAAGAAACCTGATCGAAGCGGGTACTACAACGAAGACGACCTCTAGGTATAGAAGGATAGATGCCTGCGGAGGGACGAAGAGGTAAAAGAGATGGCAAACAAATTGGCAGACCTGCAGTCGGTCGTCAATTTCATGATGCAAAATAACGTCATGCAACCACCATTCCCGCTGCAGGACACGCCGATTCCAGCGGCCAATGCCCAGAAGAGAGGGCAAAAAACAATCCCCGTAGCCTCTCAGCATAACGGGAGTGAAAGACACTCTCACCGACCTTCTAGGGAGGTCGGACGAAGGGAGTCAAGAAGAGAAGAATCACGGAGGACGCATCACACAAAGGAGGTAGACCCCAAAGGACATCAGCATGTTCAGGAGCAGGCGCTGTGCTTCGACACAACTCACGGAGAGGGGTCGAAGAGGACTCACTACAAAGCTGAAAGTAGTACGCCAAAAAGACTGAAAGTAGGAGATAGCCGAGCTCTTGGGAGGACAAAAGAGGACTTAAGAGATTACCTCAAGAGGAAGCAATAGAATGCCGAAGCCGAGGTAACCTCCCCAGATAAGCTGATGACACCATTCTCGGTGGAGTTGGACAGGTTTGAGGCGCCGAAGAGATTCAGTATGCCGAGGTTTCAAATATACGATAGTAAGTTAGACCCCAACTTCCACGTCAGATTATATTTGAACTCAATGGCATTGTATAGTGGGAATGAGCTGTTGCTCTACAAAATGTTCCCCTCATCCTTCGGGGAGATTGCATCAGATTGGTTCTACAAACTACTAAAGGGAAGCGTGATGACTTGGGAAGGCCTGGCCGAGATGTTCGTGGCCAGGTTCATAACAAGCTCTGCGACCATTAAGGGATTGATTGATGGCTGAAGATGAGAAAGATGAAGAAGAAGGGAAGGCCTAAAAAAAATATACTATGAGGTATTCAACCGAATATACCAATTGTAATCAAAGTGGCGGGCAGTCGTGTCATTCAAGAACGGCCTAAAAGACAATTCTCCACTACGGAAGTCTTTGGCAAAGACTTTGCCAAAAAGCATGGAAGAGCTCATAGCGAGAATCAAGAAGTATGCCAGAGCCGAGGAAGACACATCGGGGACTAAGGAGATAAAGCAAGAGAAAGGAAACGGCTCGCCGATGCGAGGCCGAGGTAACAACGGATCGAGTAAGCAAGAAGCAAACCGAGAGTGCCGCAGTGCAAGAATAAGCGTGTTCGAATCCCAATTCACAAAGTCCTGGAACAAATTCGGAATCAACCCTATTTCAGAGCGCCAGAGAGGACTCCAGGAGAGTTCATGGGAAGAAACATTGGCAGGCATTGTGCCTACCACAATGAAGATAGGCATACAACTCAGGGTTGTAGGGCCCTGAAAACACACTTGGAAGACCTGGTGAGACAAGGACATCTGAGAGACCTTGTCAATGAGACCAGGACAAGAGAAGAACGGGCAAGATTGCCTCAAGCACAAGCAGCCCCACCTCCCCCAGCACAGCAGCCGCAGGCAGGAGGACCTCGGGTAGTCAACGTAATCCACTCGAAGGTCAACGAAAATGAAATCCGAGGAGAGACCCAGAAGGTAGAACACCTACAACATGTCTACCAAGTCGGGGAGAAAAGACATCGGGCAAAAGAGTGCCAAGGACCAATGATAACCTTTACTGAAGCCGACCTAGAGATGGTCCAGCATCCGCATAATGATGCCTTGGTAGTATCCCTCTAGGTTGGGGAGTGCCAAGTGAAACGCATCCTGATTGACCAAGGTAGCTCTTGTGACATCATGTACGTCTGATGTTACAAAGAGCTCGACCTTCACCCAGATGATATGGAACAATCCAATGGCCCAATGGTTGGGTTCAATGGAACGCCGACATGGCCACTGGAAGCAGTAAGCTTGGAGGTGCAGGCTGGCACCAGGAAGATCAAGACAGAATTCACCATCATCGATACACCCTCCCCCTACAACATCATCTTGGGAAGGCCATGGCTGCATGGGATGGGGGCAGTTCCCTCAACATTGCATCAACTATTGTGATTCCCAACAGAGCATGGGATAGAGGAAGTCAGAGGCAATCAGCTGCAGGCAAAGAATTGCTCTATGGCAGCAATGAAATCTACCTGCAGCATACGAGAGCCAGAAAAGGCAGAAATTGAAGATGAGGATGTGGAGGTCTTAGAAGACGTTGGCAAAGAGCCAGCCGAGAAGAGCGAAGAGGCACTGAAGAAAATCCTCGTCCAGGATGGGGATAAAGAAAGCTTCTTTCTTCTCAGCTCGGGCTTAGCCGAAGAAGGGGAAAAAGAGTTGGAAGCTTTTTTTAGAGCAAATATTGAGGTGTTTGCTTGGACACCTTATGAAGTGCCTGGCATTGACCCTGAGGTCACTTGCAACAAACTAAATGTTAACAGGTCGGCCAAACCTATAATTCAACGAGCTAGAAGATCGACGTTGATGCACGACGAAGCAGTAGGAAGTAGACAAATTTCTGGAGGCCACGACCATTAGAGAAGTTCACTACCCGACATGGCTATCCAATACAGTGGTGGTAAAGAAGAAGAACGGTAAATGGAGGGTCTGCGTAGACTTTACCAGCTTCAACAAAGCCTGTTCCAAAGACAACTTTTCTCTACCCAAGATTGACCAGCTAGTAGATGCCACTTCAGGGCATGGAAGAATGAGCTTCCTAGATGCTTATAAGGGGTACCATTAGATAGCCATGTACTCCCAGACGAAGAGAAGACTGCGTTCATTACCCCAAAAGGCCTGTACTGTTACAGAGTAATGCCTTTCAGGTTGAAAAACGCAGGAGCAACTTACCAAAGGTTGGTAACTAAAATTTTCAAACACTTGATTGGCCGAACAGTAGAAGTCTACATCGACGACATGGTCGTTAAGACCAAGGAGCTTGAGGGTCATCTCGCCAATCTAAAAGTAGTCTTTGAAATCCTTAAAATATATCGGCTCCGACTCAATGCATCGAAGTGTGCATTTGGAGTTGGATCTAGTAAGTTTTTAGGATACCTAGTGACCAGAAGGGGCATTGAGGCCAGCCCATATTAGATCAAGGCCATCCTAGAGTTGAAGAGCCCGATGTCAGCAAAACAGGTGCAGATGCTAACTAGAAGGGCCGCAGCCCTGAACAGGTTCATAAGCAGAAGCTTAGACAAGTGCAAACCATTCTTCAACTTAGTGAAGAAAGCCACGGACTTTCTTTGGACAGGGGAGTGCGATGAAGCATTAGCCGATCTGAAGAAATACTTGACCACAGCTCCAGTTCTTTCGAATCCAGAACCCGGGGATGAGCTGTTCCTGTACTTGGCAGTTTCAGAACATGCGATAAGTGCAGTACTAATCTGAGAAGAAAAAGGGGAGCAAAGGGCTGTTTACTATATAAGCAAAACCCTAGTCGACACAGAAATGAGGTATCTACCCTTAGAGAAATTGGCACTGGCTTTAGTAATGGCTTCAAAGAAGTAGAACCATTACTTCCAGGCCCATAAAATTGTGGTACTGACAGAACATCCATTGAAGTCTCTATTGCAGCAGGGAGACTTAACAGGAAGAATAGCTAGATGGGCAATCGCCCTAGGCCAGTATGATCTGAGTACATGCCCAGAACAGCAATCAAAGGCCAGGTTTTGGCCAACTTCGTGGCCGAGTTCACACCAGAATCCATCGAACATCGGGCTCCATTGAGCCAAGATAAACGATGTCCAAACAAGCAAGGAGAAGCCCAGCCAAAGACAAAAAAACAAAGGAAAGAGGACAAACTCAGACCCTGCAGCATTTACATCAGTGACTCCTTTCAATTGTTTGTTGATGGGAGTTCAAACCGATAAGGAGCGGGGCCAGGAGTACTACTGATATCCCCAGATGGGCAGGTACTAGAACAATCGATTTGTTTGGGGTTCAAGGCCTCAAACAATGAAGCAGAATACGAAGCACTCATTGCAGGACTAAAACTGGCAGCAGCAATACAAGCAGATGAGGTAATAGTTTTTTGTGATTCACAACTGATAGTTAATCAGGCAACAGGAGAATATGCAGCCCGAGATGAAAGAATGTCGGCATATGCAAAGAAGGTCATCAAGTTGGCGGCCTTATTCCAAAACTGCCGACTACTCAAAGTAAACAAAGATGATAACAGCCACGCCGATGCGTTGGCCTACCTAGCTAGTGCAGTACAACCTAGAAAAGCAAGGACAATAATGATCGACTACTTGTCGGGCCCGAGCATTGAACTAGTAACCACAGAGCGTGAAGCAATGTGCGTAGACAAGGGATCAAGCTGAATGGACGCAATTGTTGCGTTCCTAAAAGAAGGAAAGCTGCCAGATGACCACAAGGAGGCACAAAAGATCAGATTGAAGTCAGCAAGATTCAGTCTGACAGCAGAAGGACATCTCTACAGAAGGTCCTTCACTGGACCCCTTTTGAGGTGCGTACACCCTTTACAAGTCGAAGATTTTTTATATGAAATACATGAAGGAATTTATGAAAGCCACGCTCGGGGCAGATCACTCGCTCATAGGGCCATCACCCAGGGGTATTGGTGGCCTTACATGCAAAAAGATGCAGAAGCCTATGTAAAGAAGTGTAAACAATACCAAAGGTTTGCACCTTTGATACACCAGCCAGCAGCAGACCTGAACCCTATATCCAATCCCTGGCCATTTGCCCAATGGAGCATGGATCTCATCAGGCAACTGCCCCAAGCAACTGGATAAAGGAAGTACTTGCTGGTAGTAATATATTACTTCACTAAATGGATAGAAATTGAACCTCTTGCCAGGATCCGAGATGTAGACGTAAAGAACTTCATTTGGAAGAACATTATCACCAGGTTTGGGATTCCAAGAGCAATTGTTGCAGACAATGGAACTCAATTTAACAGTAAGCTAATCAATAACTTCTGTGCAAAGTTCAAGATCAAGAATTAATTTTCAACCCCAAGCTTTCTACAAAGCAATAGACAAGCAGAAGCATCCAACAAAGTAATTCTGGATGGGATAAAGAAGAGGCTGCATACAGCAAAAGGAAAAGGGGTAAACAAATTTCCCAATATACTCTGGGCATATTGGACTATGCCGAGAAGATCAACAGGGGAATCCCCCTTTGCCATGGCTTATGGCACAGAAGCAGTCATTCCGTTGGAGGTCGGCATCCCTGGGATCAGAACTCAGGGGGTAGAGAATGGGACTAATGATGTACTCTTAGCCTGAGATCTAGATCTTCTAAAAGAACGAAGGGAGAAAAGTCGCAATTATTTCATGATATACCAAAGACTTGCTAGAGCTTACAACAAGAAGGTTAACCCAAGGGAATTTCAGATTGGTGACCTCGTCTTAAGAAAAGTCGTCGGTAACAAGAAGGATCCCAGAGAGAGCAAGCTTGGCCCAAATTGGGAAGGACCCTACAGAATCATCTCGGTGCTGGACAATGGGGCATATCGGCTTGAAGATAATTAGGGCAAAGAGTTGCCAAGGCCTTGGAACACTTGTAATTTGAAATTTTTCTATCATTAGAATTTCTTTGTTCCTTTACCATTTGCCAAAGTAAATAAATAAAGATTCAGCTGGTTCTCTTTTCAAGATACTTGACATTGTCTCTAGAATACATGCATAATGAGAACCCAAGTGGAACTCAGGTTCACATTAGGGGGCAGAGAGAAGAAGAATATGTTTAACACTTGTTGAAATTTGTGGACAATTTACAAGTTGAAGTTAAACCGAAATCATTGTTTAACACTTGTTGAAATTTGTGGACAATTTACAAGTTGAAGTTAAACCGAAATCATTGTTTAACACTTGTTGAAATTTGTGGACAATTTACAAGTTGAAGTTAAACCAAGATCATTGTTTAACACTTGTTGAAATTTGTGGACAATTTACAAGTTGAAGTTAAACCGAAATCATTGTTTGACACTTGTTGAAATTTGTGAAAATTTGTGGACAATTTACAAGTTGAAGTTAAACCGAGATCATTGTTTAACACTTGTTGAAATTTGTGGATAATTTACAAGTTGAAGTTAAACCGAGATGATGTCTAACACTTGTTGAAATTTGTGGACAATTTACAAGATTGAAGACTAAGGTTAAACACTTGTTGAAATTTTATATTTACAAGGTGAAACCAAGATTACGGTGAGAAAGGTAGTTAGGTACTTGCCGAGATAAATCATCAGTTTGTACAACCGAGGTGTGTCACCCCGAGGTTGCACAAGGATTGAAGTGTATATTGAAGATATGAAAAGTATTCTAAGTATCAAAGCATACAAGGCAAACATGCAAGCATTCAAAAGCAAAAAAGTTGTATTAAGAGAACGTCGACGATGTAAAGAGTTTTTACATTACTTCAGAAAGGGAAAAAAACAAAACATAAAATTAAGGCTCCTTAGCAGTAGCAGTTGGTTGAGTTTGAAGTTCAGACGATTGTTGAGAGGACGCCTCGGCAGCCTTTTCTGCCACGAGCTCGGCATCAAGTTAGGCAAGGGTTTCGTCAAGGCTCTTGTCAGCAAAGGGGACGTCGGTTGATGTCTTCTCAGGAGCAGCATCTTTGAGAACTTCATCACCCTCTTCATCTTGAGTCAAGTCTAGGACTTGCTCACTCTGAGAAGGGGACTTGGCCCCATCAACATCTTTTGGCTTTCTCACCAAGGTCTCCTCCTCAGATTTGGAGTCATCATCAGATTGAGCTGGAGTTGGAGTTGGAGGGAATGGAAGAGGAATGGCATCAGCGTTTCTCAAAGGCAAGTCCTCAGGGACATTAAGCTTTTTTAGAAGGGACATCCAACCAATGGTGAAACCCTTGTTGCATACCTCCTTCACTTGCTTTTCGTAGGCTTCCGTAACATCGGTCATGCCCTGGATATACGCCTTCTCGTTGGCATCTTTGATTTCGGCCTCTTTGGTGACCAGGGCGTCTTGAAGCTCCTTTTGGGCCTCGGCCATCTTGTCCTTAGCCTCTTTTAGTTGGGCTTAAAGGACTTTGTTTATCGTCTTAGCAACACCCACCTTTTCTTCGGCCACGTCCTTTTCTTTGATAGCAACCTCGACCTGATCCTCCAGGGTCTTCATTTTTTACTGCAAATTTTTATTAATTTTCTGAAGACTGGAGATCTCCCTCTTCTTCTCGGCCAGCTTCTCCCGGTTCTCAAAAGATTGAACAGAGAAAGAATGGGCATGCTAGATGGCCTGAAAAAAACACAACACAAAAGTTATTGCAAAATCTTCTAAAGTACAGGAAAGGTAAAAATTGCCAAGTAAGGACACTCACTTGAGCAGAACGCTGGAGCATCAGAGCATAATTTTCATATTCGCTCAACTCGGGATTCCGATCAAGATCGCCGGGCAGAAGTAAAGCGGTACTGAGCGCTACGCCGATGTTTATGTCATCGGCACTATCGATAGCCAAGACTGGCTTATCCTCCAAAGTAATTTTTGGGGCCCAAGGGGCAGCATGTTTTTGAGACCCCGAGGTTGTTGCAGAAGATGACCTCGGCTTCTTTGATTTTGGCGATTCGG
This sequence comes from Camellia lanceoleosa, assembly GCA_025200525.1. Lineage (NCBI taxonomy): Eukaryota > Viridiplantae > Streptophyta > Magnoliopsida > Ericales > Theaceae > Camellia > Camellia lanceoleosa. The sequence continues at coordinate 39,199,978 of CM045767.1, read as the reverse complement.
ATGATTGGGCCTCAGAGTGCCTTTTCCCAGTAGAGGGTTGAGATTTGTCACTCTCAGCCAACTTGGAGATCGGCAAAGTATCCTCAGACTCAATCTGAGTAACTTTAGCCTTTGGCTGAACCTTTTTTATTCTTTTTTGCTTTGGAGGCTAGGTTGGAAGTGGTTGGGCATCAATATCAGTTGGAATGTTAGCCAGGAGATCTTTGCCAACTGGTTTTGGGCGACCCATCTTGGCAGAAGAAACTGTTCGGCGTCGACGGCGGCGTTGGGATATTGGAATCAAGTATGGAGCCGAGGTTGACAGTTGCTCAGCTGGATCAGAGGTCGATCCTTGGTCTGTCCAAGATGTGGACGTGGTTTGTGGAGTTGTGGCAGAGGGTGGAGAAAGGCTTTTCTTCTTCCTCCTAGGGACGTCGGGCAGAGCTGACTTGTATGTTAGAATAAAATTGAGAAGCAAAGGCGCCTTCCGTTTGTGAAATGGCAAGTCCAAAAGTTTCTTCAAATCCTTGCTGGGAATGAAAGATTGATGAAAGTTTTTTGGTGGCTTAGGAACAGCTGCAAGAAAAGCAGACATTAAGAAATAGATAAAGTATGAAAGACTTTAAAAAAGAAAAAGAAAAGAAAAGAAGTAGGTATGAATGCAGGGCTCTTACCATTGCCCTCTACAAAAATTGATCGAAGGAGAGGGAAGAGATGGAGGTCTTCATCTGGGCCGAACTCCCAGTTCCTCGAAGTAATGAAATAATCGTCCCCAGCTCCCTTGTTGAAGTCAGGGAGGTCGACAACGATTTTGTATTCAGTGGACCTCGGCTTGAGGTAGTAAACGTAGCCGGTGTCTTTTTTGAGGCCACACATAGTGTAGCAATATTGGATGTCGGCTAAAGTGATCCTAGCGTTTTCTTGTTTGGCTAAGGCTATGATACCATTGATGGTTCGATAGGAATTGATGGAAAGTTGCATTGGGTTCAACTTGTAATAATGGAGTATTTCACGGAAAAGGATGTTGAGTGGGAGCCGAAGTCCACACTCAATGAAGGCTACCACAGGGAAAGACATGGAGTCATCAGTAGGCATGATGGAGTCATCATCCCCAGCCAACCTCAGATGGACGTCAGTTGGGATTTCAAACTCTTATCTAAAGAATTCTAGTTTGGATAGGGTGTAGAAATTTGTCGGCGGATCCGCAAACCCACACCAAACGGACGGATGCGTGCCACTTGGCGGACGGATGCGGGTCTGTTTTTTAACAATTTTCGGGTTCGGGTCGGGTGGCGGGTAATCCGCCATTTTAATCGCTAGACCCGACCCGACCACATATGCCTATTTTTTTATTTTTTTTTTGGCTGATTTCCCCCTTTTTCCTTTCCTCATCTTGTCTCATTTGCCCTAATTTTCGATAGAGGCAGCACAGCAGCAGACTCATTCTCTCTCTCTCTCTCTCTCTCTCTCTACCCTACCCTACCCTACCCATCGTCGGATCGGACGATCTACACACACGGTGTCGGGATCATCTACACGGCGTCGGCGATCATCTACATGGCGATCGATCTACTGAGGTATCTCTCTCTCTCTCTGCTTTCCTCTTCTTCTTCTGATCGATCGATCTACAGTCTAATCTGTTTTTTTGTTTTGTGTTCCAGTTCTAAAACGAAATACACTTACAGTCTTAGAACTACACTGACTGTATTTCGTTTTTTGTTTCTTCTGATCGATCTACAGTCTGTCTCTCTCCCTCTACTGACTGTAACTGAGGTACCTCTCTCTCTCTCTCCCATTCTTCTTCTTCTTCTTCTTCTTCTTCTTCTTCTTCTTCTTAACTGGTTTTTTTTTTTTGGTTCTAAACTTCTTTTTTTTGGTTTATTTTTTTGAAAAATCTGTATTTCGTTTTTTGTTGTTGATGTTTGTGAAATTTGTTGATGTTGTTGATGTTTTGTTACTAGGAATGATATAAATCATGGAGATGAGTTTTTTTCTAATTGGATTGGATGTCCCATAGAAAAATATGTTACTTGGAGGACTGTATTTCGTTTGTTGTTCCTATAATTTCTGTCAAAAATTTAAAATTTCACCATATACTTAGAAAAATATGGAAAGTGGCTCTTGATCTTTGTTCAATTGCCTTGTAGGAAATCTGTGCTTATGATTTTTTTAGCCGGTTGAGGACTGGTCTTTATTTTGGCACATTTTCTTCATAGAAGTAGAATAGGAGAAGGAAGATGGTTATTATAAATGAAAAAAATTTCAATTTTCAACTGTCCTCTCTCTCTCTCAAATTTTGCAACAGGAGATCTTTGTTTTACACAATAGTAATGCTAGAGGTAGAACTGAGTTCTCATCTTCTGTAGCCTTCCAAATGTTAAATCAATGGATTCAATTCAACACTGTTTCGCTGAATTGAAATCTCTGTCCATTTAGCCTTCAATTTAATCTCTTAGTTAATTATAAATAATGAATAATTGAAATGAAATCTCTTATTCAACACTGTTAAATGTTAAATGAAAGGCTCCAGAAGTAATCTGTCCAGTGATCTCTTATTCAACAATAGTAATCTCTTATTCAACACTGTTAAATGAAATCTCTGTCCAAATTGAAATCCCTGTGAGTATAATTATAAATGATGAATAATTATAACTCTGTCCAGTGAAACATGAAACTAAGTTGATGAATTATGAATTATGTTTTTGTGGCAGATTTAAGTTGATGAATTATGAATTATGTTTTTGTGGAATTATGAATTATGGAATTATGGCAGATAATGGATTATGTATGGAATTATGAATTATGATAATGGATTATGAATTATGAATTATGATAATGGATTATGAATTATGAATTATGTATGGCAGATAATGGAATTATGAATTATGTTTTTCTTATGAGGTTATTATGAATTATGTTTTTCTTATGAGGTTTGTTAAGTTAATGCTTTTATGGAATTGAATGGCAGATTTATGAATGGCAGATTTGTAGATTTATGAATGGTAGATTTATAGTATTATGTAACGTGATTCATAGTATTATGGCGGATTTATGAATGGCGGTTATAGATTTATGAATGGCGATTTATGAATAATGATTTGCAGATTTATGAATGGCATTGGCGGTTATAAATGGCGATTGCAGATTTATGAATGGCGATTTATAACTTGGTGATACACAACACACCAATTATGATGCTATTTAAATTCCAAATATGTGATCCAAATATTTTATCTCGAGCAAGATGAGCTATAGTGGTGGAGTTACTACTACTATTATTGTTGTTGTTCGCTTTTACTTTCTGATAATGAGGGCAGTGTAGTTTGACTTATTTTACTTCTATAGTTTTCTGATATAGGAAGTATGGGCTAGATGACAATACAGTTGACTTTATTGGGCATGCATTGGCACTCCATAAAGATGATAGCTACTTAGACCAGCCTGCTATGGATTTTGTGAAGAGAGTTAAGTTGAAACACTTGCTTTTATTGTTTGTTATTATTTTCTTTCAATGTCTCTGCTTTGAAGATCTTGGAATGATTTCTACCCTTGCTAATTTGCTACACCAAAGTTGTGTTTGACCCCTTCAACACTGCTATATTCCATGTTTCATTTCATAATGGCTTCACTTTTTCAAAACATGTAATACCCACAGTCTTAAAACTTAAATCTTATCTATGAAATCAATGGTATAAAATGTATTGGTAGTAAATGATGCCTAAACTGAAGGATACTGTGGTTATGCTTTAGTGGGGACTTAAGCATGTTCAATTCCTTCTTCTTCTTTTTTTAACCATTTTGTCTAGGGGGCTTTTTTTTTTTTTTTTTTTTTTTTTTGTATGTTGAAAATTTGTAAAATTTCAAACCGCCAAACCGATTCGCATCCGCCAATCCGCCAATCCGCATCCGCCGGATTGGCGGACGGATGCGGATTGATTTTCTCCAATCCGCCAATTTGGCGGACGGATGGCGGATTGGAGATTTCATGGCCGCAACCGATCCGCGCCCACCCCTAATAGGGTGTTTACCCTATGTTTCCACATACCCATGATATCGGCTTAATCGAAGAGGTTGGATTTCAGAAGATGTTTTGAAAGGGCTATTGGGACCTCGGCAAACACTTAGGTAAATGCAGGTTTCAGTTTTTTCCTAAAATTGTGGGTTCTACAACAAATCCCAAACCTAAACGAAGATTGAAGGCACAAATCTGGAAAAGACACAAAAAACAGAAAACAAGAACAAGTTTCAGAATCAAGAACAAAGATGGACTATCAAGAACATAGTGAGTACAAGGGGTACAAGGTCAAGAACAGTGGCAAAAAGTGCAAGAAAATTGTGAACAATGCATGTATTCAAGACATGGGCAAGGGCAAAATCGTGGAATAAACACACTCAGATATGAGATTCACAAATCGAATGTTTAAACAAAGTAGTAATGGCAACAAGTAGTAAAGAGCATCAGAGAATTGAAAACGAAAGGAACAGCGACTTACCAGAAAAAGTGAAGCCGGTATGAAGATCGCCGAAGTCAGGTGACGGTTACAGAAGTAACAGAACGGCGAAAGCTTCACCAAGAGGGAGGAATGAAGGCAGTTGCAGAGCTTGAAGTCTGGAACAATGGCGGATTCAAGAGAAAAAAGTAAGAGAGAGAAAAAGCAAGAGTATCGAATGAAAAGTGAAGAAATGAAAGAAGAGGGAAAAGTTTTTGTTAAAACTTGAAACGACGGCAAAAAAGGGCAGTTAATGCGCCTAAAGCAGCAAAGGCGTCAGATGATGCATGCAAACGCAAGACGGCTTACAGGCGCGTCACAGGCACGATCCAATGAGGATAAGACGCGTGAATGAAACGATTGAATAGTGATGCATGACAGCTCATACGAGTGAAGGAATTCACTAGAATTCTTGTTCTTTAAGGAAGACATGTCGGCCTTAAACAGTGATCTCGGCTAAAAATGATTTAAGCCGACGAACTGGAAGGAGGTACCAATATAGGTTCCATCACCTCAGAATGCCGAGGTAATAGAACCTAGGAGGCAGTTGTGGGGATATATTTTTGAGTACCAACATGTGGTAAGGTGACGCCGATGTATAAGCCGAGGTGCCACGTGTCCTGGTCGTAACGCCGAGATGATCTTGGCATGGCCGAGGTTATCTCTGAAGATATCAGAATCCGAGATAAGCAGATAAGGAACAAGAGACCTAGAATGAGGAAAGACTTCAAGATGGATAAGGATAATGTTCTTAGGGAGTCTATCCTTATCTCTTGAGGAGTCCAAAGTAAGCATTGAATGGGAATCCATAGAAGTCAGGCTTCTATAGGGACTAGGATTGAGTTAACTATAAAAGAGAGGCACCCCCGTGGGTCTAAGGTACGCAATTTATATTCTGAACAGTGAGTTTAGCACTATTGATTATCTTTGAGAGATATACTGACTTGATCGTCGGAGTGCCCCCGGGTGGACGAACCACCGTCGGAATCTTCTCTTTCTGTTGCAGGTTAGCCAGGTGTCATCTATTCTGCCAGTTCTCTCCAGCTGATTACTGAGTTGGCAGTGTGGTCAGATTTTCACCCACACACATAATCATTTAAAAAAAATAAAATCACCGTGTGATCAAAATGAAGTGTAAAAAAATACAATTATTCATAAAAAATTAAAAAAAAAATTAAAAAAGAAAAGAAAAAGAGAAGCAATGAAGTCAATTGGTAATTGAAAAATACAATTATTTTTTTTCAAAAAACAAAATGAGTTAAAAACCCAATCACGAATTAAAATTAATAGTTAAAAACACAATCATTTTTTGTTCAAAAAACACAGTTAATTAAAGACCCAATTACAATTTTTTGCAAGACAACATATAATCTAATCATCAAAAAACATAGAAATTGTCACAACCCAAACAAAGCAATGAAATCAATTGGTAATTAAAAAATGCAATTATTATTATTATTTGAAAAAAACGTAGTGAGTTAAAAACTCAATCACAAATTAAGTCAATTGATAGTTAAAAAGTACAACCATTTTTTTTTCCAAAAAATATAGTAAGCTAAAAAATCCAATTACAAAATACAATATAATCATCATTATCAATAGTGGGTACTTTATGTGAACCTAATGAATACAATCTAATTTTTTTCTTCAAAAAAGATAGATTCAAAATACATTCACCGTATTAAAAGTTAAATTAAGTTCAATCACAAATACAAAATATAATCTAATCATCATTAATACTGGATACTTTATGTGAATCTAGTGAATACAATCTAATAACATTCCATTTCAAAAAATATAGATTAAAAATACAATCACAGTGTGATTGTATTCAAAAAAACATGAATACAATATTTTATTTTTTTTCAAAAAACACAGATTAAATGGAATATAAAAAAACATAATCATTTTAAAAAAATAAAATCGCCGTGTGATCAAAATGAAGTGTAAAAAAATACAATTAGTCATAAAAAATTAAAAAAGAAAAGAAAAAGAGAAGCAATGAAGTCAATTGGTAATTGAAAAATACAATTATTTTTTTTTTCAAAAAGTAAAATGAGTTAAAAACCCAATCACGAATTAAAATTAATAGTTAAAAACACAATCATTTTTTGTTCAAAAAACACAGTTAATTAAAGATCCAATTACAATTTTTTGTAAGACAACATATAATCTAATCATAAAAAAATATAGAGATTGTCACAACCCAAACAAAGCAATGAAATCAATTGATAATTAAAAAATGCAATTATTATTATTATTTGAAAAAAACGTAGTGAGTTAAAAACTCAATCACAAATTAAGTTAATTGATAGTTAAAAATCACAACAATTTTTTTTCAAAAAATACAGTAAGTTAAAAAATCCAATTACAAAGTACAATCTAATCATCATCATCATCAATAGTGAGTACTTTATATTAACCTAATGAATACAATCTAATTTTTTTCTTCAAAAAAGATAGATTCAAAATACAATTACCGTATTAAAAATAAAATTAAGTCAAATCACAATTACAAAATATAATCTAATCATCATTAATAGTGGATACTTTATGTGAATCTAATGAATACAATCTAATAACATTCCATTTCAAAAAACATAGATTAAAAATACAATCACAGTGTGATTGTATTAAAAAAAATATGAATACAATATTTTTTTTTTCAAAAAACATAGATTAAATGGAATGTAAAAAAATATAATCATTTAAAAAAATAAAATCACCGTATGATCAAAACAGAGTGTTAAAAAACACAATCACATTGTTGCTCATAAAAAAAAAAATGAAGTCAATTGGTAATTAAAAAATACAATTTTTAAAAAAAAAAACAAAATGAGTTAAAAACCCAATCATAAATTAAGTTAATTAATAGTTAAAAACACAATCATTTTTTTTTTTAAAATACAGTGAATTAAAAATTTAATTACAAAATACAATCTAATCATCATTAATAATGAGTACTTTATGTGAATCTAATGAATATAATCTAATTTTTTTTTTCCAAAAAAGATAGTTTCAAAATACAATCACCGTATTAAAAATTAAATTAAGTCCAATAGCAATCACAAAATATAATCTAATCATCATTAATAGTAGATACTTTATGTGAACTTAATGAATACAATCTTTTTTTTTCTTCAAAAAACATAGATTAAAAATACAATCACCATGCGATTGAATTAAAAAAACATTAATACAATATTTTTTTTCCTTCAAAAAACACAGATTAAATGGAATGTAAAAAGTCACAATCATTTAAAAAAATAAAATCACTGTGTGATCCAAATGGAGTGCAAAAAAACACAATAACATTTTTGCTCATTAAAAAAAAAAGTAATGAAGTCACTTGGTAATTAAAAAACGCAATTTTTTTTTTTTAAAAAACATAATGAGTTAAAAACCCAATCACAAATTAAGTTAATTAATAGTTAAAAAGCACAATCAAATTTTTAAAAAAAAAATACAATGAGTTAAAAAATTCAATTACAAAATATAATCTAATCTAATCATCATCAATAGTACATACTTTATGTGAACCTAACGAATGCAATCTATTTTTTTTTTTTCTTCAAAAAACATAGATTAAAAATACAATCACCATATTGAAAAATAAATTAAGTTCAATTATAATCACAAAATACAATCTAATCATCAATAATTAAACGGTGTGTAAAAAAAATACAATCACATTTTTGCTCATAGAAAATAAAAAAATAAAAAAAATGAAGTCAATTGGTAATTAAAAAATACAATTATTTTTTTTTCAAATAACATACAAATTAAGTTAATTGATAGTTAAAAAGCACAACTTTTTTTTCAAAAAATACAGTGAGTTAAAAAATCCAATTACAAAATATCATCCAATCATCATCAGTAGTGGGTTCTTTATGTGAACCTAATAAATACAATCTATTTTTTTTTTTCCTCAAAAAACATAGATTAGAAATACAATAATCACCATGTGATTGGTGATTGTATTCAAAAAAACATTATTATGATCTTTTTTTTTCTTCAAAAAATACAAATTAAACAGAGTGTAAAAAAACACAATCATTTAAAAAAAAAAATCACCGTGTAATCAAAACAGAGTCTAAAAAAATATAATCACATTTTTTATCATAAAAAAAACAGTGAAATCAACTGGTAATTAAAAAATATAATTATTTTTTATTCAAAAACATAGTGAGTTAAAACTCAATCATAAAAAACAATAAATAAATAAAAGTTACAATGAGAAATGGATACAATCTATTCATCATCATCAATAATACGTACTTTATATGAACCTAATGAATACAATCTATTTTTATTTTTTTCAAAAAACATAGATTAAAAATAAAATATTGAAAAATAAATTAAATCCAATCACAATCACAAAATATAATTCAGTCATCATCAATAGTTAGTACTTTATGTGAATCTAATGAATACAATAATTCCTAATCATTTTAAAAATATAATCACCATATTAAAAAAATAAATAATTTACTTACAGATTTTGAAATGTTTTTCTTCCAAGATTCTGTCTTACTCTCTCTCCCAAACTGCTCCGTAAGACTAGTGCTGCTGCGTAAGGTTGTTGTGTATTCTCTCTCTTCCAAACTTTAGGCTACTGTGATAGGATTTAGGTTAATAATCTTTAGGCTGCTGTGATAGGGTTTAGGTTAATAGGTAGTAGTGGACAAGGGGAGGAATTTCTTTTTTTTAAAATCAAAAAATTAAGAAATTAAGATTAAGATATTAGAGCTCCTACAAGGCTTTTGGATTAAAAAGACCCTTTCGATAATAATCTTTAGGTTGTTGTGATAGGGTTTAGGTTAATAGGTAGTAGTGGGCAAATGAGGGAAAGTTTTTTTTTTTTTTTTTTAAATTAGAAAATTAAGAAATTAAGATTAGAATGTTGGAGCTCCCACAAAACTTGTGGGTTAAAAGGACCATTTTCCTTATATAATATATAGATAGATAGATGCAGCTTAATTTCGACTACAAACCTATGAGTGAATCAGAAAAAGGGTCAAGCTTGTCTCCAAACTGGACGGTGATGTTGGGCTTGAGGGGCTTACCACGGATCCTGTTTCAATAATTCAAATTGTTCAATGTGTAGTCAAATATCGATAACTACTTGATTGGATCAGATTTTTGTCAACAATTTATTTTGAAAATTATATTTACAATTGATAGAAATCTAATCCGATCAACTACTTATCAATATCTTATCAATGTGATTTTTTATAGAGATAAAGTACTCGACGAATTCCACATACAGTTCGGATTATCGAACATGACCCGTGGTGGATTCCCATGGGCCCAATAGCATGCTCTAGTCTAATCTCGGACTAGAGAGAAGCCTAGCCCTTGAAAAAAACTTCCATCCTCCATAAAAATGTGTTCCTATCACTTTAGGGTAGTTCTATTTACACAATATACATATTGTCTCAATACACATTATTTTTATTTTTTTATTACAATTCTGTCCCTCAAGTAAACTGCCATTAAAGACCAGCCCTAGCATTGCTTTCTCTCTCAATCACCTTCTTACCACCCACCACCATTCCTCTCTCCCTAGAACTACCGTAACCCTCCCACCGCCATTCTTATTCTTCTTTTATCTAAAACCCTAGATCTAACGTAGTATTCTTCCTTCTAAAAATCCTAGACCTAAGGTAGTTAGGTCGTAGTAATAGTAGTGATAGGTCGTGGTGTTAAGGTTTAGGAAAAGGGATGACGAGAAATTCAGGGAATTGGGAAAGGGGTGCGATGAGGCAATGAAGTTAAGAAGACAACACTAATGGCAAAAGAGGGCGACAATGGGTGATAGCTTTAAGGTTAACATATAAAAACACATTTAACATCGTCGAATATGGTCATGAATTAGATCTGAGTCTAAATCTAAAAGCTTACACGATAACAAGTCGATGATGGAGACGGGAGGAGCTATAGTGACTAGCATGGTATTGAATAAGAAAGAAAAAAGAAAAAATCATAGGATAAGAAACGAGGGGAGAGGAAGGCTAGAATCACCATCCTCTCTCTCGTAAAGAGCAAAACAAAGAGTATTGAGTAATGATGTTTGATGAGAGAAATAGTAGTATGCAAATAGAAGCTCCAATCACCTTAGTTCTCTAAATTTTGAATGTGTTGATCTCGCCCGTAACATTTTTAATTTGAGTTAAACTGCTAAAATTTCAAATAAATCATGTAAATCATTAACTGGAATAATAGTCACATATACTTATGATTCATAAAGTATAAATTTGTGTAAATTACAATTACACCCCTAAAGTTTGCTTAAAATACAGATTACCCCATGTGGTTTGAAAAATTATAAATACCCTCTTATTAGAATTTTTTATTTAACAGAATTAACAAAAAAAATAAAATTCATAATTGCTATCCTATACAATAATAAAATTACCTAAATTACTAATTGAAACATATTTTTAACATCATTAAAAACTGTTAATTGACTTGATAATTTATTAATAAAATGGGCGATTTGTTATGAAATTAAAAACCTCAGGGGGTGAAATGTAATTTTTAAAATCACAGGGGCAATTCGTATTTTAATCAAATCTCAGGGGGTGTATTTGTAATTTACCCTATAAATTTTATATCACTTTAATCGCTAATTTTTATTTTTAATTTTGTCAATTTTATTCTTAAACATAATTTTATAGTGTTAATTGATGAGACAAAATTAAAATTTGAGGATTAAACATGTTTTAGGGATCATATATTTATTTCATAACTACTCCATTAACTATTTAAATGATCATTTGTAATTGGATTAATTTGATTCAAATTAAAACATATTGAGAATAAAATTGACAAAATTAAATTAGAAGGATGAAAGTGACTAAAAAAAGCACATTACAAAGCTATAAATATATTTTCTTCTAAAATTATTGTCAAAAAGAGACATCATAATGAAGTTTCAAAAGCATGTCCTCTTCAGTGCAAGCTTCCTTTTGATGCTTAGCATCTTCATGGTCATTAAAGTTGTATTGTCATTTCAAGCGTAGTACTTTTTGAATATTATGCGACACATATTACATGAAATTTTAAAATATGTAGTGAAATTTTTTATAAATCAAACATGTTAATTCATATTTATTAAGGGATTGTTTGGAATGACTTAAATAAATATATTTTTTTATCTTTTTATTAGAAAATATGTAAAAAAATAAAAAGGTGATATGATGAAAAAAAAATAAAAAGATAAAAAAATAAATTATTTAAAGCATGTCAAACTTGACTTAAATAATTCTAAGAATAAAAAGAATAATTCACTCCGTAATCGTGTATGTTGTCAAAAATTAGACAACCTCACTTGCCAATCTAAAAGGATCTAATAATTTTTCAGTCAATTTAGTGCTCATTAATTTCCCCAACATTATTAATCGCCACTTGTTTTTGCCCATGGAAATTGACTTCGCAATGGGAATAGACTCCCATCTTGGACCTACAGTTTATCATAAATTAAAAATTAATAACCAGATGTAGAAGTCAAAAAAATATTTTTCTTGACTTTTAAATTAATTTTTTTTCTTTTTTTGGGTTTAGAACTCTAAATCGTGCATTTAAATAATTTATATTGTCTAACCTATCATCAATTTTAAACACAATAATGTTTTTTTCCAGATAATTAAGTTATAAAATAAAATAATAAAATATATATGTTTACGAGAGGCATACCCTAAACTAATTTTTGACAATAGGAATCTAATAGTCACTGAATCCGAACTATAATGAAGTAGGAGTGTTCACGGATCGGTTTTGTGTGGTTTGCGATTTGGTTTTGACCCGCCCACATTTATACGGTTTGGGAAAAAGTCAATCCGCAACCATCCGCAGTGGGGTTTGCGTTTTGTGCGGATAGGGTTTGCAAATGTGCGGGCGGTTTGCGGTTTACACTTTTTTCTTTAAAAATTAATTTTTGAGTTTTTTTTTTTTTTCCCATCGAATTTAGGCATCAGATTCATTTTATATATTTGTGATCATTTGACAACAATTTTTTGATGAGTTTACAAATAAAAATTGAATATCAATGCATTAAATGAAAGTATCCAAAATAAAGAGACCCTACACTAGTATTTTTGCCATGAAAAAAATGTATATCAATACATTAAAAAATATATATCAATGCATTAAACATTGTACTCAATTAGAATTGCCAGTTCAGTAATCAATAATCAAACTAGAAGCTCCATCGACCACCAGAAGAAAAATTTTATTAGGAAAAAGTAGATGAGTCACCAATAAAAATCATATAAGAAACCAAGTTTAGGATTTGATAATTCTACGGCATTAAGAAAGTTGAGAAATACTTAAAAATAAGGATCCTAGTGTCATAGAGAATATAATGGTGCTCCTGTTAAAGTTACAAAGTTGGTATATAAAAAAAAAAAATAATAATAATTAAAGTGCGGATGGTTTTTACAGGCTGCAGGTTTAACCCCCGACCCGCCTGCAATCCACAAATTTGTTATATTTCAAACCGTATCTGTCCGTATTATATTTGTGAAACCGTACATTTATATGCAGGTTAGGTGAATTGGACGGTTTGAACGGTTCGGATAAACCGTTGGCCAACCCTATAACGAAGGAAAATATATGGCCCACAAAGTCCCCCAAATCACCAAACCACTTAACATGGCTTAACCCAAAACACAAAAACCACCTAACATGGAGCAAAAGATGTTCACCTAAACAATGTTAAATCAATAAGCAATAAATGGTGGGTGGGCATGTAGGATGGTCCACTGTTCATAAAAAGAAAATAGAAAATATAGAGTGAAAAATATTTATAAAAAAATGTTTATAATTTGATTCTATTTTGTAGATTTAAACTGATGTGATATGAGTTAAAACTATTATGTTTTAATTCTATTATGTCTATTTGGTGTAACTTTTAGTAAGTCGAAATTAACAATTAAACAACAGAAGCTAAAAACATTTCTCCTTCTACTTCTCAATAATTAATTTTTTCAATTTATTTAAGTTATGTAAGTAGAAACAACAACAAACACAAAATTTTAAAATAAAATAAAATAAAAAACCATAAATAGCTCCATAAACTACACCAAACAACTCATCACAATCTAGATTAAAATATACTTTGATTTCTCGGACGAACAATGAAATTCACCCAATTGAAATCAATGTTCTCTACAATCATTCTAATTCAGCAGCTACCATGAACATGCCTACCTCTACAGTGCTAAATGCACTGTTGATGCAGACTTTCCAAACAAAATATTCACAAGGGCCTCCCAATTTAGCTAGAACAAACAAACTACACCTAAAATTATTCCCAAGACATACAAATTACTTTTTCCCAGATTCTATATCCATTGATGAGCTGCTTACGGGGATAAATGCATCACTATGTCGACCCATTTGTTGCTGATTCAGATTCAAAACTTGAGCTCCATTCAAAGGATGGCTGAGTTGCGGGTTCTCATTCACCTCCTCTAATGCTCGGAAATATGCATATGGTCCCCATCCTGAAATTTAAAAAAATAAAATAAAATAACCATTAAATTTCAGTTGTGTTATAATCAATTAATCAATAAAAAGAAAAATTCCCACATCAGAAAACTTTTTATTTGATCAAGGGTCCACACGAAATGATGACCCAAGTAGCAACAACATTGATAGACAATAGTTCTCATCTGCTTTCAATATCTGATTGTAAATGCAAAAAGAAATGTCGCTCTAGAATGTTTAAATTCAAGTTTTATATTAGAAAATTTATAAATTCCATGAGTTCCCCACAAGAATTCCTAAGATAAATTTCCTACCCCAATATTAAAAAAAAGAAAAGGAAATTAGAAAGAAGGAAAGAAAGTCTAGATTCATGGTAACACATTTATTTATATTTTTTCCAAAGCTTTTACAGGCATTGCAGAACATAAAAATTATAAGGTTCATTGAAAAGGAAAAGAAAAGAAAAATTAAATTACTAACAAAGAGAGAACCAAAAAGAAAAGTGAAGTTACCATTAGTATCATTTGGAAGTGGGAAGAACTGTAGATAACAAAATGTTGCGACAACAAGGCCTGCAATAATAAATTATACATATTTTAAGTAACATAAGACACTGAATCGCAGATATGATTCAATTTGCTCTGCTATTGAATGATTACCAGCCAAAGAACAAACCTATGAGAGCTGCAGCAAACACATCGGGCCAATGGTGCCAATAGTCATCCACCCGAGAAACGCCAAAAAACAATGCATAGTTTTGATATATGCCCTCTGCGATCAAATGCTTGGATTTTCCCAGCTAAGTACCATGATAAAAATCCCAGACCTGCAAAGGACCCTGCAAAAGGGTTGTAAATATCGTCAGATAAATGGGTGGACACATGTTACAGGTTTTTCAACATACATAATTAAGCACATTTTCTGCCCCCAACTCAACAGTAAGAAAATTCAAGGAAACACATCTATAAGCCTCTTTTTTTTGGGGGGGGGGGGAGGGTGGACACACATATAAGTTCAACCAAAAAGAAATTTTTATAAACTACATTTAAATGAATGAGAACATTTGAAATCTAATTAGGTATTTTGTCTAGCATAGTAGAAATATTAACACTACTTTCAAGAGTCATAAAAATTACTTTGATTTTGCTATCCAAAAGATAAATGTTGAGAAACTGCTAGCTGAAAGAGTAGCATAACTCATTTTCAAAAAATTCTAATTCATAAATCCAAATTAATTTCATAACTCCAACTCTGAAAAATCCTGGATTTCATGAGGAACGGGCATTGAGCAATAATAATCTGTTGATTTGTTTTCTATATTATTAGAGAGATTGAAGAAATGAAAGGAAGAAAAGAAAGAAATTAGGAGTAAAAAGAATGTAGAGAGAAGATATTGAGGAAGAAAAAGAAGAAAAAAGAGAGGAACCAAAAAAGAAAGAAAAATAGGAGACAATAATGTGTGCGCGCGCGCACGACAGAGAGAAGGATATAACAAAGTTGAGAAAGCTAGAGATGAGGAAGAGGAAGTAGGATACAGAAACTCTTTCATCTCTCTTTCAAATATTCCCAAATTTTATTCATTCTTTGAATCTAATTTCATTTTACACCAATAAGGCCTATACATAGACGCCTCATAAATCCTAAACACACAGCTATTGTCTAAAATTAATCATACCTAACATTGATAATATCCTAATGGCACTAAAATTATACCATTTAAGCCTCTAAAGTTCGTAATAAAATGAAATATTCATTAAGATTATATATTTACAAGATGCATAATAAAAATTAAATATAACAAGCAACATGTCTTCTTCTCACTTGTTACACATTTGGATTAAGATAAAAATTCAAGCATATAAGTAGGAAGTGTTGCTTACATGAAGTATGGCCACTCGGAAAGCTCTTGTATCCTTCTTTAATATCGCTAGGGTTACCATGACATATGACATTACCCCACTTATCATCATATTTCTGGAGGGGAGACAAAACAAAAATATGTAAGGAAGGTATGCAAGACTAGATTGACGGACACAAAATAAATCTAACACTCTACATACAGGAATTCCATCTGGAAAGCAACGCCAAAAGAAATCAGGTCGAGGCCGGCCAACTGCATCTTTTATTGCATCAGTGAGGACCCCAGTAATCAAGACAGCGAACAAGAGGCCTGCACTTAATAAGTATGTACAAGTCATGCATCAAACTAGACACTTCCTAATTAGCCAATAGCAAGAAAAGGGTTCCCAAATTGAAATTAAAATGCATCAAATATAATTACCTAATATGCTGTGGTGGAGATCATAGACATCGTTCCGGCGAATATAGAAGAAAAGGAAAATGACGATAGGCAACAATATTGAATACATCTGAGCATCAAGAAAAGAAGTTTTCATCAGTTGTACTTTCTTTCAAAGAATCAACATGTGCCAACTAAAAATTGAAATTGTCCTCCTCATTCTCTACATGAATTTGCCTTTATGGATTTCATTTAATTTTTATTGAAATTGTAATATATTTGTTTCAATTGCTACTCAATATCTAGTAAATCGATTGTTAATCTCATTTAGAATTCCAAGAGACATGTATATGTATATCATATATGTGTACACAAAGAGAGAGAGTATTGCATGTGCAATATATCTAATAAAGAAAATGTTTATTGGCATATTTAGAAAAAGTTTCACTTTTAAGATCAAATCAAAAAACCTTTAAATGGTCCGTTGCTTCTTTTTTCTTTCTTTCTTTTTTTTTTCAACTTAATGTGCTTCTATTAATATTTCAAATTGTTCATCTAAAAAATCAAATTGATCTTGTTGGATCTTAAATATTATAATTCTTCTTCATTGACTGATATCAGCATCATTTCACTAAATAAGATCAAGGTAAACATGTTGATAAATATGAAGCCAAATTGTAAAGGATTGTAGTAAACCGAATACGAAAGATCCCAATTATATAATTGAAATTAGAAAGACACACGATTTCAAATTTAATAAATCAAAAAAAGAGACACTCACAGGAACAGCCCACACAGGCACAGTATTCGGCTTGAATGGTAATTTGAGGTCAACCATCATTTCCTCCCCAACAAAGCGGTAAAATGGGTTTATCATATATAGTATGATCTCTGTGACCACAAGAAGCAGCAATATAAGCCAATCATGCCTGTGATTCCTTGCAACTGAGGCTCCATGAGACTTAATGGTGTGTGCACCAAGCTCTGCCTCGCTCATTCTACCCTGCTGACATAAAAAAAAAAAATGAAAAAAAGGTTGTAGCAGTGAACAAAGCTCCCGCTTACAGTAGGGTCTGGAAGAGTTTGGTAACACGAACAACAGTCATTATGATATAAACAATAGTATTGTTTCCTAGGACATTATTTCTTCCCAAAAATACCAAAAACATAAGTATTGAATTTTCATTACATTAAACAAGTTCATTAAAAAGACCAACAGCTTAATGGGAAATTTTTTTTGTGAAGTTGTCTCATCTTCTGTGCTAATTAACCTCTTGAATATCAATCACACAAATTACTTTCACCACTTTTTCAAGCATGAAGAGATCACCCCACATATTGCTATGTATTTGATACGTGAAGCTACCAATGTATTAAGCAATTCACAATTTTCCAGGAAAGGAATTCTGTTGTGATAAATCGTAATAACTATATATAGATTTTCACGGGCATGCAATTCTCTTTTTCCAAATTTTTTGTCCCCCCTCTATACACTCTTATTTGAACGAACATGTGTCACGTGCAACTGGTAGTGCATTGAGACAGGGAGACATAATATAGGTTTTGTGAACAAAAGATTGCAGTCAATTTCATGCAAGTCACAACCGTAGAAATAGCACCCTGAAATTTCAATTTGGAATAGTTCAAGCAAGCAGTAGGTGACATTACTTTTCTCCTATATCTAAGAAAGTTATGAATCTAAAAATTTTATACTTTAAAATCTGACCAAACCTTTCTTCCCATATCAACAACAATAATAATAATAATAATAATTTCAGACTAGTCCTCAAATATCTAATCCCATAGAGATATAGTAGGCTCCACTTTTATCAACACGAAAACAAAACACTAAAATAAACCAATATTTCCACCATATAAATGGCATGTTTTGTCTTTTACTATTGGTACAAGAAATTATCTGATCATAGTTGCACACTGATCGTCAGGGTTTTACCCACTAGATCAATTCACATGACAACCGTTCAGACTTAGTCCTGGGTTTGTTTGAATGGCTTAACTAGTCAGAATCATATTAGGCATTCAAAGTCACTTAATTTAACAAGATGGTTGTAGGGAAACTCAAAATTCACCCTAAAACAAGTCAAACTGTAGCCCTCGTGTTAAGGAGTATCACAGATCAACACGTAAAAAGATCAAACTCTGATGATTGGAGTTCAGGTCATGATTTATGGTAGACCACCCGAAATCCCTCTGTTCTTTTGCCTCAATGCCTTTTCCAATGTAAGATCATATGAGAATCTCTAGACACAAAAATCTCGAGACATGAAGTGTATTGAGACAGAGGGACAAAGAAATATGGGAACAAAGAATTTTCTGTCACTTCAAGTTTTGGGTACTTTGTGCTGATTAAAATTACAGTCAGTAAAAAAAGCATTTCCATATCTTCTATTAATCAACCAACTACACAAGCTTAATCAAATTGACTTAAATTAAACCCTTTCTTTTAATTTTTATCCAATGGTATGTCCAATCCTTCCATGAAAAGCTAAATTACTACTTAAAACTTTGCTTGGTTACAGTTTTCAAAAAACACTTTTCAAAAAATTTTGCCTTCTTGTCTTCCGTATTTTTTTGTTTTTATTGAATTTTTTTAATATCTTAAGCAATTTTTTTTAATTTCTAGACATACCTAATATAAATGTACTTAAAAAGTAAAAATATTGTGAAAAAAACTTTTTAAAAATTCACTAAATACCAAAAATACAAAAAAAAAAAAAACGAGAATTCAGTACATTTTTTGTATTTTTATGTATTTATTAATTTTTTAAAATAATTTTTCACAATTTTTTTACTTTTTAGATACATCTAAGTAAGGTGCATCTAAAAAAGTAAAAAAAAGATGTTTAAAATTTTAAAAATATTCGATAAAATCAAAAAAATACGAAAATAAAAAAACTCAATTTTCAAAAACTTTAATCCAAAAAACTCAAACCAAACACACTATATTTTGAGAGAATGATTAGATCATACTAACTCACTTTAAACTTTATCAACAAAAAGTATCCATTACAATGTGTTTGAATCTTGAATTTATGTAGAAAATTTGTGGAGTAAAAGAATAAGGAAAAAGTTAACAATACTACATACCAAGAAAATAATACCAAAAAGTACAACACCGTACTAGAAAAATCATAGTAGATAGTATTTTCGAAAGTGAATGAAATATAAACTACATATCGCGAAAAATTACCTGCAAAATGTACATCGGTGAACCAAAATTATTATGAGTGTTACCCACACCCCCATCAATTTTAAGTCTACACCGTACACCTCACATTGAGAGTAATTTTCAGGGGAAAATTCATGGTAGATAGTATTTTCAAAAGTGAATGAAAGATAAACTATAGTATTTTCAAAAGTGAATGAAAGATAAACAATTTTTAATTTTTTCTTCCTTTATTGTTTATTTTCTCTCCACAAATTCCTCATTCAAGATCCAAACACAACTTTAGTTTATTTAATAATAAATAATAAAAAGAAAAGAAAAGCAACTAACCTGGAAGATACCCCTGAAATTGGGAAAAGAACAACAAGAGATCATATTCCGCCAAGCCATAGTCGGCACAAAGTAGCGCAATTAGGCGACTGAATACTAGATTCTAAAGAACAAAAATGTAATGTAATCAGAGAGAGAGAGAGAGAGAGAGAGAGAGAGAGAGAAAATATGCTTTGTGGCTAATAATACAAATGATGACTAGAAATTGAAAACCTTATCTTAAATAGTAGGGTTTAAAAGTTAAAAAATACAAAAATAGTAGTGATTTCATTTCAGTGCAATGAGGGAGAAAAAAAGAGGAAATGATGGAAAAAGAGACCAGCTATGTACCTGAAAAGGATCAACAATGATTATGGTGTTGACGAAAATGGATTTTCCGGGCAAATGAACCGGAAAACTGTTCACGGGGACCACCCAACCACCAAAGTGTTCCTCAATGCTCTCACCCTAATAATGCAACCTTGATGAGGAGACAGAGAGAGAGAAAGAGAAAGAGAAAGAGAGAAGAAAGAGAAAGAATTTGAAATGAAATGGAGATGTTAAATGGTGGGGGGACGGTTAAGAGTGAAGATTTTTTTTTTTTTTTTTTTTAAGAAGGGAAGAGTGAAGATCGTATGTATGTATGTGTTTGCATTTATGTATGTGTTGTCATCGGTACCCGGATTCTAGGAACGAGTCAGTTTATCACTCTTTTTTATTATATATAATACTAGTAAATAAAAAATGGGAGCAGCTTCCTCCGGTC
The DNA here is from genome assembly GCA_025200525.1 of Camellia lanceoleosa. Lineage (NCBI taxonomy): Eukaryota > Viridiplantae > Streptophyta > Magnoliopsida > Ericales > Theaceae > Camellia > Camellia lanceoleosa. Next base: position 39,179,516 of record CM045767.1, on the reverse strand, counting down.
CTAAATTGGGTTAGAGGATATTGTTAGGTCTGTAAAAATTTATTATGAATTTTATTTTCATAATTCGAATCGTTCGTTGTGTAAAATTTATCAAGAACTATATATTTGTAAAAAATTATGTTGATCATATATCGATACCTATCTCATTGAATCAATTTTCTGTCAACTGTTAATTTGTTCATCGTTTATTTTTTTTTATACAAAACTAATTGATCACATAGCTATCGATATTTGATCAACGTAATTTTTTATAAACATATAATAATCAATAAGTTCTACACATTGATGGTTCAGATTATCAAAACGGGACCCGTGTAGATCTCCATAAGCCCAACAACAGCCCAAAAAAAAATCAGCAACCCTAACGATTCAGGAGGGGAAAAAAAAAATTTGTGTCTTGTTTAAAGTTTGCTTATTTAATATATTTTTAAATTTTTTATAAAAAATATATTAAAAAATAAAGAGATAATATGACCCAAATAAATATACTTATCAAATAAATACACTCATTTAGATCATCCTCAAACAATTCCTATTTGGGGTGTAAATGACATAGTTTGAGAATGAAAACTTAATTTAAACAATAAATATTAAAAATTTTATTTTTATTTTTACTTGAATTGCTCACACATTAATGATTTTTCAAATGCTAATTAATTTGTTTGGTTACAGTTTTTAGAAAACAGTTTTCAAAAAATTCTACTTTTTTTTATTTTTCATATTTTAAGGTTTTCAATGAACTTTTTTAATATTTTAAGCAATTTTTTAAATTTTAGACACACCTAACATAAATACACTTAAAAAGTATAATATTTGTGAATTTTTTATAAAAAAAATACACTAAATACCAAAAAATACAAAAAAATACGAAAATTTAGTAAATTTTTCATATTTTTGTGTATTTATTAATTTTTTAAAATATTTTTTTATAAATATTTTACTATTTAGATATATCTAATTAAGGTGCATTTAAAAAAGTAAAAAAATTACTTAAAATTTCGGGCAAAGGTTTAGTTGAATTACAGATTCCCTCTTAAGGTTTTAAAAATTATATCCCGCCCCGCAAGATTTATGTTTGCATAACAATTTAATCCCTACGATTAACTAAACGTTAAGAATGATTAGTTGACATCACCAAAATATAAATTGATGGACGATATTGCCTCTGCTGAAATCACTTTGATAAATCAACAAAATTTATAAAAGAATTACGTTAGATGGAAAAAAAAAAAAAAAAAAAAAATTGGAACCATGTTTGATTTGTTGTTTAGAAAAAAAATTTCAAAATTTTTAAAAAAAATAAAAACTAATTTAATAAAAATAAATATGAAAAAATATATTTAATTTGTAAAAATTATTTCTAACCACTCGGAAGATAAAATTATACAAAAATAATAATAATTTTTTATTTTTTATTTATTAACCAAATTAATTTTTAATTTTTTTTTAAAAAATTAAGAATAAATTTCTAAAAATCAAACCAAACATATTCTAAGAATTTTTTGACATGTCATTTCTTATGTTTTTAACTTATTTAATTATTTGTTAATTTTATGATATTTTCACCATCTAACACTACAATACATAAGAGTTTTAGAGACCAATTTTTTTGATTTCTAAAAGTGAAAATTTTGTTGCAAAAAATATTTAGAGACTAATTTTCTATCGTCGTGAGGATAGTCGATAAAAGGTCGCTCTTGAAAAGTCAAAAATAAGGTTTTTAGCGATAAAATTTCAAAAATGTCAATAATAAATAGACTTTTAGGATAATTTGGTCTCAAAATGGTTTATTTTTTGAGACAAAAATTTTGGGACAGGATGTAATTTTTGAAACCTTAGAAGGAATTTGTAATTTCGTTAAACCTCAAGGGAGGTGTACTTTGCTCTAAAATTTAAAAAATATTTACTAAAAATAAAAAAATACGAAAAAAAAAACTTAATTTTCAAAAAACTGAATTCAGAAAATTGAAACCAAACGCACTGAATTTTTCTCAATTTACATATCAATGAATTTTTTTTATTATAATTTTATCTTAAAATAAAAATATTATCACTCTTTTATAATCTTTTACTTAAATCCTAATTCTAAAACAATAAGTACTTTTCACCGTCATCTCTTCCATCTAATATTCGCTCTTGTCGCTTCTTGTTGTTTCATCACGAACTATTCTTTCCTGCGAAACTTCTCCATTGCAAACCCCCATCGTTGCAAGCAGTCAATTGCAACTACCTTCGCCATAAGTAACTTCCACTTCTTCATTGCGAGCCTGCCTTGCAACTGAGATTGACAGAAAGAAAAATCAAGTAAAGAGAGTGGGATTTGTAGTGATAGGACTAATAAGTAGAGAAGAGTTGCGGAAAGGCGAGGGTGGTGACTCAATGTAGAGGGCGTTGCGGCCACGCGACAAGTTAGGGTTATGAATTAGGGTTTGAATTTGAAGAATGAAAAAAATGAAGGTATTTTTTGTATGGAAGGTTGTGTGAGATAATCTCGCTTTCATACTTTTATTTCTCTTTGTATCTTTATACTCTTTTTGTAAACTCTAATTTGAACCCACACTGATAATTCGAATTATCAATCTCGTAAGTTTCATAATAAAGTCATTTATGCAAAAAAATGAGCTTTATCAAAAAATTATAAATTTAATAAAAAATCGCATGTTGTTTTATAAAATAAACAACAAATATAATTGCAAACTTAAATTGATCTAAATGATTATTTTTAAAATCATTCTTGCTATATATATATATTTTAAATATATATATATATCTATGATTACAATTATTAATCAATTTTTTCATAAGAACAATGAACCCATAGGAATATGTCAAAATAAGGGTCGTGACCAGTTGTACGGGTCCTCCAACTGGACAGCCCAATTTAGAAGATGTTTGGGTGAAATACAAAAGTGTATTTTTTTTTTATCTTTTTATTTTTTAAAGTTAAATTATCTCTCTATTTTTTTTTATAAAAATAAAAAAATATATATATTTATTTAAATCATTCTAAATACTCTCTTACATATGTGGGTGGGAGGAAAGTTGCGCTGTAATTTTTTTGATTTGTTTCATAGAAAAAGCATTTTCATTTATAAAATAAAATAATATTTTTATAATTTTTAAAATTAAATTCTACATTACTATTTTGAATTGCAATTAATGGGATTAGGATAGGACCATTTCCTAAGTAGTTGCCCTTCCTATCATGTTTGGTTGGTACAACTGTAATGCTCACATGCACACAAATGGTAATAAGTCACAGTCAAGACACATATACATTTACAAAAACAGAAATGCTAGAGACCCGTAGGGTAGGACCCACAACCCCCGCAGCATTTGTAAGAGAGAGAGAGAGAGGGGAGAGAAGTAAAAAGAAAAATCATAATGAGTGTTTATTAATCAATTAAAGGTTGTGAGGGTTACAAAATTTAAGGGTCCAAAATATTTTCCTTACAAAAATGTTTGGAAGTTTTAAAATAAGAACTCTGTTAGGGATGGTAATTTGAACCGACCTGACAGGGTCACGATCCCTCGACTCCGATTTGAACGGTTTTTTTCCAAAAAATATTCTCGATGGGACGAAGATGGTATTAACAAATCATTCCCCGATAAATTTCGGGCCGATGACGGTGATAAATGTGCTGGCCCTAACCCTCGGCCCGACCTCGGTCCTATTTGTCCCGAAGTGGTACATATATATTATATACATGCTTTTTGATTAGTTTCCCCAAGTGGTACTCAGATTTCTCTTCCTCTCTGTGATGTTGATGATGTTGGTCAATGATGTTAATGATGTTTGTTTGTTTTTTTTTTTTGATCGGATGTTGATGATGTTTGTTGTTGATGATGTTGAATGTTGCTGTTGTTTTTTTTTTTGGTCCGAGAAATTTTTGGGGTCGGGGAAACCCGATCTCCGTTGGGGGACGGGGACGGGAACGAGAACGGTGATAGATTTCCGTTGGGGATCGGGGCCGGGAACGGATAAATGTTTACCATCGGGGATCGGAGACGAGGAGTGCAATCCCCGGCCCCGCCCCGCCCCGTTGCCATTCCTAAACTCTGTATTTGGTTGGAGATTTGATGAAGAATTTTGAAAGGAAAATAAAAAAAGTATCCATTGATTTGATCTTTTGGCCTTTTTTTTAATTTTTTATTTTTACATTTCTATGTCATTAGAGCTATGTATCATTACTAACATATTTATAGCAAAGCTCATAAAATTAATACAAATTAAATATTTTAGAAAATTAATTTAAATTAAAATTTTGATTTCTAACCCCAATGGGTTATCGTCACGGGTATTATTAAGTACTGTCACAGACAAACTCTCCTCAATGTTACTTTGAGTTCTACTGCTTCTTAGGGATAGCAGAGTATTTTATGGGGTAGGGATCTACTAAAGTCATGTCTTCATTGGGTAGTGGGGAATGGGCAACAAATTCGGTCTTTCGAAGATCAACGGATCCCTTCTATGCTGAATCCCTTACAAGGAAGGGATATTACAAAATTCTTCCAGATATGCGGGTAGAACATTTTATTGATTGGGTTCACGGCTGTTGGAGGGAGAATTTGCTAAGATTGTTCTTCCCAGTAGACTGTACTCGAACTATTATATCAGTTCACATACCCAATTATCCTTGTGAAGACAGACTAGTCTGGAGCCCAATTAAAAATGGAGTTTATTTTGTAAAATCTGGATATAAACAGGCCTTGATTCGTACTTATCCTATGTTTTATAGGACTTGCTCTACTTAAGGGGTATGGAAGAAGTTATGGAATATAGGCTTACCTCCAAAATGGACTGTCTTCATTTGGAAATGTCTTTATAAAATTCTTTCCGTCCAATGGGAATTAAAAAAATGTGGTGTCCAAGTTAACACTAGATGCGCCAGATGTAACAATGAAGAGGAGACAATTGAACGTGTATTTTTTGAATGTGAGTAGGCACAAAGAGTATAGAGGGGATCGCCTTTGGGTCTGGATTTTAGAATTGGTGTACTGATATCTTTTTTCCAAATATTGAGAACACATTAGAGGGAGCTAGAAAACTCTTTGATATGTTCTCATGTCTTAATAAAACAGGCAATGGAACTTGCTCTACTTCTGAAAATAATCTAGACACTAACACATTTACACTTTGCATTTTGTAGAATGTTATGGACACCAGCAGTGCAATAGATTTTTCGCATTTCATCATAGATGGCTCGTGGAAATCACTAACCGCCTACGCTGGAATTGCATGGATTTGCTTGGACAACAAGAAGCAGCTGATCAAAAGGCAGGCTATGATGAAGATATCCTTACCACATGCCTTATTAGCTGAAGCGCATTCATGCTTGGATGCAATCAGATGGGCTGTATAGCAAGATTTGAAACATATAAATGTGTACATAGACTATCAGGTACCGGTCCAGATGCTTCAACAACAACGATGTTAGGAGGATTGGCACATTATTACTTTTGTTCATGATATTCTAGTCTATGCAAAGTGTTTGAATTATATATGTACTCATAAAGTTGCCAGAAGTGTTATTCAGACAGCACATAATCTGGCAAAAAATGTAACTACTAATACTTAAAGGTATAATATATGGATGGTTGTTTCGTTCAAAGAAAAAAAAAAAACCGTTGCTAAACTGTTATACACAAAATTTCATGCATACGTCATACTTTTGGGGTTTATTATCCATTAAATTATATTAATAAATTTATCATTATAAATTTATTCATAAAAATAAGACAAATTAATAAATTTATCACATAATAAATTTATCAATACGACTTAATGGGTAATAAATATCAAAAGTAGGACTTATTTATAATTTACCCTAATATTTTGGGTAAATTATAAAAGAAATTGAGGATTTACTGTTATATCAAAACAAATTTTGTGTTTTTAATTTGTCAATTTAAATCACAAGTTTTTGATTTGTTTTTAATTTGAATAATTTGTCTATTTTTGTTTAGTTTACCCATACGGGGCTTGACCCGTGAATGAGCTTTGTGTTGCGTCTTATAAGTATAGCACTTTGTTGTGAGTCCGTGAAGGCATATTCTAAATTTAATTTAATGATCCGAAGTGTTTATAGTGTAGAGTTCAAATAGTAGATTATCTATGAAAAAATTCAAGTTAATTAGACAGATGTAACCCATAATGAGACCACGTTTATGTTTAGAAAAATAAATGGTTAGCATGATTTTAATAATTTTTTAGAGTTATTATCTGTCTTGATCATGGGATTATACTTGTCCAATTAATTTCATTTTTTTATACGAATAATATACTCAACGAACCCTATAATATAAACGATTCGGATTATTAAAATATGATTGGAATAAACCTCATAGGATATGATAGCATGGGTGCTATCACAATACCCACCCCTAATCCATTTATCCTAGTTTTAATTGAGCCCTCCACAAGTCGACCATCGATAGATTGGTCTATTGGATTAGTTAATCCAATTGGCCGAATACCAAATTATCAAAAAAATAAAATGAAAATAAAATTGAAAAGAAAATAATATTTTAATCATTACACTGAAAAAAAAAAGTATTTTAAACAATGTATACATAATTTATAAAATCTTATAAAATAAATAATTACAATTATTAAAATGAAACTCATAAACCGTATAGACTGAAACAGTACACTCCAATTCAAATATGGGAGGGAGACAATCAGATCAAAAAAATAATAACTTGTTCGGTTTTGGTTTTCAAAAAACACTTTGCAGAAAATTATATTTTTTTATTTTCCGTATTTTTTTGTTTTCAATAAATTTTTTTAATGTTTTAAGCCATTTTTTAAAAAAAATTTTAGACACCTAATATAAATACACTTAAAAATATAATATTTGTGAAAAACATTTTAAAAAATTCACTAAATATCAAAAATACAAAAAAATACGAAAATTCAGTACATTTTTCATATTTTTGTGTATTTATAAATTTTTTAAAATAATTTTTCATAAATATTTTATTATTTAGATATATTTAAGTAAGGTGCATCTAAAAAAGTAAAAAATTCTTTAAAATTTTACAAATATTTACTAAAAATAAAAAAATATAAAAAATAAACTGAAATTTTTTTTTTTTGAACTATGAAAAATAAACTGAATTTAACCAACTAAAACCAAACACACGGAATTATTGTGAAATTGAAAGAATCCTTCATTCTAGAATAGAAGCCGCCCGATATGTTGGACTGTTCAACGGTCAGCAGATGGGGAGTTGGCTCTACAGGTATCAGCAGATAAAAACCGGTAGGCCGTGTGGGGCCTACTCGGAGGACTTGCTTTTCCACGTAATACGACGTCGTGGGAATAAAAAAATTGTTTGTTTAGAAAAATGGGTCTTCAAACGCGTTGACAGGGCTTCCTTGCTACTATCCTGGTAAGAGGCCCAGGTCCGCGTAGGTAATTGGGCTCTTGATTTTTGGTTTGGTTAAAAAACTATTTTTAATTTTTTTTTTGGTCAAATTTAAGTCTACTACATTTGAAAATAGCTGTGATCAAGACCCCCACATATTCCCACCCCCACCACCCCCCACCCCCCACACACACGTGGGGGTTGGTGAGTGGGGGAAAAAAAAAAAAAAAAACAATTTTGACCAATGAAAAGACAAAGGGGGTCGTGGGGATAAGTTTGAAAGAGGGTCTCAGTCTTTTTTCATTTGAAAATACTCGAGTTTTTTTTGATGGAAAAAAAACTATTTCATTGTTTTTATTTTTTAAATAGGACCCTTAGGCAAGAGGTCCATTTTTAAAATTCTTGAGTCAACAAACTTAAGTTTAAATCTTGTTAGGCCAAAAAAATATTATTTGTCTAAAAAGACGTATATCTATTCAAAATTTATTTATCTTTGTATTTGTTTAATTATTCCACTATCTGTATACATGTTACCTATTAGTGCAACTATGTATTTAAATGTCTAACTATTTGTTCACTTATCACTTATTTGTTCAACTTATTACCACCATTGTCAACCACCACTTTTTTGACATCAACCACTTTTCGTGCAAAATTTCAACATGCTTCATTCTTACCAAATAAGATTAATTATTGAACATAATACCTAAAGCACCCATCAACTTGGATTTACCGACAATTTTTTCTTTTGAATAATGCACAAGCATTATATAATTTTCATATATATTTTTCTTGTCTATCAGTTACAAAAATATTACAAATTAAATAACTCACAAGAATTATATAATTTTCATATCTGTTTTTATTTTCTACCAATTACACAAAAAAAAAAAAAAAAAATACAATTGTAAGTGCATTCTATCATCTATTTTATTATATATGAAAATACCTGAGTTGGTGTTGATATTTGTTGTCCCATAATTTTTATAATTTAAATAATTCACAAGAATTGCATAATTTTTATGTCTATTTTTTCTTTTTTATGTCAATTTATAAATATATTAGACTACATAGTGGCTCATTATTGTACCAATTACTGCACTACACAGATTGTTTCTCATTTCTCTCTCTCTCTCGACGGTTTCACTTTTTCTCCTTTCAACAATACTTTTTTCTTCTCCAACTATTGGTTATATATTTTAAAAATAATTTTCTATGGTTTATATATATTTTTTATAGTTGCATTGAATATATGAGTGTGAGAACAAATTAATTGATTAATATGTAGAATGTGAAAGAATGAGAGATGAGCGAAAAGAAAAAAAAAAAAGAGATTGATTGAAGTATAAAAGAAAAAAGAAACGAGAGACAAGAAAGAAGACAATTTTAAAAATAATTATCTCTCATTGTAAACCAAACATGTTTTTGAATTTTTCAATCCAAAAATTGATTTAAAACTTAAACCAAAAATTGTTAAATTAAACCAAACACAATCAAATATTGTGAAGTATGTTTTCTTTATACTATTTCGTAATAGTAGAACAGTGACACTCTTTTAATGTTGAGAAAATCTTGTGATACAAACCAATATGCACCCTTTCACAATTTGTATAATTTTATTATAAAATTTTATAATATCAATTATAAAATACGTAATTTCGTCACAAATTAGTATAATAAAATGTCTAAAATTTGTGATTCATATATCAAAATTTTATGATTTGGTTATGATATTTTTTATTATGTCAATTTGTGATGAAATTACACATTTTATAATTGATGTTACAAATTTTTATGATAAAATTATACTAGTTTATAATAGGAACCATAGGATTTCCATTATTGTTGTGATGGATTCATTACTTTCTTTTCTCTCATTGTCTCAAAAAATTATTAGTGGGTCTTGGTGTACCACGTGTTGGTACTGCTCACCATTCATAGCTTATTATATCTCTTATATTTCTTAATTACTCAATATAAAATCATAAATCTCATTATCTTCACTAATCACAATACATATAGAGTATCACGTGACGCTACTCTTGAACCAACCAATAACTTCTCCAATGTCTCATGCACTGTTTGCTAATGTTATGATATATCAACTCAACAAATGACATTGATCTAATGGCCTATTTCACCAATTGGATTAAAAGTTAAAAAGTTGACTTTTTAATTTTTTTAAATCACATTATTATTATTATTTTTTTTGTACACAATTTTTAAAAAAAAATAAAAAAATTGTTTTTAGCCTACTTTCCAAATAAGCGAATAAAGGAAGAGAATGAGTGGATTACTCTAGAATGTTTTATTTTCCCTCCGGAGATCCTTTTTTTTTTTTTTTTTTATAATTTTTTTTTTAAAGCTAACGTGATTACTGTTTCTTTTCACCCATTTCTCTCTTAATTTGATTTATTTAATTTGATTTCTTTATTATGGTATATCAATTATATGCCATCACATATCTTCCTCAACCGCACCATATTTTGTTTGGTATCCTTTTAGTTTCTTCGTTTTTAATTTTACTTTTATTTAATTTTATTTATTTATTTCTTTTCCTTTCTAGTTACATTTTAATTTTTAATTTTATGTATACAAATTAATTTTCTCAATGTAATTTCCCTGTCTCCGGTAATTGTTCAAATCAAAACCTCATAAACTAATCAAATTCGTATTTAGATCAAAATTTGTTATCTATAACAGCATACTCATTGGGTGTACAAACACCTTTAGTGTGTGCATAGATATACTATTTTAATCCTCCAAACTTTTAATGTAATTCCAAAAAAAAAAAATTTGTTGTGTTGGTAACATTATTATTATTATTATTATTATTATTTGCTTTTGTTCTTCATTTTGTTTTTTGAAAATTAGAAACAAAAGTTTATTTGATTCGTATATTGGCTTTTGTTTTTTTTTTTTTTCAAAGATAAAATTGATTTAAAAAATTTTTAAACAAAAAAAAAGTGTTTTAACTTGTCTTCGTTGCAAGTTTGGATCCATTGCCATTCAACCTGCTTTCAACAACTTTCTTGTAAACTCTGATCACCTTACAGTGACTTTTTGATAATTCTTCATAGATTGAACGGTTACCGGCAATGACTTTTGATAGCCTTCCATCCACCTTGTAATTTTTAATAATTCTACATCACTAACTACGGTGGCCACCTCTGACCACCTCTCCACCAATATCTGTCCATTCTCTACTATTGGCCATCACATTTGACAACTCATCAAATATGTTTTTTTATTTTTAGGCCCTGTTTGTTTTGGGCTATAGGGAGAGTATTGGGACTAGTAATACCAAGGTATTACTAATGTCCTTGTTTGTTTGGAGAGATAGCCTTGGGACTATTAGTCCCTTGGTATTACTAATACCCTTGGAAGGGGGATTGGTAAGGAGGAGGTAGAGATGGTATTAGAAAATAGTGAAGGGATTAGAAATTTTTTTATTTTTTATATATTGGGAATTTTTTTAAAAATATAATGTTTAATTTTTTATATTTTTTTATTTGTTTTATTATTTTATATAAAAATAATTTAACAATTCCTCATTATTAATCTCCTCACTATCAATCCCCTCACTAACAATCCCCTCACTATTAATCCCCTCATTATCAATCCTCTCTATTCTATCTCCCAAAACAAACGGGGCCTTATGTTCAAAGCTTTTGTGTATACAAAAAGTGTTTGTTTTAGTTATTTCATAAAAAATAAAACAAAAAATTATTCCCTGTTTTTTTGTAAACAAAAAAACTTGCAATCTTATCAAAAGATACATTAGCTTCTCATTTGAGCATTGAAATTTCATAATGAAACTTATGAGCAAAGGTAAGAAAATTTCATAATGAAATTTCACTCATTACATCATCTATCAATTAATATGTGTTACAACTTAAATTGAAGGTGAATTTCGCCTGAATCTGTATGTTTTTTCTTCTTCATCTTTGTGTTTCTTTCTTCTGTGTTAAGTTATTTTTTCTTAGTTTAAATTTTAAATTATAATAAAAAAAAATACATGATCTAATGTGATAATTTTTTCATTTTTATTGATGATTAGACTGTATTGACTAATTAGAGAAATCAAAAGGTTCTAATAAAAAACTAGAAATCAGAAAATGACAATACAAAAATTAGATGAAGTTAGAAGAACCAAACAATAATCTAATTTTTTTTTGGCTTTATTATTATTTTTTCGAATTCCCATTTGAGGAATTTAGAGAGAACTTTCATAGGTTTACCAACAATTTATTTATTTTTTAAATGGGGTTAACACGCTACGCTAATGCAATATGGACGTGTGGATTGCTACATTTGAGATTACTTACGAAGGTGCTATAAATTTTATTTATTAAATTACAAATATACCCTCATATATTTATTTAAAATATTGATTGTACTTGTACTTCTAATAATTACATTTTGCCCCTGTTTGGCATTTATGTTGGGGGCTAAATAATCACAAAAAGATAAAATTGACTACAAAAGTTAATAAGACAAAATACTACTTTTTACTTATAATTATTACATTTTTTCTCTCATAAAAATCAAAAAAGCCTCAAAATAAAAACCAAACAAGGCTAAAAAAGCCAGGCTACCAACACAAAAAAGTTGGTTATATTAGCCTGTCACGCCCCGAACCCGCCCCTAGAAGTTCGGTGACGAGACCGGCCAGTAATCTTAGATTACCAAAGGCCTTTCCATGCAAAACATAAATAAAAGGGGCTCGCGGAAGCACAAGTAAATAATAAAGAGTCCAAGAGCTGTGCATAAATATGAACAAGTTATATACATGCCAAAATGATGAGTTAATTACCCACTATCTTTACATAACATGATCATATACACCGCATAACATCAGTTACAATAGTACAACAACAAAACAAAACCACAACGGCCTTCCAGGCCTAGCCCCGACTCGGAGCACTCAAAACTGGTAGGCTTCAAAATGGCGGCTCGAACAAGAATCCGCCTAGGCTTGACTCCCCGAAGGCTCACCTATAAATACATAAATACACACAATGAGCTAAAGCTCAGCAAGTAACATAACAGTAAAAGGGTTAGTGAACGAACTCCAACATTTCATATATACATAAAATAATCAGTCATCAGTCATTAATGGCATACTCCACAGACCCTTTTCATAATCTTTTCATAACCTTTTCATAACATGTGTCGACTAACGACTAGAGTAACCGGTCCCGGACACCGGTTAAACACATACCGAGATCTCGTAACCTTCACCGTGGATGCCATAATAGATTCGCAAACTAGGACAGTCGTTCACAGAAAACATTAACGTTTCAAAACCATATCATAATAATCATTTTGAACATACTTTCATATAAACATATCTTTTACAGTGATGTTACTCACAGTGGGTTTCCAATACCGATTGTACGGTCTTCGAAGTTCGACCTGCAATTGACATTATAAAACATTTCTTCAATATACATATCATAAATCATGTAATTCATGCACTTCATTCTTTTCTTTACATTCTTCTCATGTTCATTCCTTTCATATTCGTTTCATGCATTCCATTCATTCTTTACTTCCTTTCATTCCTTATTACATTCTTTCATACTCATTTCATGTTCATAATATGCTAAAAAAACATGATTAACATGCTAAAAATCATGCAGAGCAACTTCCAGAATTTTCCTGAAAATAAACCTTCCCTTCGAAGCGCCCATGTCCGCCGGCGTCTGCAGATAAAATCGTCAAAAGCTATTTGAGAGGTTGAATTCACGCCGGCGGGACTATCTCCGCCGAGCGACAAAGGTAAAAGTCCGAATTTACGGTCGTTCTTCCTCTTTCAATCTTCCATTTCTTCTTACAAAATCATTCCCAAATACATGAAATCCAAGTCTCAAAACCTTGAACAACAACTTGAATTAACTATTACAACTTTAATCAAACCTCAATTACATCATATAGAAGATCAAACCCTTGATTTAAAATGAAAACCCATAAATCTATACATGCAACTTCATATCTCTATATTCATGGAGATTTCCCTCAAATGAGCCAAAGAAACATAAATCAACATATGTAAAGCCATGGATGCTCAAATTAAACATAATTTCCTCTTCAAGACTCTTGTTTACCATGAAATCATTGATGAACCAACCTTAATTAAAGGAAATAGGAAGAAATTCTTACCTTAATCTCTTGATTTCCCTTAATTTCCTTCTTGGCCTCCCTTTTCTCTTCTCTTTCCCGAACTCCCTCTTCTCTCTCTCTCTCTCCAGATTTTCTCTCTTCTTGATTTGGTCTAATGAGTCAAAAAGTGATCCATCCATCCTTATCTTATAAGCCATATATAACACATAATCCATTTTGAGCCAAAAACGGGTACCAAACAAGGCTTAACGAATCAGATAATTTTCAGTCTTAAATTTACCATTTCAGATCGTTCTAAATATTCCCGGTATCGCATAGGTATTTTTAATTTCATTTTCAACTCATTCTCGTCATTATTTTCATCAAGATGTCATTTCAATGATATTTTTCCAAAAATAAGCAGATAGTCTTCAATTAAATCACACTCAAGCTTAATTAATTCGATAATTGTATCACACTTGCCCGGTCGTTACATTCTCCCCAACTTAAGAAGTTTGGTCCTCCAAACTTTTCTCATCTTAGCGAAGTTCAATCGAAATCTCGGTATATGTTACCAATCATTCCAATATCACGCAATAGTTCACAACAGTGTCATCATGTAGAAAGAATAATTCAGCAGTTCTATTCAGTTACTCAATTAGTCTATGTAGCAATCTCATAATAACCCGACATATAAGATACATATTCACTCGTGCCGAAGTCAACTAACAAATTCCACAGGGGTCAATGCAAAGGTAATAATGTAACATAATAATCCATAGCAAAGGAATAGTCACAATTCCATGTGATAATAGCATTCATACGATCTGAATAGTCCATAGTCCCAATTTGTCGTCCTTCACAATGAACTAAATACCGTAGAAGTCATTTATATATGCCCTCTAATTCAGTTTAAATCAGTTCAATCCAGAAGTCTAGGATACATTCGGAGTCAAAAATCATAGTTCCAATTGTCAAGCATAATAACCCATGGTCTAGTGTTCCCATTTCATGTGCAAGTTAAAAGTCCTTAGACAATTAATAGCAAAGGATAGCATAGGTAATAGCACAAGTCAGTTATACCGTCATGGTCATAGCCAATTTAGTTCATGTCATTCATATTCAATTAGTGTCACATAATTTGCATAGATGTATTGCCAAAATCAAGATATTCAATATTTCTCCATTGCATAGGTATCATCACTAACATAACATATATAAGAAATTCATACCTGTAGTTGTTTGTCCACTATTCTGCGTTTCACTTTTCTGTCCGCTAGTAACAGATCTCACATTTCTTGAGTAAACGTATGGGCAAGCTTTAGCTTTATGTCCTTCATCGCATTTGAAACAAACTCCGGTTCACGGCGACAAATACCCCAATGATGCTTTCCACATTTCGACAAGTAGGTTTACCCACACTTCCCTTTTTCAGATTCTCATCAATGTTCAACTTGATTCTCATTCACAGCGTCATTGATTCACCAACCATTCCACTTTCGCTTTCTTAACATCAACATATTGTTCTACCATTTCGATTAAAGCTTCCACCTTCGTTCTAACCGATCTATTACGGCATTAATGATTGATCTCATTTCCATTCTTTGCTTCTGTATTCTCCATTGGTCTATAGAACCCATAACATATAAATCATTTCATTCTCAACATACTGGTTCTTCTGTTATCTCATCATTCACTGTTCTCATTTTCTGTTCTCATAAACACACACACACATGCACATGTATGTATGCCATACTCTATATCTTTCTAATGCACCTAACAGCTCAAATGGACACGTGTGTGGGTAAATGACTCGTGCGCTCTGATACCACTCTGTCACGCCCCGAACCCGCCCCTAGAAGTTCGGTGACGAGACCGGCCAGTAATCTTAGATTACCAAAGGCCTTTCCATGCAAAACATAAATAAAAGGGGCTCGCGGAAGCACAAGTAAATAATAAAGAGTCCAAGAGCTGTGCATAAATATGAACAAGTTATATACATGCCAAAATGATGAGTTAATTACCCACTATCTTTACATAACATGATCATATACACCGCATAACATCAGTTACAATAGTACAACAACAAAACAAAACCACAACGGCCTTCTGTGCCTAGCCCGACTTCGGAGCACTCAAAAACCGGTAGGCTTCAAAATGGCGGCTCGAACAAGAATCCGCTAGGCTTGACTCAAGGCTCACCTATAAATACATAAATCCACACAATGAGCTAAAGCTCAGCAAGTAACATAACAGTAAAAGGGTTAGTGAACGAACTCCAACATTTCATATATACATAAAATAATCAGTCATCAGTCATTAATGGCATACTCCATAGACCCTTTTCATAATCTTTTCATAAACTTTTCATAACATGTGCCGACTAACGACTAGAGTAACCGGTCGGACACGGTTAAACACATACCGAGATCTCGTAACCTTCACCGTGGATGCCATAATAGATTCGCAAACTAGGACAATGCGTTCACGAGAAAACATTAACGCTTTCAAAACCATATCATAATAATCATTTTGAACATACTTTCATATAAACATATCTTTTACAGTGATGTTACTCACAGTGGGTTTCCAATACCGATTGTACGGTCTTCGAAGTTCGACCTGCAATTGACATTATAAAACATTTCTTCAATATACATATCATAAATCATGTAATTCATGCACTTCATTCTTTTCTTTACATTCTTCTCATGTTCATTCCTTTCATATTCGTTTCATGCATTCCATTCATTCTTTACTTCCTTTCATTCCTTATTACATTCTTTCATACTCATTTCATGTTCATAATATGCTAAAAAAACATGATTAACATGCTAAAAATCATGCAGAGCAACTTCCAGAATTTTCCTGAAAATAAACCTTCCCCGGCGCCCATGTCCGCCGAGCGTATAAGATAAATCCGTCAAAAGCTGAGAGAAATTTGAATTCTCGCCGAGCGGGACTATCTCCGCCGAATGACAAAGTAAAGTCCGAATTTCGGCCGTTTCTTCCTCTTTCAATCTTCCATTTCTTCTACAAAATCATTCCCAAATACATGAAATCCAAGTCTCAAAACCTTGAACAACAACTTGAATTAACTATTACAACTTTAATCAAACCTCAATTACATCATATAGAAGAACAAACCCTTGATTTAAAATGAAAACCCATAAATCTATACATGCAACTTCATATCTCTATATTCATGGAGATTTCTCAAATGAGCCAAAGAAACTTAACACAACATATGTAAAGCCATGGATGCTCAAATTAAACATAATTTCCTCTACAAGACTCTTGTTTACCATGAAATCATTGATGAACCAACCTTAATTAAAGGAAATAGGAAGAAATTCTTACCTTAATCTCTTGATTTCCCTTAATTTCCTTCTTGGCCTCCCTTTTCTCTTCTCTTTCCCGAACTCCCTCTTCTCTCTCTCTCTCCAGATTTTCTCTCTTCTTGATTTGGTCTAATGAGTCAAAAAGTGATCCATCCATCCTTATCTTATAAGCCATATATAACACATAATCCATTTTGAGCCAAAAACGGGTACCAAACAAGGCCTAACGAATCAGATAATTTTCAGTCTTAAATTTATCATTTCAGATCGTTCTAAATATTCCCGGTATCGCATAGGTATTTTTAATTTCATTTTCTGAACTCATTCTGGTCATTATTTTCAGTCCCGAAGATGTCATTTCAACAGATATTTTTCCAAAAATAAACAGATAGTCTTCAATTAAATCACACTCAAGCTTAATTAATTACTGATAATTGTATCACACGGTTCCGGGTCGTTACATAGCCGATGCCAAACGAGCTTTTTATCTCTTTAAATTTTTAATCGCATAACAAATGACATGTTTCGTTAATCAATTATTAAGTCAAACAGTTTTAATAATGTTACAAATATATTTCAATTAATAGTTATAGTAATTTTATTGTTGTATAAGAGGGTAATTAGAAATTTTATTTTTTCTATAACTTTGTTAAATGACAAATTTTGACAAGAGAGTAATTTCTAAAAGCATAGACGGCAATTCATATTTTAATAAATTTCAGGACGTGCATTTGTAATATACCCAATTTTTATTGAAAATAAAATACAACCAATTAAAATTGATTAATGCGTGAATTATTCGTTCGTCATGGATATATTTATAAAAATTGTGAGACATCATATGATAGATCAATAATATTAAAAAATAAAGGTAAACTATAAATACATCCCTTGAGAGGTTTGATTAAAATACAAATTGTCCCTTATAGTTCTGAAAATTACATTCCACCCCCTGAGGTTCTAATTTCATAACAAATCGCTCCTGTTATTAATAAATCATCAAATCAATTAACAGTTTTTAATGATGTTAGAAATATATTTCAATTAACAATTTAAGTAATTTTATTATTATATAGAAGAATTATGAATTTTATTTTTTTAGTTGATTCTGTTAAATAAATGTTTTTAACAAGGAGGTGCTTGTAATTTTTCAAACCACAAGGGGCAATCTGTATTTTAAGCAAACCTTAAAAGATGTATTTGTAATTTATCCAAAAAAATAATTATCAAAATCATTATAAGAAAAAAAAAAAAAAAAGCGAATCGTGTACATACCTCACAAAATAATTTCCATATAATAAGATTTCATAATAAGAACACTACAACTAAATATTCAAAATTTTAAATATTTTGAGTAATAATACTATAAAAAAATTAAACATAATTTTTTTACAAAATAATATAGCTAATTGCAATATTTCATTTTCAAAAAAATAACTTTTGAGTAATAATACTATAAAAAATTAAACATAATTTTTTTACAAAATAATATAGCTAATTGCAATATTTCATTTTCAAAAAAATAACTTAAATTTCAAAAAATATTATCGACACAACATTATTATTGTTATTTTTATTTTTGTGGGGATATAATTGGAACGTTAAGAACTCATTTTACAACAATGACACCTTTTTTTTATTTTTTTATTACTCTTTTTCTTCTTCTTTCTTTGCTTGATAGTTGAACTTGGGCCTACGGGCCAAGCATTAAAAACCACTTCATGTCAAAGGCTGGCCTAGAACTAGAACCAACTATCCCTACCTATGCACTTACCATGCCTTACAAAGATGGCCCAATTGGGCTTTCTTTGAGAGTTAAATAAAAATTTAGTTTATTGATTAAAAATAAATGCTAAAAAATTAATTTATTTAGTAGATTTTTATTTATTTTTTATTTTTAATAATTTTTTAGAGTGATTAAAATAAACTTTTTGACGAGAAAGCTAAACTTTTTATCAATAATTTTTTTTAAACAATAAATTAATTTTTAAATCACATGTGAATGAAACCTTAAGAGGTCTAGTCTTTGGAGACTGAAAATTTTGGTCTTGATCCATTTGAGATTGTTTCTTATAACCATAATCAAAGTGTGTTTCTTTGGTGAACAAATCAAAGAAACTAGAAAGTTTCTTCAAATTATCTCTGTTTTTAAGAAGAATATTGAATTTTTTTATTTTTTGTGTAAACCATCTCTATGTAACCAAACTATTTACTAGAAGAATAGCATCAAGAAGTCCTATTGCATTGAAGTTGGATGCATCAACAAGACTAGATGCAAATCAAAAGTACTTAACAAAGAAAATACCAAGAAAGATAAGTGAAAGAGATAACAGAGAGAACACATCAATTATCACATAAATTTCATACAATTTGACATTCATTATACCTTTTTATACTACATCTATAACCAATTTCACTCATTCATTGACCAACTCTATCAACTTAACTAACTATTCTAACCCACTCTTGCTTACTCATCAACTAAGTAATTCTCTAATTGTATCATGACCAACATCAAAATAGACTTGAAGAAGTATTTCAAAATAAAAAGAACTTAAAGATATCTAAAATGAGGAATTTTTTTTTTCTTTTTGCGTAGGAATAGCTCCCTTTCATACTCTCATTTTTCATATTTCTCCTTACTTTATTTCATATATCTTACCCCATACCCACAATAATGATCCGAACTGTTTAACTCGTAGATCTAGTAGTAAAAATTAGTTATGCAAAAAATCAATTTTATAGGATATTATTAGACAAATGAACAAATTACATTTTGATTATTTTTTAGATAGATAGCAGCTATGAGTTTCAATTTAAACCATATATTTATAAAATAAAATGTGATTTGTTTATCTATTCATCGATATTAGATGACGTTGATTTTTGCACAATTGAGCTTCATTATAAGATTTACAAAATAAATGACTCGTTTGGGAACAGGTTTTTTTAGTAACTTTTTAATTTTTTAGCTAAAATATGATATAAAAAAAACTAGTATGTTTGGAATGATTTTTTTAGCTTTTTTCAAAAAAATGTGCAAAAAATAGAGAGAAAATAAAATTTTTGACTTTTTAATGTAGGTTGTTGGCTTTATATATATATATATATATATTTTTAATGACTTTTAGCTAAAAAAATCACTTGCCAAACGGAGTCGATATCATTTTTGATCCAGAGTAAGACTCACAAAATAAAAATAAAAAATTTGAAATAAAGTGGTATGAAGAGGCCCTTTACCATTTTTTTTTTAGCATTTATCATTGGATATCACCAAGGCAAATTTGTCACATATAAAAATTTGTCAAATAACTTGGATCCTACTTTCACGTTGCGTTTGTTTGGATGGAAAAGATTTTTTAATAAAAATTAATTTTTATGGAAATTTTTTTTCAGAAAATTTTTTTCTAAAAAAAAGATTTTTTAATGAAAAATAATTTTAATGGAAATTTTTTTTCAAAAAATATTTTCTAGAAAAAATATTTTTATATATTTGGTGATAGTGGAACAGAGGTGGAGATGGAGATTGTAGCATGGTAGTGAAGCGATAGAGGTGGTGATGGTAATGGTAGTGTGGTGGTAGAAGTGAGAGTGTGGTGACATTGGTAAAATTTTAGTCCGTAAAACGTTTTCTGTCTTTTAAAATTAAAAATATTTTTTGCCCAAATAAACTTGTTTTCCTTTGACCATAAAAAATATTTTTCGTCAACTTTCATTTTTTATTATACCAAAATCAAAAAATAAGAAAAATATTTTACAAAAGATATTTTCCGTGTAAATAAACAGAGCGTTATTGGGGAAAAAGCTTTACCCCACCTAGCTTCTTAGTGCAATCTATTGGTATGCTCAACACAAAGAGGTCGTGTTTGGTTTGATTTTAGAAAATTGTTTTAGATTTTTTTTTTTAAAAAAATTAAAAATTAATTTGGTGAAAGAAATTAAAAAAATAAAAATACTTATTATTTTTATATAATTTTATCTTTTGAGTGGTCAGAATTTTTAAAAAATATATTTTTGATATTTATTTTTATCAAATTAATTTTCATTTTCCAAAAAAAAAAATTGAATTTTTTTTTTTTTCCCCAGAGAAACAAACCAAACACGGAGTTGAAATTCAAACCGAAGCAGAGAGTTGTGATTAAACTAATGCAGGACCCATAAAAAAAAAATCAAATTGCATATCTTTTTTATTAGAAAGAAAATTTGATGAAAAGTGAAAGTGATAGAAAATGAAGTAAAAAAAAAAAAAATAGTAAATATTTAATTAAGATGAAAATTTTGCGAGAGAAAGAAAAATTTAAAATTTTAGTTATAAATAACTCTTTATATAGGCACATTCTTCCATTTTCTTGTGTAATTTGTAAGAAATTAGAAAGTCAGTTACATGCTAATATGAGTTTTATAAGACAATTAACATTCTTTTATTTTTCACCACTTCCATATTAAACAAATTCATAAAAAGTTATATATATTTATCTTCCCTTCACTTTCTATCATTCTCATCGTAAATAAAGAGAATCTTATTTTTGAATGCAATATTTTTGGTTCATGAGAAGGTCACCTAAGAGCATCCTTACTAGCCTACTTATATTTTGCTCTAAAATATTATTAAAAAATTCTTTTGTTATTTTAAGAATCACTTTTTTATTTACTTCTCCCAACAAACTCTCTATTCTTTCTCTATTCTATTAAAATAATATTTTTAATTGCTTTTAAATTTGAATATTTTTTTAATAATAAAATAATGAAAACACATGCCAACCAACTTTGCAATTTCAAGCAGTGGGGTTCCTACTCAAATTGTGAAAATTTTCAAACAACAGAAGCACACCCGGCAACATTGCACAATCACCCGGCGTGGGTTATTGAGCCCGGTTGTGGGTTTTGTGACCCACTTGGATTTCATTCCGAACGTCCGAGTGGACGATCGACAGTGGACTTTTGACCTAGTTTTCTTCTTGAGAGAGTCTTTGGCGCCCTTCAGTTTCCTTTTTGCGTGTTCAACAAAATAAAATAAGAATTTATTAGATATGATGGAGCTATAGTGACTCTCTATTTTTAGGGAGTCATTGTAGTAACACTTATATTTTAGGGGGTTGGATAAGGGAATTGCTGGGTAGGGGCGGGCAACAGTTTATCTGACCCACATAACCCGCCCAAACCGACCCTACCTGCACAAATCCGTCCCTACCCGTATGCATAAATAGAGTGGGTGCAGGTCTATTTTTTCATGCAAATTCAGGTTCGGGTTAGATCCGACCCTACATGCGCGACAGCATGACCCGCCAGCAAATTATGTTTAAAATAAAAAAATCTCACTCCCACATCACATGTTGAATTCATTTTTTTGGTCCTCTCTCTCTCTACCCAGCTCTTTCTATTTCTTTCTCTTATCTGGCCCTTGTTTCTCTCTCTCTCTCTCTCTCTCTCATCTCGCCTATCTCTCTCTAGTCTCCTCGTCGTTGCCGTCACTACCACCATCTCTCGCCCCTTGCTCACCGTCTCCTTCATCTCCTCTTCGACGCTATCTCTCTTTTCTCCTCTACCGTTGCCTTAATCTCTCGCAGATCAACCCCTACTCCATCACCGCTCCATCACCACCAGCCATGTTGTTGGTTGCTTGCCGTTTTCCCCTCATTTTCTCTCTGTTCCACTAGATCTGGAAGATCTACTGCAAAAAAAAAAAAAAAAAAACAAAATGTTTGATACTTGGAAGATACTTGTATCTGCCAGATCTGAAAGATACTTGTTTTGTTTATTTAATAAAACAAAATGTTTTTATTGTTGTAAACTTGTAAGTTGGAAAGTGATGGAAGAAAGAGAAAGGGAGGGGTATGGATGGTTTGATACTTGGATGCAAAGAAATAAGCAGTATATGAGAAAAAGTAGGTTCTTATAACTAGTATGTGATAAAGCTAGCTGGGTTGAATAATAATAATAATAAAATTGTTTGTCTTTTTTTATTTATTTATTTTTTTTATGTCTTTATTTGTTATATACATATTCAAAGTGCAAAAAAAAAATAGTTATGCTTGTTTTTTTATGGCTTCAGAAAATAGGAAGGCCCTAACGCAAAAGCTCAAAAATAAAATTTCAAAAAAAAAAAAAAAAAATCTAATTCACAACCGCCTGCACAACCGCATGACCCACCCGTTCAATCCGCAACCCACATTGCGGGCACACGCGGTTCCATTTTTTCTCAATCTGCATCCCATCGGGCGGGTCTAACTCGTCATCCGAACTGCACGGAACCGATCTGTGACCACCCGTACTGTTGGGGGTGTTTTTTCACAAAAAAGCTCCTTGTTTTGGCTAAAAAAGTAATATAAGGGAGCTGCTAGGAATGTTCTAACCATGTTGCTTATTGGTTAGTATGAGGAGTGGAAAAGGGGTAGTAGCTTAGCTTCCTTCATGGCTTTCTAGTCCGGGTCAGACTTCTCTTCTGTTCGAACTGGAACGTATTGTTGACTTTGTAGAGGCCTATCACATATTTTATTTTAATAATTTGAACCGTTCAATATGTAAAACTATCCGAGTATTTTATCCCTTCAAAAAATTACGTTGATCGGACACCAATAGCCACTTAATTAAATCGTATTTCTATCAACGGTCAATATGATTTTCAAAATAATTTGTTCACAGAAATTTGATACGATTAAGTAGCTATCGATATTTAATCAACGTGATTTTTTTCAAGAATGTACTTAACGAGTTCTACATATTGAACGGTTCGGATTATCAAAAAAGATCCATTGTGGGCTCCATGGGCCCAAACAATACAGTCCAGTCCATATAGTAGATTGGAGAGAATCTAAGTCCTTCCAATCCTCCTTGATGAAAAAGGTCATGCATTTGATAATATAATTCAGCAATTAAAAGTGAATCATATTAAGTGATAATCAATTAAGTCTGTTTAACAATTATGATTGATATCACTTAAAAATTTAAGGTCTCTTAAAATGTAAGTTAAAACTTATGAAAATTTTATTACCACTACCACCATCACCATGCCACCTGTCACGACCCCAACCTGCCCCTAGAAGGTCGGCGCCGAGATGGCCAGTAACCCGAGGTTACCAAAGGCCTCTTACAAGAATTCACGCACAACTCAGAGTAAATATGTGGGGCTTACAAATGCGGAAGCAATAAATTAACATACAAGCAGTCCATAAAAGCAGTGCTTAAGTCGAATGAAATGACATACATCTTTGATGGCTTTAATATAACAGAATAGAGTACATGAATTACATCTTGACAAAAAGGCTTCTCGGCCTTCAAATACAAAAATTTCAATGAAATAACCAAGAAGCATGATCTTCAAGATGCTGCAAAACACGAATGCAAAACATGTCGGCAAAAACATCGGCAAACAAGTCTAGGCGTCTCCGCCGCCCTGCTCATCACCTACATATATATATAGAGAGGGTGAGCTTGGATACTCAGTGAATGGCATAAACAATAAAGGGTTTACATGAATGATATCCGAGGTCTTTAACAAAACTATACATAGTACAAATCAAGTTTGTCTTTCAAATCTTTCAAAGCTTCAAGGGATGTTCATTAACATCAATATAATACGAGTGATGACATTCTGGACAAGCAAACCCACGCGGTAAAACCGTCAGTGGCAAGGCAAGACAAGACAAGAGAGATCTCTAAACAAGGATGTCGTTGCATTATAGTCCCCGACACTAAGGACTTGTGCCACAAATGCTTAAAGTCCCCTGGCACGTACGGACTTCCAAACTTGTGCTACAAATGCTTATAGTCCCCTAGCACGCAATTTGGTGCCACAAATGCTTAAAGTCCCGCGCACGGACTTCCAGAATGGTCATCAAAACAAGACATAGCATTTGATACTCAAGGTAGGATTAATCATTCATGCTTACAAACACTTTTCAAAACAAGGAAAAACAATACTTTTATCAAGTCAAAGCAACATAGCTTTATTAAGAATGCCACTCACATAGTTCTTGACGTCGGGGTCAAGGCAAGTCCAAGTCCTACAAATACATGGCAAGTTCACTGAATACACTTACAAACAAGTTTCACATGCATGCAAATGATCTCGGCATGCCCCAAGACTAAGTCAAATCAAAGCAAACACTGTTTCTTATTTCGGAAAACATCTTTGGGCAACTAACTGTGTCTTGGCGAGGTTCCACACCTCCTTGCCGAGGTGAGGCCGAGGCCACATTCAAGGACAAATGAAGTCGGAAAACTGGGTTTCCCTCGCTCAAGAACATCAAGAACATGATCATGAAGAACATGAAGGAATGAATGCAAGGATCATAACTTATCATTTATAAAATCGAGAGATCTCATGCAATGAGTTTGAAAACATGGACTGGGCGCCCATACTAGAATATCTTGGTGAAACAAACACAAATGCATGGATTTCAATGCAAGCTTTCGAGATCAAATCAAGGCTTTTCTTCAAGAACACATGAAGGTCACATTTTCTTTCCAAAACCAACTTTAAATCAACACATGATATGCAAGATGCCTTCAATCATGCAATGACTAGATGATCATCAAGAACAACAAAAGGAGATTGAGATTCTAACCTCGGATCACGAATCTAACGGGTCCAACACCAAGGATCGAGCTTGCTAATCACTTTCTCACTCTAGAACTCCTCCTAGAGCTTCTCTCCTCAAGAACAAGACTTATAACAAAATGAGACATTTCTAGATTTGCTTACCGATATAACATTCAAATTTCGGACACGTGGCAGCGATTGGTTGGTTCAACTTAAAAAATGATTGATTGAAAAGACAAGTCTCGACAAGGCGTGTTCAACAAGCTTGGTGGCAAGGAACTCGGTGGCAATGACATCGCCAACAACAAGACTTCGCAAGAAATAACATCGGCTAAAGATAAACTTGACATGGGGTAACAAAGACATCGGCTAGGGAGGACAACACTTGACTAAGTGCCACACCTCGGCCAGGGGTGTGCCACATCTCTACCTAGGTCATACCTTCCTGTGGTCA
This sequence comes from Camellia lanceoleosa, assembly GCA_025200525.1. Lineage (NCBI taxonomy): Eukaryota > Viridiplantae > Streptophyta > Magnoliopsida > Ericales > Theaceae > Camellia > Camellia lanceoleosa. Next base: position 39,153,703 of record CM045767.1, on the reverse strand, counting down.
AAGGTCACTAAGGGTAGAACATCTCGGCTAAGTAGTGACATCTCGGCTAACATGCTGAGGTGAGAAGGAAGGCCAGACAAGCGATTCTAAGTACAAGGATTCAAAGGTGATCTAGGCTCATGACAACCTCGGCACATACACACACACACACACACCAAAGGAACATAACACTTAAGTATCACTTATGCAAGACAAGTCAAGGATGCAAAGCAAGTCAAGATTAAAAATGCAAGCTCAACAAAACAAGATCATATATAATGCATATGAGTATGGTCGAAGCAATGTGAGGGTTATTACACCCTTCCCCCCTTAAAGAAGTTTGGTCCCCAAACTTGAGTTACCTTATCCTAAGAACAGTTCTGGATGTCGAATCCTCATTTCTTCTTCCATCTCCCATGTGGCATCCTTGCCATGATGTTCCTTCCATTCAACCTTCACCATCTGTATGCCTTATTTCTCAATTGTCTTACTTGCCTATCAATAATACGCATTGGTCTCTCCTCATAGCTCAATTCTTCATCAACCACAATCCCAAAATGATCAACCACATGCGGGGATCTCGAATATACTTCCTCAACATTGAAATATGGAATACATTGTGAACTTGACTCGCCGTGGTGGTAGAGCAAGTCCATAGCGTTGGTGTTAATCTTCTCAAGAATTTCAAATGGCCCGATGTAACGAGGTGCTAATTTGCCCTTCTTCCCAAATCTAAAACTCCTTTCGTTGGTGAAATCTTCAGAATACATGGTCTCCAACTTCAAATTCCAATTCTCTTCTTCTTTGGTGGCATAGCTCTTCCGCCGACTTTTGGGCGCTTCGATCCTCCGTCGAATAAGCTTAATCTTCTCGGTTGTTACTTGAATCGTTCGGGGCCGATCAAAACTTTATCTCCTACTTCGTCCAACATATCGGCGATCTGCACTTCCTTCCATACAAAGCTTCAGATGGTGCCATGCCAATCTTGGTTTGATAACCTGTTGTTGTGTGAACTCTACTAATGGTAAGTGTGTTTCCCAACTTCCTTTGAAATCCAATACACATAACCCGAGCATATCTTCAAGTGTCCGATTTGTCCTTTCATGCGCCCCATCGGTTTGGGGGTGAAATCTGTGCTAAACCTCAACTCGGTTCCCAAAGCCCTCAGAACTTTGCCAAAACCTCGCAAACAAACTTGGATCTCGATGCAGAAACAATTGACATCGGCACTCCATGAAGTCTCACAATCTCATTCATATACAAGATCTGACTAGTCGGTCCAGTGAATGTAGTTTGAACAGCAAGAAATGTCGACTTAGTTAATCTGTCGATTATGACCCAAATCGAGTCCATCCCTTCGTGTCTTGCAAACCAATCACAAAGTCCATGGAGATATGTTCCCATTTCCATTCAGGAATCGACAAAGGTTGAAGGAGTCCTGCTGGTCTCTGATGTTCTGGCTTCACTTGTTGACATTGCAAGCATCGAGATACAAACTCGGCTATTTCTCTCTTCATGTTCGCCACCAAAAGGTTTGCTTCATATCTTGATACATCTTAGTGTTCCTGGATGAACAACAATTCTAGAACTATGAGATTCTGCAAAATCCTTCTTTTCAACTCGAACGCGGCCACACACAATCTTCCTTCAAACTTGAGCACTCCATCTTCAAAGGTGTAACGATCTCGGCTTGGTATCAATCTCCTCGGCAACCTTTACGAGGAATTCATCATTCATCTGTCTTGACTTTACTTCATCAATAATGGTCACTCTGTGAGATTATGGCTAAGCATGCTAAACTTCCCATTGATCTTCGCTTAATGCATCGATCTTGAGTTGGCTTTGCTCGGGTGATATTGAATTTGCATGTCGTAGTCCTTCAATAATTCCGACCATCTTCTCGCCTCAAATTTAGTTCCTCTCGAGTAAATAAATACTTCAAACTCTTGTGATCCGTGAAAACACGGCAAGAAGCTCCATACAAGTAATGTCGCCAAATCTTCAAGGCAAATACCACTACCGCTAATTCTAAGTCATGGGTAGGGTAGTTCTTCTCATGAAGTTTCAACTGACGAGATGCATATGCTATGACCTTACCCCTTTGCATTAATACACAACCCAAACCCTTATGTGAAGCATCACTGTAAATCTGAAATTCCTCATTACTTGATGGAAGTACAAGAACTGGAGCTGTAACTAACCTCGTCTTCAATTCCTGAAATGCTGACTCTCTATCTTTGGTCCAATTCGTATGCCACTCCTTCTGAGTTAACTGTGTCAAAGGCACTGCAATCCTTGAGAAGTCTTTCACAAACTTTCTGTAGTAACCTGCCAAACCTAGGAAACTACGAACCTCGGACACGTTGGTCGGCGTCGGCCAATTTACCACGGCTTCAATCTTGCTGGGATCAACTGAGATACCTTCTTCATTAATCACATGCCCTAGGAATGAAATACTGGAAAGCCAAAACTCACATTTACTCAACTTAGCATACAACTTCCTGTCCCTCAAAATCTGTAAGGCAAGTCTCAAGTGGTTTTCATGTTCAGCTTTACTCTTGGAATAGATTAGTATATCATCAATGAAGACAACTACAAACTCATCTAAATGCGGTTTGAAGACTCTGTTCATTAAGTCCATAAATGCAGCAGGGGCATTGGTTACACCAAAAGGCATCACTAAAAACTCGTAGTGGCCATATCTGGTTCGAAATGCCGTCTTCTCAACATCCTCGGCTTTAACCTTAAGCTGATGGTAACCCGACCTAAGGTCAATCTTGGAAAAGACTCGTGCTCCTTGAAGTTGATCTAGCAAATCATCAATCCTAGGCAATGGGTACTTATTCTTAATGGTTACTTTATTAAGTTCTCTGTAGTCAATGCAAAGACGAAGTGTACCATCCTTTTTCTTAACAAACAAGACTGGTGCTCCCCATGGTGATGTGCTCGGCCTAACAAAACCCTTATCCAACAATTCTCAGAATCGTACCTTCAATTCCTTAAGTTCGGTGGGCCATTCTATAAGGTGTTTTGGAGATCGGTGGGTTCACGACATGATGTCCACAAGAACTCTATTTCTCTATCGACTAAGTGGCCAGCAATTCATCCGAAAGACATCGGAGAATTCACTAACAACTGGGATATCGGCTAACTTAGCATTTCCATTCTGATCACTCAGTATACTACACAAGTAGCCATGGCATCCTTTCCGAATTAGCTTATAGGCTTTAATGGATGAAATCAAGTAAGGTGGGGACAAAACACCTCTACCCTGGAAAATGACCTCGGCTTGGCAGGGTTTCAAAGTAACGCTCTTAGAAACACAATCAATAGATGCATGATTCATCACTAACCAATCCATTCCTAATATAACATCAAAGTGGGTCATGCTTAATGGCATCAAATCAACTAACAACTCTACACCCTTAATCCCAACAACACACTCTCTATAAATAGATGCAACAATCATAGTTCTCCCGGATGGAGCAGATACATATAACACATAACCAAGGGGTTCCTGTGGTCTATTCAACTTCTCAGCAAACTTAGCAGATATGAATGAATGCGTAGATCCGAATCAATTAACACATAAGCATCTTGAGAGCAGATTGAAGTATACGACACTCATCTTTGTTTCAAGATTCAGGTGTCTCCGGCACTAGAGCGAAAACTACGCCTCGCCTCATTTGTGTCCTGCCGACATTGCTTCCCTGCGCAGAGCCCGAGGCGCCCCCACTTATCCTACAATTATCAATCCTTGACTTTGGGCAATCTTTCACACGATGGCCCATCTCTCCACATTCAAAACAAGCGCCTGACGGCCAACGGCAAACCACGAATCGGCCTCCCACAACTTGCACACATCGGCTTAGTACTACCTTCCGGTTCGAGTTCTTTGGAGCTTCCCACGTTCGCTTTCTTCTTAGCATTAAAGAGCTCGGCGGTTGTCATAGTTCTCTCTTTCTCCGGTTCTCTCTCGCATTCTCGATATCGGCTCAAGTTGGTTTACGCAAGGATAGCCTTGTCCAAGACTCCACGTAAGTTGGCATGTTGAGCATGTTAACTCTATCCTCAGATCGGTCCACGATCCACTTTCAAACTTCCTAGCTTTCCTATACTCATCGCTGAGCATATGAGGTGCATACCTCGCCAATTCGGTGAAGGCACGATCAGATTCTCGCCATCTGTTTCCTTGTGTGAGGGTTCAAACTCTGTGATCTTGCGATCTCGGACACTAAGGGAAAATGCTTATTATAAAATAGTTCCAAAAATTTGGCCCAAGTTAAATCGGGGTTTCCTTCTCGTGTCATCATCCACCATCTTCGCATCATCATCTAATGTAAATGCGCCAATGCCACCTTTTGAGCATCTGTCTTTGGGAAAGATTTCAAACAACTTCTCCATTCCTAGAACCCACGCTTGGCTTTCATTGGTTCTATGCCCCTTGGAACCTCGGCGGGTTCATCTTCTTGAATTCCTTAATCAAAGTCATGGTTCCATCTCCATACAAGGTGGTGAGGGTACTTGAGGTCTTGGAGGAGGTGGAGGTGGAATCGTATATCGGCCATTCGTCTGCTCGCCGGTAGTTGTAGCACTAACATTCTGTTGTCTCACTTGTCTTAACTCTCGAGTTAACCCTTCCACTAGTCTTTCTAATCGGTCCACCGTCTCCGATCGATCTCGGCCAAGCTGGTGGTCTTCCTCTCCTCATAGTGCTATGAGTATGCGAAATGTGACTTTAAAAGCAGAATGTAGAACAAGTATGCATGCTAGCAACAAGTAATCATCTTTGGGATGATGCACACATTTGTCAAGTAGCAAGCAACATGATGCAATCCTATGATCTTTCTAAGGAAATCCTATGCTCTTTAGGACTCGAGTGTGTGAATAACGCATTATAAGAAACTTGTGCTCGATACCAATCATCACGACCCCAACTCGCCCCTAGAAGGTCGGCCCGAGATGGCCAAGAACCCGAGGTTACCAAAGGCCTCTTACAAGAATTCACGCACAACTCGGAGTAAATATGTGGGGCTTACAAATGCGGAAGCAATAAATTAACATACAAGCAATCCATAAAAGCAAAGGCTTAAGTCGAATGAAATGACATACATCTTTGATGGCTTTAATATAACAGAATAGAGTACATGAATTACATCTTGACAAAAGGCTTCTCGGCCTTCAAATACAAAAATTTCAATGAAATAACCAAGAAGCATGATCTTCAAGATCTCGCAAAACACGAATGCAAAACATGTCGGCAAAAACATCGGCAAACAAGTCTAGGCGTCTCCGCCTCATCACCTACATATATATATATAGAGGGTGAGCTTGGATACTCGATGAATGGCATAAACAATAAAGGGTTTACATGAATGATATCCGAGGTCTTTAACAAAACTAGACATAGTACAAATCAAGTTTGTCTTTCAAATCTTTCAAAGCTTCAAGGGATGTTCATTAACATCAATATAATACGTGATGACATTCGGACAAGCAAACCCACGCGGTAAAACCGCTGGCAAGGCAAGACAAGACAAGAGAGATCTCTAAACAAGGATGTCGTTGCATTATAGTCCCCGACACTAAGGACTTGTGCCACAAATGCTTAAAGTCCCCCACGCACGGACTTCCAAACTTGTGCTACAAATGCTTATAGTCCCCTAGCACGCATTTTGGTGCCACAAATGCTTAAAGTCCCCTGGCACGTACGGACTTCCAGAATGGTCATCAAAACAAGACATAGCATTTGATACTCAAGGTAGGATTAATCATTCATGCTTACAAACACTTTTCAAAACAAGGAAAAACAATACTTTTATCAAGTCAAAGCAACATAGCTTTATTAAGAATGCCACTCCCATAGTTCTTCGAACGTCGGGTCAAGGCAAGTCCAAGTCCTACAAATACATGGCAAGTTCAATTGAATACACTTACAAACAAGTTTCACATGCATGCAAATGATCTCGGCATGCCCCAAGACTAAGTCAAATCAAAGCAAACACTGTTTCTTATTTCGAAAACATCTTTGGGCAACTAACTGTGTCTTGGCGAGGTTCCACACCTCCTTGCCGAGGTGAGGTGCCGAGGCCACATTCAAGGACAAATGAAGTCGGAAAACCCGGGTTTCCCCGCCAAGAACATCAAGAACATGATCATGAAGAACATGAAGGAATGAATGCAAGGATCATAACTTATCATTTATAAAATCGAGATCTCATGCAATGAGTTTGAAAACATGGACACGACGCCCATACTAGAATATCTTGGTGAAACAAACACAAATGCATGGATTTCAATGCAAGCTTTAGATCAAATCAAGGCTTTTCTTCAAGAACACATGAAGGTCACATTTTCTTTCCAAAACCAACTTTAAATCAACACATGATATGCAAGACGGCTTCAATCATGCAATGCACTAGATGATCATCAAGAACAACAAAAGGAGATTGAGATTCTAACCTCAGATCACGAATCTAACGGGTCCAACACCAAGGATTGAGCTTGGTAATCACTTTCTCACTCTAGAACTCCTCCTAGAGCTTCTCTCTCCTCAAGAACAAGACTTATAATAAAATGAGACAGTTCTAGATTTCTTGGTGATATAACATTCATTTCGGACACGTGGCAGCAGCTTGGTTGGTTCAACTTAAAAAATGATTGATTGAAAAGACAAGTCTCGACAAGGCGTGTTCAACAAGCTTGGTGGCAAGGAACTCCATGGCAATGACATCGCCAACAACAAGACTTCGCAAGAAATAACATCGGCTAAAGATAAACTTGACAGGTAACAAAGACATCGGCTAGGAGGACAACACTTGACTAAGGTGCCACACACCTCGGCCAGGGGTGTGCCACATCTCGGCCTAGGTCATACCTTCCCAGGGTCAAAGGTCACTAAGGGTAGAACATCTCGGCTAAGTAGTGACATCTCGGCTAACATGCTGAGGTGAGAAGGAAGGCCAGACAAGCGATTCTAAGTACAAGGATTCAAAGGTGATCTAGGCTCATGACAACCTCGGCACATACACACACACACACACACCAAAGGAACATAACACTTAAGTATCACTTATGCAAGACAAGTCAAGGATGCAAAGCAAGTCAAGATTAAAAATGCAAGCTCAACAAAACAAGATCATATATAATGCATATGAGTATGGTCGAAGCAGTGTGAGGGTTATTACACCACCGTTACCACCACCACCATGATACTACCACTATCACAATATAAAAATTGTAATATACAATTTGAAATTAATTATTTTAAGTTTGATTTTATACGTATGAAATAACTTGTTTTAGTTTAAACTTAAATTTTTATCAAATAGCTCTTCAACTTAAAAGATTCAACATTCACTTTTCAGTACTTAATTTTTAGTTTTTAATTTTCAATTTTCAACTTTATCGAATATCACCTCAGTGTGCTTTGCTCTCTCTTCCATCTCTATGTGAAAGAGCCAAATTTGGATGGGTGGTGTAGAAAGAGTTTTTATTTTTCAATTTAGGGTAAATTTGATTGAGATTTACAAACATAATTTCACTGAAAGAAAATGTAGAAAATATGGTAGGTGTATAAACTAAAAAGGTGTGTAAATAAAATCACCCCAACCAAAAACACTTCCAGCCTTTTTGGGCTTAAGCTTTAAGGCCTTAGAAAATCCTACCACTATCATGTGACCATTTTATACAGAGGAAAATGCTAACCGCCACTCATTTCATAAAAAGTGACTAGTTTATTTATTTATTTATTTTGAATAATAAGGTATTCGAATTAGTTTGCGCACATTTCAACTAATATTAAGTCTGTTTGTAATTATTTATAAGTTAACTTTTATGATTATAATATTTTACACATGTTTAGTTAAATATTTAAATATGTTGTTACGTAAATTATTTTTTATTTTTTTGTTTTGTATATTCAAGATGTCCTTAAAAGTTGTAATTAAGACAAACAAGATGAGACTGTTTTTTCCATATGTATTCAAAGGTTTCAAATAAGGTAAAATAGTTACAAATTGTAGTTTAAGAAATTTTTTTTTTTGGGTGCTAAATCAACTAAAAAAATCAAATAATTTATAATTTAAAATTACAACTAAACACCATTAATTAAATTATTTTAATTAAATAAGTTAAATAAATTGATTTATAAGTGCTACCAAACGTAGTCAATGATAAGTGTGCAAAAAATGAGCAATAAAATATAAAAGTGTACAACAATAATAATTTTGCTTTTTTCTTTTTGTTGATTTTATTTAATTCTTAATTAATGCCCATTAAAAGATGGTTAATAGGACCCTTTTATATATGATCAAAATCTAAGCATGTAGGTTAAAAGAAATAGAACATCATTTTGGGCCATATCATATATTATTATTGAGTTCAAGCTTGTTTAATAGTGCTAATAAAACATAATTTTCAGTTAGTTTAAAATAATGGAATCCATAATTTTTGCTGAAGTTAACACACTTTTAATGTTGGGCTCACAATTTTGAATTAATTAGATTATATGTTTTATTTTAGTGCGTAAACAAATTTATTTTTGTATGAATTTTGCTAACAAGTGTTCTGGTGTTCAAGAAAGTTTAAGAAATTGATAGATCCTTATACACTATCACTAAATTCATTACACTTTCAGAAATTTCAAAATAGGGGAAATTACTTGTTAGTGGTGGTTTGAGAAAAAAATTACTAAAAGGTAATAAACATTATAAATATTAATAATTATAATTATAATTTTTTTCATTAATATGTAATAATCTTTTAAGATTACCATTGAACAGTAATTCCCCTCAATTACCTCTTACACTTTTTTAGAAGAGCCTTTGTGACGTCCCGGATTTCGGGCTTAAATAGTATTGTCTAGTGGAGTAGTATGTACTTCTTTTAGTATTTTGTTCATTATTTTTAGTCATTGAAAATTTGTTCGACTCTTATTTAACCTCTCGTAACTTTTCCGGGTCTTAAACTTTGAGTTTTGAGTATTGGGGCTTGCCTTGGTTTGTAAAATCACTTTCTGAATTTTTGGGCAAAACTGCTCATGCAGAATTGAAAATCGCCCGAGCGGATCCTTACAGGGTTTTTCAACATTTTCAGAGTTTTCTATGTAGAAAACCGCTCAAGCGGCTTTTGGGTGGTTTTCTGGACAGTTCTCTGGGGCAATCTGCCTGTGAAGAGAAAATTTTTTGCTCGTGCGGATTGGGAATTCCAAAGCTTAAAGTAAGGATAATCTTTGAGTTATATATACATTTTGCAAGTTTATACATGTTTTTAGTATTTTATCATGTTTTGAGTGATCAACTTGGGTTGTGGAACCCTAGATGATGAATGGAGTTGATTCATTTATTTTTTCCAAAACTCTTGAAAATATAAGTATGTTATAGAGTAATGCTAGAGATCCTAAAAATTGTACCAAAATTTTACCAAATGTCTCACATGGGCATGGGACCCACACAATGTGGGTCCGATGTGGATCCCATACGCATGTGAGACATTTGGTAGAATTTTTGATAGAATTTTTGGGGCCTTTAGCATTTTTGTATGTTATATGGTGTGGAAAAAGTTGTGAGGTTGGCAAATTAATACTTGATAATTTACCGTGTAAGTAAATAATTGAGGAAATTCTATAGTTGTATCAAATGAAGAGATTTCATGAGAAAATGAGAAATTCTAGAAATTGAAAAGCTTGAGCTGGTTGTTATTGTGGAAGAATAAATGCTACAAAAGATGTTTAACATGAGGAGCCTTCATAAATGATGTTATATTGATGAGAGATGTGAAATTTGATTACAATAGAGGATTGTGTGGATAATTTGGGAAATTTCAAGGCATTGATATGGAATTGTATAGCATTGTCATGTGATTTAATTATTATCACCCTTTTTGAATTGACATTGTTGAGATGTCTAAATGGAACCTTATTATTGCTTTGGGCATTTGCATAGTCATTCCATTTTGTCATGGATACTATTGATTTAGAACATTGCATTGGAAAAAGGTATTGTTTTGAGAAAGAAATTTTTTTTTGTGAAACAAAATCATGTTGATTTGTTTTTGGGGTAAATATGTTGATAAGTCCGAAAAGAGGGCGTAGTTGGTATTGGTTAAGTTGGTCTGAGTGTCTATGGTGAAAGACTGAAAATACTCGCGGAGGAGGTACCACGTGTCTTCCAGTTAGCAACCGGCAGAGTGGGGATTGGTAGTGCTTGTTAAGCTTACTTACAGATACTAATCTAGAAATTACTTGAGTTGTATTTACCGCTCCTGTTAACTACATTGAAATTGTTAAATTGTTGAATTCTCAAGATTGCATTGTTCATAAAGGTTTTCAAAAGATAAAGATATATGTTTTTGAACATGACATGGCATGTACATTCATCACATGAGATTGTATAAAATATATATACTTTATTAAGGTTTTCCTACTAGATTTTGTGCTCACCCTTATGAGATTTTGTGCAGGAAAGGATGTGGTGATCTCACCAAGTTAGAGGCATGTAGGTTTGTTTTGAGAGCATAAGGCTCTTATCTTTTGTTGTAATTATTTTTAGTAAACTAAGGGTTTTATATGTATGGGTTTGAAAACCACTTTTATATAATTGGGCTTAAGCCTTAGAATTTGTAGTTCTTGAGGGTATTTATTTGTACTTGACTTGTTATGCTACATGTTATAGATTTATATACTAAAGATGTTGAATGTATATTTGCATGTGGAATACCATTTGTAAATCTCTTAATGATCAACGAATACAAATGTTGAAGATTTGTAGATTATGTTAATATTGAAAATTTACTTATGTTTATATTTAACAATGGGAGTTGGTGAATCTTTATTGTGTAAGTTTTTAAGGCATGACAGCCTTTATCACATTTCTAATATTAAAAATGTATAGATACTATAGATACTTTTATCACTTTCTGAATAATTCTATATATATTAACACCCTTATTAAAAATTAAAAATCTTACTAAAAATATAAGAGGCTAAATATAATTGTTTGTCACACTTGAACACCTAATGATGTTTAACTACATAAAATTTTAGGATAAATTACATCTTATCCCCTTTATATTTGGCCATTTTCCCACTTTGGTCCTTAAAATTTCTTTTTTTCCACTTTGGCCTTTTTATGTTTTTAGTTTTTCATACTTTACTCCTAAAGTTAGTTTCTGTTCAAAATTAGATAGAAAATGACGCATTCATAGTCACGTAGTATAAAAATATTGTATTATATATGATTCACATTTCTAGTATAAATTTAAATTCTAATATAATAACATATATATATTTTTAATATTATGTGATATTATTATAGTATTTTTTTGGTCTAATTTTAAACATAAGTTAGTTTTAGAAATAAATTAAAAAAAGAAATTTAAAAGGCTAAAGTGGGAAAAAAAAACCCTTTAAAAGTCAAAGTAGAAAAGTGACTAAAAAGATCATAGTATAATTTATCCAAAATTTTAATAAGATTTTAGAAAACAATTTTAGTATATAACATTGCTCTTTTTCTTTTGCATAGGTTTCGGCTTTCCTAATTGCAAACACATTTTCAACTTGTGCCTAAGACTTCCAAGTTCTAATTTCACAAAGCTTCCTAACTCATAGTGGGGTCCATTAGCATCCCAATTGGGGTTGAACTGAACGTTTAAATTGATTTTAAAATTGAGACAAACCTGAAATTTGTGGTCCATTCACATAGAAGTGAGGAAAAAGAACCCTCTTATCTCATCTCCTTTTGGATTGATGGTCTGAGGATGTGTGTGACGTTCAACCCCACTCAAGAAAAATAGCACCATTGCATTTATTATTGCTGTGTTTGGCTAGGAAATTTGGGGAGAGATTTAAAAAGGAAAATGAAAAAAGTAGGTGAAATGTGAATAAATCATGCTTATATTTCACATAGTTTCATACACCTTTTCTCTTTTCCTTTCTAAATCCCTTCCCAAATCCCCCAACCAAACACAGCATAAATTTGTTTAGTTTGAATTTGATAGCCGAATCATTAATCGATGAAAAAAAATATATATAAAAAAGTTACGTTTGGAACACAAATAAATATTGGGGGTGTAAGAGAAAAAATCCTAACCCATATTAGATTAGGGATTAGCTACCACAAGCCTTGTAGTTCTTGTAAAATCCACGATCAATAGTTAAATGATCAAATTGAAAAGTTTAATGATTAAATTAATAAGAGTTCTCCATAAGAGACATGGGAACAAGAATACATATACTCGAGACTATCATAAGAGATGGATTAACAGATTCTACAAGACCGTTGACCCAAAACAATTAATGGGCAAAACTATAGTTGGACTAAACTTGGGAAATGATCCCCTTACAATTCTAGTTGTAAAAGTGAATGCGAAATTAGTGATTGACCTTGCCTTAACTAAAAACAGTACACATCACAGGTTGAATAACATCATTCTTGACTATAAGTACTTAGCTGTTTAACCCTAGAGTTCATCGCATTTATCGGGAGGGAAACAAATGTGCTGACTTGATGGCCAACATTAACAATAGGGCACCTGAAATCAAAATTTTCTATACTGCACTTCTATGTATTACCAATCACCTGAAACTACAAACTATTTGTACTACTTATTTAATCTATAAAAGGAACTACTTGTAATAGACTTATTTAATCTATAAAATACTTTTAAATAATCCCAAAAAATATATTTATTGAATATTTTGAATTTTACTCCCTTTGGTAACATTTCTTATTTGCATAAGGTAGGTAAGTCTAACGTCGTGCAAAATACCGTCTAATCTGTTAAAAGTTGCACTAATTTATACCAATTTACACTGTTCTATCCACTAACCGCAAATTAAACGTTAAAATTTATAATCCGTTTTTGAAACTGCTCCATTCTGCTCCCCTCTACTATAGTTAATACATATATATTCTTTAACCTCTATGCTGTGTTTGGTTGAAGGATTTGGAGAGAGATTTAGAAATGGAAAGGGAAAATGTGTGTGAAATTAGGTGAAATGTAGGTATATCTTATTCTCATTTCACCTATTTTTTTCTTTTCCTTTCCAAATCCTTTCCCAAATCCTCCAACCAAACACAGCTCTAATGAAATATTAAAGTAAAAATAAATGTGAGAAAAATTTAAGATGTGAAATTTGTTTGAAAAAGATTATATAAAATTTGTTTGTGTTATATATATGAAAAATATTATACAAATTAGTGTTATATATTATGTAAATGCTTAATAAAATTGAAAAGTCCAACCCACACTTCTCTTTAAAACACAGGTATTACGGAGAGGGAAACTAGAACCTTATAACCAGTACAAATGGAGCAATTCTAGCCGATGTGGGTTACATTCTAACAAATAATTGGTTAAGAATTTTTTCAATCGCTAATCTACCTCAAACTGTCCAAACTACAATTTGTTAATCAGCCAATTCGCCATTTGGTTTATAATTGTACTCTCAAATCGCCTGCACCATACATACCTCTAGGTAGGTATCAATTTTTGAAAGTGACTCCAATGCCTTGGGTGCCATCCAATTAAGGAGTGCCATATGTTGCTCCTAGTTCTGTCTATTCATCATATTGTGCTAATATTTGCTAAGCAAGGAAGGAGATTGCTTACTAATCCACAATCTTATTGGGTAAGATTATTTAAGAAGTTGTGTTTTCCACACTCTACCTTCTTAAGATCCACTAGAGGGGCGAGAGCATCTTGGGCTTGGAGCAGTTTGCTTAAAAGGAGGGAATTTCTTCAAAAGGGGGTTTGGTGGCAAGTCCAAAATGTCAAAGTCCATTCAGTTATGGGAAGACAGGTGTGTAGGGAAGTATTTTGAGATGACGCCACGTGGTTAAGGTGACGTTGAGGTGTCAGCCGAGGTGCCACGTGGGCAGATCATGTTTGTCGAGATGTTTAGGGCACTGCTGAGGTATTTTGCGGGGATACTAGAATTCGAGATATTTGGATAGAGGACTAGAGTCCTAGACGACATCAAACTACCTATTTGGATAGAGATGAGACTCTTGAGGGAGTTTGTAGACACCTCATTTTTGACCGTCCTCAAGACTTGGATGTCACCGTTTGAACACTCGGTGATTATCCATGTTTGTGTTCATTTGGAGTTCCCGGAGGTCTCGGCCACGTGCCCTGCCTCAAGATCTCCGAACTCGACCGTTTTGTGTCTGGTTTTGCACCAAACACTTGTGTTTTGCCTTAAAAGGGCAGGAAATGGCTTATTAGCCATCCTCACACACCACCGGCCCTCCCCTATCATCACCGGCTGCACATGTGTACCACCGGCAATGTTTTCTTAAAAACAATGGCCGGCTGGCACTATGTTTAGCCGACCGGCACTTTATTGTGCCGGTGACCCCTTTTGGTGGCCGGCGTGCACCCTTTGCACCCCTGAGGCATGGTGCATGCCACTGCCACCGAATACACCATCACTCATCCCCGTGCATAGGAGTGGCCACTTTGCACCCTTGGGCACCTTTGAACCCTCCAACCTTCTAGAAGGTTGACCCCTTTGGCCAAGCTTCTTGGAGAAGCTTAGCCAGCTGTCTTAGCTTCCTCTAGAAGCCTAGATTCTTTTGCACCCCTTGAACCTTTCTCTTTTGCTTAGCCTCTAAGTTTCTTGGCTTGGCTTGGCCTATATAAGCTCCCTTCCTCTCCCTTTGATAGGGGTTAGCCATTTTCAATAAAAAAAACCAGAGCTTCTATATCTATATATCTGCCATATACTCTCTCTCTACACTCTATCTCTCTCCCCTCTTGTGTGTGTGTTTTTAGGCCTAAAAGGGTGGTTTTACCTTACTTTTGTACCAATACACACACCATTACACCTTAGCTCGAGATTGGGAGGCTTTGAGGGTTGTTTGTTGAGGTTTTGGACTGTTTTTGATCAAAAGAAGAGGGTTGTACCACCTGTTCTTCAAGGGTTCTTCAAGGGTAACTACTTTACTTTAGTTTCCCCAATCTTGCATTGACTTTTGACCTATCTTTCTTTGTGTTTTGAGCTTTGTGTATAACTGAAAAAAGTCTTATTTTTTCTTGCTTTTGAACTTTCATTAAGGTCACTTTGTGGTTTGAGTGCAAACTCACCCTCTTAGGCCTTATTTTGGCCTCTTTGGTGCCTTTATTTTGAGCCTTGTTTGCTCTGCTTTTTTTGTCTTCTTATCACTGAAAACCAGTGGATTTTTAGTGATAAGGAAGGTGGTTTGAAGTCTTGTATAGGGGAGGGACACCCCTCTCCCTTTTGTCCCTCTTTGATCTTTGTTTTTGGCCTAAAGGGTAGCATGTTTGAGTAGTTGCATTTGGCTTCATTTCAGAGCTTATTTGGATGTTTTAGGTCATATTATACCTCTTTCCAAAAGTGATTTTGTGGTCCTTAGCATGCTTTTTATACTTGCTTTGTAATCCTCCATTTTGCCTAGAAATGTGCCATGTGTTTAGCCTTGCATATCTTCATGTCTTGGCTTAGCTTTTTGAAGTCCTTGGTCATGACTTGTCATGTTTAAGGTCTGTTGGCCATCTATTTCAGTCATGCTTGCCTTGTTTGATGTCATCTCTTTGTGTTTTGGCTTGTAAGCCTTAAACATATTGGCCTCTAACATGCTTAGCTTGGACCATCCTCATGATTTGGCATCATTTAGGACCGTATTTCAGTCCATAAATCATGTTTGTATGATTGCATATGTGACCTTTTTCATGCTTTGAAGGTGTGCCCTTTTATACTTTGAAATGAATATTGTGCATGCCTGTATGTTTAAGGCATTTCAGGGTTGCCATATCAGAGGGTTTGGGTGTATTTTTGCATGCTAGAAATCTGTTTTGGGTTGCTTGATTCATGCCATGAATGGTCATGTTGGTGGTAATGGAATGCCCCTTGTTTATGCCTTGGTTTTAGGCTCATTTGCTTGCATGTTTGCATGAATGTTGGTCTACCATTTTGGACACTTTTTGCCACTGTTTTGGGGGAGGTTTGAGGTCTGCCCCATTGTGGTTAAGTCCACCATTACATGTTTATCATATGCTTGTTACTTATTTGGTTCATTACATGTTGTCCCATACTAGCTTCATGGCATTTTGGTCCATGGTTGTATTATATTTGCCTTCCAAATGATTAGCATCTTGTACACTTAACAAGATAGGTTGCATCACATTTGGCATGTTTTGCATCTTAGCCTCATTTGTATATTGGAGTTATGTTGCATCATTTGAGCCATGTTGCATACATGCATTCCATGGCTTGGTTTAGGGTGTCAAACCAAGCGTGTGGGTTGAGAGGAGTTCACACTACAAGTGGTGCAACTTGTCTCAACTCCCGGTCACCGAGGCCCTTGACCTTGATATGATAGGGCCTTGGTCTTCATTTGTGTGTTGCATGCATTTCCATTAAAATGCAAACTTGGCCTCTTAGGCCATCATGCACCAAGATGCATCATTGATGGCCCGAGGGTCGAGGGCTATGTTCTCTTGAGTCTAACACATGATAGGGGGCATTGGCCATGCTTACATATGCTCAAAATTCCATACCATGCCTTTGCTTGTCTCATTCTTTGTCAAAACTGTCTTCTGCAGGAATTGTTTGCCGACCGGCCATTTGTTTGTGGCCGATAACTTCTCAAGTAGCCGATGGATATTTTGAACGGCCGGTGGTCACTTCCTCCAGCCGGTGGTGTACTGCAGTGTTCTTAGAAGGTGTCCTGGGACTTTGGCAGATTTCAGAAAGGCAAGACAGTGAAAACAGAGGCAGCAGTGGTATGGTGCGGGTTTTCCGGGCAAGTCGGATTCGAGCATGCATCATTCGCGCATCCCGAGGCGGGGCTGCGGCCCTTTCTATTCTGCATTTAAATTATTAATTAAATTAGAAATTTTTGTAATAATTTATTCTGTATTTGGACTGTACTATTTGGGACTGTATATTCTTTTAATCCCTCCGGGCGAGGGCAAATCTGTAATAAGCGTGTGTGAGTGGTGTGCATGTCTTCTAACCCCCACTTCTTTCTTCCCTTTTATTTACCCGCTTACGATGGTAGATTAGGGCACGTTTATTTTAGCATACCTTATGCAATGCATGCGTGCATCCATGCATTTGTTTACATGCACCGGGCTCAGTACATCACGCTAACTGCATTGTACTTCAATTCCAAATCGAATACGTGTTATTTGCAGCATTCCACATGCCATGTGTAGGATAGCCGAGCCTATTCTAGTTGCATCTTGCTTGCGTTGCATTAGCCATTTAAACATGAACTAGGATCATGCATATGATTACTAACTAGTTTTTGTTTTGGCTTGGAATACTAGGTAAGCTTCTATGCTTTAGCATATCGCATGTGTGTGAATGTTGCCATAACAGCATGATTACCATGAGCCTAGCTGCTTATGTGATATAACTGCTTGATTACCTGTGGGTGAAGGTTGGATTGTTTGAGTTGGAAAAACTCATTGAAATTCGTGTTTTAGCCTACTTGCGAGTAGCAAATTCCAAAGCATTTTCAAAACAAACGGATATGCAATGCTTGTTTCCAAATTAGGCGATCTAGTCTATACTTGTTTGCTGTGCGCATAACATAGTAATTCTAGGCTAATAATTGGAACAAGAACACATAACGTTCTCAAAATCGGATATCACGGTTAGTAGAGGCCGGTCTTCGGACCGGGCGAGAGGGGGTGCTCATAGCTGACCTTCCCCGATCGTACCCAAGCTCCCGAGCCAAGACAACTTTGGTGATGACGGACACGTGGCCTTCAGCACCGAGTCAGGGTTTCCTAAATTTTCCATTTTAAAAAATATTTAGGTGGCGACTCTGTATCTGGCAAAGCAGTCTATGCTTGGCACTTTTTTTCTAAAAATCTGTTTTTCTCAAAACGATTTGCCAGAGTTGGACTCTTTGGTTCAGATTACGAACCGCAACAAACAAAAAGGGAGTCCGAACTGTAGCAGAAGCCCACGGGCACGTCTACAGAGTTCATCTTAATTTGAATAGTGTGAGTTGTGATAGATGTTATCTTTGTAAAGGATAGAGTCCCATGAAGTAAGACTTCTAGGGGAAGTTGGACACTGATCATTATAAAAGTAAGACACTCTCGTGGGTCTAAGGTATGCTTTTATTTGTGATGCTTTGACTTGTGTATTAAGTACTGTTTTGATATATGTGAGAGATAAGATTTATTGACTTGATCGTTTAAGTGCCCTCGGATGGACGAACCACCGCGAGAATTCTTATCTTTTTATTACAGGTTGTTGGGCTTAATTTATTCTACTGGTGCTCTCTAGCTGAGTTCCTCTTTTGGTTGTGTGATCGGAAATCAACACCCACAATTTGGCTCCGTCTGTGGGAACTTAGTAAGGATAGATGGCCAAAAACGGACAGAAAGTGATGATTGGGGACGACATCCACAGTAAGGAAGAGGAGCATATGGATCCTAACACTGAAATGAGGGGGCCATAAAGGAAAAGTACAAGAAGTGAATCTTGAGGCAAAAAATGTCGCCAAAGGCCGAGAAGGGAACATGAAGGGTAGCCGAGATGAGTACTACCATGAAAGCGACCTTCAGGTATGGAGGAACAGATGCTGGAGAAAAGACGAGGAAACTGAAAGACATGGTAAATAAATTGACAGATGTACAGACAGTGGTCAACCTTATGATGTAGAATAACGTGATGCAGCCAACATCCCCATTATAGAACATGCTAGCACTATTAACCAAAATTGGTGCCCAGAAGACAAGATCTCGATCTAGATAATTAGGTCCGAGAAGAGAAGAGCTCAGCCTCAGTAAGCAGATTCCAGATTCCAGAAGAGAAGAGCTCAGCCTAAGTGAACAGATCCTAGATTCCAGAAGACAAGATCTTGGCCTAGATGATTAGGTCCGAGAAGAGAAGAGCTCAGCCAAAGTGAGCAGATCCCAGATTCCAGAAGACAAGATCTTAGCCTAGATGATTAGATCCGAGAAGAGAAAAGCTCAGCCTGAGTGAGCAGATCCCAGATCTAGAAGACAAGATCTCAGGCTAGATAATAAGGTCTGAGAAGACGAGAGCTCAACTTGAGTGAACAGATCTTAGATTCCAAAAGACAAGATCTCGATCTAGATGATTAGGCTTGAGAAGAGAATAGTTCAGCCTAAGTGAGCAGATCCTAGATTCTAGAAGATAAGATCTCGACCTAGATGATTAAGTCCGAGAAGAGAAGAGCTCAGCCTGAGTAAGCATATCTCAGATTCCAGAAGATAAGATCTTGGCCTAGATAAGTAGGTTCGAGAAGAGAAAAGCTCAATCTAAGAAGACAGATCCCAAATCCCAAAGACAAAAAGAAAGCACACAAGATCGGATTGAAGTCGGCCAGGTTCTGCCTGTCGGCAGAAGGCCATCTATACAGAAGGGCTTTTTACTAGACCTCTATTACGATGTGTACATCCTTTTCAGGTTGAAGACTTTTTATACAAGGTCCACAAAATAGCATGTGGAAGCCATGTAGAGGGGCAGATCCTAAGCCATACAGGAGGGCAGATCCCTTGCCTACAGAGCTATATCACAGGGATTCTGGTGGTCTTATATGCAAAAAGATGCTGAAGCCTGTATAAAAAAACGTGAAAATGTTGTTGAAATACATGATTATGCGATAAGATCAAAAAGTCTTATGACGATGTTCCCTTGGTGAACATGACGAATAACTTAGACTTGCCGAGATGGTAGAGTTGAACTAAGCTTGCGATGTTTTAGTATGAAACATGACGAATAACTTAGACTTGCTATGTTGGTAGAGTTGAATTAACACTTGCCATATGGTAGAGTTGAACTAAGTTGGTGATGTTTCCGAATGAAATGTGATAAATAACTTAGACTTATCATATGGTAGAATTGAACTAAGTTGACGATGTTTCTAAATGAAACATGATGAATAACTTAGACTTACCATATGGTAGAGTTGAACTCAACTTGCCTATGGTAGAGTTGAACTAAGTTGGTGATGTTTCCGAATAAAATATGACGAATAACTTAGACTTACCATATGGTAGAGTTGAACTTAACTTGCCTATAGTAGAGTTGAACTAAGTTGGTAATGTTTCCGAATGAAACATGATGAATACCTTAGGCTTGCCATAACGATAGAGTTGAACTAAGTTTGATCTAGTCAGATTAACGGAGACACCGAGGTAGAAAACCTTAGCTAAGATTTGTTTGAATAAGACTTCTGCAAAATTGAAAATGCATGCTTAATGTGAGTGTGTGAGTGATTTTCTGACTACACTGCCCTCCTTAGTAATTCAGCTGTAGAACACTGGCAGAATAGATGGCACCTTGCTGTCCTGCACAGAAAGAAAAGGCTCCGGCGGTGGTTCTTCCACCCGGGGGCACTCCGACGATCAAGTCAGTATATCTCTCAAAGATAATCAAGTATTTAACTCACAAGCTTGAGTATTTAAAAACATACCTTAGACCCACGGGGGTGCCTCTCTTTTATAGCCAATACAATCCTAGTCCCAATAGGAGCCTAACTCCAATGGACTCAGGATTAATGCTAATCTGGAACTCCAAGTGGGATTAGGATAAACCCTTTAAGAGTTTTATCTTTACCCAAACTGAAGTCTTCTCTCAATCTAGGACTCTTGTCCCTTATCTGCTTATCCCGGATTCCGATATCTTCGAAGATAACCTCGGCAACTCCGAGATACCCTCGGCGTAAACTACCACGACACGTGGCACCTTGGCTGACACGTCGGCGTCACCTTGCCACGTGTTGGTACTCAGAAAATATATCCCCACAACTGCCCCCTAGGTTCTATTACCTCGGCATTCTGAGGTGATGGAACCTATATTGTTCCTCCTTCCAATATGTCGGCATAAGAACTCCTCAGCTGAGATCATTCTCTTTAAGCCGACATGTCTTCTTCTAAGAACAAGAACTCATATGAATTCTCCCACGCGCATGAGCTGTCATGCATCACTTCTCAACCGTTTCACTTACGTGTTTTAATCTCATTGGCTCGTGCCTGTGACGCGCTTGTAAACCACGTTTTTTCCTGCGTGCGCTGTCTGACGTATGCACTATTCCAGGCGTATTAAATGTGTTGCATTTGCCGCCGTTTCAAGTTTTTTGACAAAAACGTTCGCCTCTCTCCTGTGTCTTTTCACTTTTGTATCCATTTACTTGTTTTTTCTCTCTCTAAAGCTCTTTCTCTTTGAATCTGCTATTGCTCTAAGCTCCAAACTCTGCAACCATCTTTATTCTTCCATTTCTGTGAAGCTTTCGCCACTGTTACAATCGTCGTCTGTCCTCGGCGAATTTCGTTCTAGCCTCACTTCGTCTAGTAAGAAACTGGCCCTTCTTTTCTTAGTTTTTGATCGTTTCCAGATTTTCTTGCTATTACTGTTCTGCTCAAGTATTTAATTTGTGAATCATTCATATGAATGCGTTTTATTTCATGATTTTGCTCATGTCTTGAACACCTGTACTGTTTCACCACTTTTTTGCCACTGTTCTTGGCCTTCAACCCTTTGTATTCTCTATGTTTCTGATAGCCCCTTTTTGTTCTTGAATCTGAAACTTCGTCTTTGTTTTCTGCTTTTTGTATCTTTTCCAGATCTGTGCCCTCGATCTTCATCTCCATAGATTTAGGTTTGGGACTTGTCTGTAGAACCTATCAATCTTTAGGAAGAATTGAAACAATCCTTACCAATTTACCTAGGTTTTCGCCGAGGTCCCTAATAACCTGTTAAGAACATCTTCTTTCTGTCATCAAATTCTTTTACGCCGAAATCATGGGTATGTGGAAACATAGGGTAGATACCCCAACCAAATTTGAACACTTTAGGGAAGAGTTCGAAATTCCTGCCGATGTCCATCTGAGATTGGCTGGGGATGGCGACTCTATTATGTCCACAGATGATACCATGCCCTTTCCCGTAGTAGCTTTTACCGAGTGTGGACTTCGGCTCCCACTTAATCCCCTTTTTCGTGAAGTTCTTCACTACTACAAATTAAACCCCATGCAACTGACCATCAACTCTTATCGTGTGATTAACGGTATCATAGCCTTAGCTAGGCAAGAAAATGTTAGGATCACCTTTGCCGACATCCAATTTTGTTATACCATGTGTGCCCTTAACTTGAAAGAAAAGGGTTATGTCTATTACCTCAAGCCGAGGTCTACCGAATTCAAAATCGTAGCCGACCTCCCAGACTCCAACAAAGGGGCTGGAGATGATTATCTCATTGTTTTAGGAAATTGGGAGTTCGGCCCAGACGAAGATGTTCATCTTTACCCTCTTCCCCAAACAGTTAAAGAGGGCAAGGGTAAGAGCCCAGTGCCAATCACTTAGTTTTTTTTCCTTTCCAAGTCTTCAAAACTTTGTCTGTCTCTAATGTCTTGTTCTTCTTTGCAGACGTTCGCAAGCCATCAAAGGACTTTCGCCAGTCCTACTTTCCAGGCAAGGATCTGAAAAAACTTTTGGACTAGCCTGTCCACAAAAGGAAAGCACCTCTGTTGTTAAATTTCATCCCAACATATAAGTCCATTTTGCCCGACGTTCCAAGGAAGAAGAAAAAGAGCCTCTCTCCACCCACTGTCACAACCCAAACTGCCTCTACATCTCGAACAGATCAGGGGTCAACATCCGACCCAGTTGATCTGCCATCAACTTCGGCCCCATTCTTGATACCAATACCTGAACGAAAACGCCGGCGCAGACTTGTCAAAATTGCTGAAATGGTTCGCCCAAAGCCTGTCGCCCAAGATCTCCTAGCCGACCTCCCAACCGACGTTGACGCTGTCCCCACTTAGTCTATGCCACCACCAAAACCAAAAAGAACCAAGAAGGCCCAGCTGAAGTCCAAGGCTATTGAGGCTGAGGCTGAAGATGCTCTGCCCATCTCTCAATTGGCTGAGAGTAAGAAGACCGCATCTACCTCGGTCAAAAGGTCTGCTGAAACTCAACTATAAGAATCCCAAAAATCAAAGAAGCCGAGGTCTTCTTCTGCAACGACTTCAAAGTCCAAGGTACCAAATGTCCCCTGGACACCTGAGATTACCCTGGAGAATAAGCTTGTTCTTGCCAGCGACAGCGCCGACGACATCAACGTCGGCGTTGCACTCAGCACAGCCTTACTTCTCCCAGGAGATCTAGAAAAGAACGTCGAGTTCAGTGAGTATGAAAATTATGCTCTGATGCTTCAACGTTGCGTTCAAGTAAGTGTCTTCACCTTGTAACCTGTCTTTCTTCATCTTTTTATACTTGTAAATTTTGCACTAACTTCTGTTTTTATGCTCCTTCAGGCTGTTCAGCACGCCCATTCCTTCTCTATGCAATCTTTTGAAACCAAGGAGAAGTTGTCTGACATGAAGAAGGAATATTCTGCCCTTCAAAAGATCAATAAGAGTCTTCAAGCAAAAATGAAGACGTTGGAGGATCGGTAGAAATCGCCACTAAAGCCCAAACCCTGGTTAAAGAAAAACCCGAATCTGCTGAGGCCATTAAGAATGTCACCGAAGCTCAAAAGAAAGAGGTGAGGAAGCGACAGCCGAGAAGGAGCTTGAGGAAGCCCTGGCTACTAAAGACGCTGAAATCAAAGCGGCCGACGAAAAAGGTTATACTCAGGGTATGGCCGACATTGCTGAAGACTACAAGCTTCAAGTCAGGCAGGCATGCAATAGGGGCTTCTCCCTTGGTTGGATGTCCCTGATAAAAAAGCTTGATCTTCCAGCTGATTCGCCATTCCGTAATGCTGATGCTATTCCTCTGCCATTCCCTCCTCCTCCATCTCCAAGTCAGGCTGAGGAAAAATCTGAATATGAATCCGAGGCCAAAGATGAGGATGAAGACAACAATGATGATAAGGCCTTGGTAAGGAAATCCAAGGATGCTTCTGGGGACAAGTCTCTTCCTCAAATTGAGCCAATCCTAGACTTAACCCAGGATGAGGAGATTGAAGAGGTATCCAAGGAAGCTGACATAGGGAGGTTATCCTCCGACCTTCTTTTGGCTGAAAGAAGTTTTGATAAAACACTCGTAGAGATCGACGCCGAGATTACGACAGAAAAAGATGCCGAGGTGGTTCTTCCAGAGTCTTCCGAGGTCCCAGCCGAACCATCTGCTGATGTTGAAGAATCCTGAATGTCTTTTGTACTCTTTTCTTTTTTGTACTTTCTTTTGTTTTCTGAACAATGGAAGCTTCCTCTTATAGCCGATGTGCCTTTCTTTGTTACTTGTGAACAATTTACTTCTGCTAGGCCATAGTGCTTTCATTATATACAACTGCAACTGTTTTTCTCTGAATGCTTTAGTCTTTAATTTCTCTTCATTGCTTTTGTATGGTTCTACACTTAGAATATTTTACATGATTTACATAATTCTTCCTTTGCACAATCTTCTCGGGGTTACATACCTCGGGTATAATAACTGCAAGTTTTACTTCGGCAAGATACTGACCTGCAATCTTTTAATAAATTTCAACAAGTATAAAACATATACTTTTCAATGTAAATTTTGCAAACTTTTCTCAAGTTGCAACAAATGTGTAAACAGTAATTTCACTCTAACCTACTTGTAAATTGCTACAAATTTCAACAAGGACTAACATATACAGTAAACTTTTCTCAAGTTATAACAAGTGTTAAACAGTGATCTACTTGTAAATTGCTACAAATTTCAACAAGGGTTTAAACAACATACTTAGCTTTTACCTCAACCTGTAAATTGCTGCAAATTTCAACAGATGATCATATATCGACTTAACTTCAACTTGTAAATTGCTACAAATTTCAACAAGTGTTAAGCATCTTTTTTGGTTTTGCCAACCAGTAGATTGCCATAAGTCTGTAAGTAATAACATCGGCTTCACTTCAACTTGTAAATTGCTACAAATTTCAACAAGTGGTAAACTTTGTATCGGTTTGACCAACTTGTAAATTGCTACAAATTTCAACAAGTGTTAAACTTTGTATCGGTTTGACCAACTTGTAAATTGCTACAAATTTCAACAAGTGGTAAACTTTGTATCTTTGCATTCTCTCTGCCCCCAATGTGAACCTGAGTTTCACTCGGGTTCTCATTACTTAGAGACAACATTATGCATTCATAAGTCTTGGGGAATTCTGTAAAGATTTTATTGATGACGTTGGCAAAATACAATAAATATCTCAATGATAGAAAAATTTCAAATTACAAGTGTTTCAGGGTCTTGGCAAAGCTTTGCCCTCATTGTCTTCAAGCCGATAAGCTCCATTGCCTAACACCGAAGTAATTCTGTAAGGTCCTTCCCAGTTTGGGCCAAGCTTGCCCTCTATGGGATCCTTCTTGTTGCTGATGACTTTTCTCAAGACTAGGTCGCTGACTTAAAAATCTCTTGGGTTGACCTTCTTGTTGTAAGCTTTGGCAAGCTGTTGCTGGTATATTGCAAGTTGAATTGTAGCCTTCTCTCTTCGTTCTTCCAAAAGATCCAAATCTCGGGCTAAGAGTATGTCATTGGTCCCATTCTCAACTTCCTGGGTTCGGATCCTTGGGATGCTGACTTCTAGTGGAATGACTGCTTCTGTGCCATAAGCCATGGCAAAGGGGGATTCCCCTGTTGATCTTTTTGGTGTAGTCCGATATGCCCAAAGTACGTTGGGCAATTCGTCTACCCACTTTCCTTTTGCTGCCTGCAGCCTCTTCTTTATTCCATCCAAAATTACTTTGTTGGATGCTTCTGCTTGCCCATTAGTTTGGGGGAAACTTGGTGTTGAAAAGTAATTTTTGATCTTGAATTTCGCACAAAAGTTCTTGATAAGTTTGCTGTCAAACTGCGTTCCGTTGTCGGCAACGATGGCTCTTGGAATGCCAAATCTGGTGATAATGTTTTTCCATATGAAATTCTTGACGTCCACATCTCGGATTTTGGCAAGAGGTTCTGCCTCTATCCACTTTGTAAAGTAATCTGTTGCTACCAGCAAGTATTTTCTCTGCCCAGTTGCTTGGGGAAGTTGTCCAACCAGATCCATGCCCCATTGGGCAAACGGCCAAGGGCTGGATACTGGATTCAGGTCAGCAACTGGCTGATGAATCAAAGGTGCAAACCTTTGGCATTGTTCGCACTTCTTTACGTATGCTTCTGTATCTTTTTGCATGTAGGGCCACCAATACCCCTAGGTAATGGCCCTATGGGCTAATGATCTGCCCCCAGTGTGGCTTCCACAAATTCCCTTATGAATTTCATATAAAAAATCTTCAACTTGTAAAGGGTATACGCACCTTAAAAGGGGTCCAGTGAAGGACCTTCTGTAGAGATGTCCGTCCGCAGTCAGGTTGAATCTTGCCGACTTCAACCTGACTTTGTGTGCCTCCTTGCGGTCTTCTGGCAGCTTTCCTTCTTTCAGGAATGCAACAATTGCGTCCATCCAGCTTGGCCTCATGTTCACACACATTGCTTCTTGCTTTGCGTTCTGTGGTTCTATGCTCGGGCCCGACATATAGTCAATCATAATTGTTCTTGTTTTTCCAGTCTGTATTGAACTTGACAGGTTGGCCAACACGTCGGCGTGGTTGTTATCATCTCGGCTTACTTGGAGAAGTCGGCAGTTCTGAAACAGGGCTGCTAATATGATGACCTCTTTTGCATATGCCGACATCCTCTCGTTTCTGGCTGCAAATTCTCCTGTTGACTGGTTAACAATTAACTGTGAATCACAAAAAACTATTACCTCATCTCGCTTCGCTTCTTTGCCGCGCCTTTTTAGTCCTGCAATTAATGCTTCGTATTCTGCTTCATTATTTGAGGCCTTGAACCCCAAACGGATGGATTGTTCTATTATTTCTCCATCCGGGATATCAAGAAGACTCCCCCGCTCCTTGTCGGTTTGAACTTCGATCGACAAATAGTCTGAATGAGTCGCCGATGTAGATGCTGTAGGGTCTGAGCTTTTCCTTCCTTTGTTCCTTGGCCTTTGGCTGGGATTCTCCCTACTTGTTGCGACCTCGTTCATCTTGGCTCAACGGAGCCCGATATTTGATGGATTCAGGCGTGAATTCTGCCACGAAGTCGGCCAAAACCTGGCCCTTAATTGCTGTTTTGGGCCTGAACTCCAGGTCATACTGGCCCAAGGCCACTGCCCATCTTGCAATTCTTCCTGTTAAGTCTCCTTGTTGTAACAAGGACTTGAAGGTGCTCATAGCACTACAATCTTGTGTGCCTGGAAGTAGTGGTTCAACTTTTTTGAGGCCATTACTAAGGCCAGCATTAACTTTTCTAGCGGTAGATACCTTGTTTCTGCGTCGGCCAAGGTTTTACTTACATAATAGACAGGCTTCTGTTCTCCTGCTCTTCTCGGATTACCACTACACTTACTGTGTGTTCTGACACGGCTAAATACAGAAACAACTCCTCCCCAGGTTCAGGTGTTGAGAGGACTGGGGCCGTGGTTAGATACTTTTTTAGGTCGGCCAAAGCGGCCTCACATTCTTCAGTCCATAGGAAATCTGCGGTCTTTTTTACCAGGTTGAAGAAGAGTTTACACTTGTCTGAACTTCGGCTTATGAACCTGTTTGGGGCTGCGGCCCTGCCAGTGAGCATTTGAACCTGTTTTGCCGATGTTGGGCTCGATAGATCTAGAATGGCCTTGATCTGATCTGGGTTGGCCTCTATTCCCCTTTTTGTTACCAGGTACCCTAGAAACTTACCAGATCCAACTCCAAACGCGCATTTAGATGCGTTGAGTCGGAGCCGATATGTTTTGAGTATTTCAAATACCTCTTTCAGGTCGGCAAGATGACTCTTAGGCTCCTTGGTCTTCACGACCATGTCATCGATGTAGACTTCTACTGTTTGGCCTATCAGGTGCTTGAACATTTTGGTTACCAGCCTTTGGTAGGTTCCTCCTACGTTCTTTAGCCCAAAAGGCATCACCCTGTAACAGTACAGGCCTTTTAGGGTGATGAACGCTGTCTTCTTCTCGTCTGGGGGCTATATGGCTATCTGGTGGTACCCCCTATAAGCGTCCAGGAAGCTCATCCTTCCATGTCCAAATGTGGCGTCTACTAATTGATCGATTTTGGGCAGAGGAAAGCTGTCTTTGGGACAGGCTTTATTCAGGCTTGTAAAATCTACGCAGACCCTCCATTTACCGCTTTTCTTCTTTACCACCACAGTGTTTGATAGCCATGTTGGATAATTGACTTCTCTGATGGCCTTAGCTTCCAGGAGTCTGTCTACTTTTTCCTCCACTGCTTCGACGTGCATCAACGTCGGTCTTCTAGCTCGCTGTATTACAAGTTTAGCCGACCTGTCAACGTTCAGTCTGTGATATGTGACCTCGAGGTCAATGCTAGGCATTTCATAAGGTGTCCAGGTGAACACCTCTATATTTGTTCTTAAAAAAGCTTCCAGTTCTTTCTCTTCTTCTTCGGTTAAGCCTGAGCTGAGTAGAAAGAAGCGCTCTTCATCGCCCTCCTGGACGAGGATTTTTTTCAGTGTTTCCTCGCTCTTCTCGGCCGGCTCCTTGCCGACATCATCTAGGACTTCCATGTCCTCATTTTCAATTTCTACCTTTCCTGGTTCTTATATGTTGCAGGTTGTTTTCATTGCTGCCATGGAGCAATTTTTGGCCTGTAGCTGGTCTCCTCTGACTTCTTCAATCCCATGTTCTGTTGGAAACCGCAATAGTTGATGCAACATTGAGGGAACTGCCCCCATTGCATGCAACCATGGCCTTCCCAATATGATGTTATAAGGAGAAGGCGTATCAATCACGATGAATTCTGTCCTGATCTTCTTAGTGCCGGCCTGTACTTCCAAGTTTATAGCGCCCAGTGGCCACGTCGGCGTTCCATTGAAGCCGACCATCGCGCCATTCGATTGCTCCATGTCATCTGGGTGAAGGCCTAGCTCCTTGTAACATCTAATGTACATAATGTCACAAGAGCTGCCTTGATCTATTAGGATGCGTTTTACTTGGTACTCACCAACCTGGAGGGATACTACCAAGGCATCATTATGTGGGTGCTGTACCATCTCTAGGTCGGCTTTGGTGAAGGCTATCATCGGTCCTTGGCACTCCGCTGGCCGATGTTTTTTTTCCCCGACTTGGTAGACATGTTGCAGATGCCTTACCCTTTGAGTCTCTCCTCTTACTTCGTTCTCGTTAACTTTTGAATGAATCACATTAACTATCCGAGGTCCTTCTGTCTGAGGTTGCGGAGGTGGTGGGGCTGCTGGAGCCTGAGGCAGTCTTGCATGTTCTTCTCTTGTTCTTGTTTCATCGACAAGGTCTCTTAGGTGGCCTTGCTTTACCAGATCTTCCAAGTGTGCTTTTAGGGCTTTGCAGCCCTGTGTTGTATGTCCGTCTTCATTGTAATAAGCACAATGTCTGTCCATGTTTCTTCCCATAAATTCTCCCGGTTCCCTTGCTGGCGTTCTGAAATAGGGCTGGTTTCAAATTTTTCTTAGGACTTTTTGAATTGGAATTCGGAACACGGTTGTTACTGCCTGTTTGGTCCTTAACTCTATCTCTGTTTTGCTGAATCCGTTGTTACTTCTGCCTCGCTTCGGCGAGCCGTTTCCTTTTTCCTATTTGAGTGGGCCGATGTATCCTCCTCAGCTCGGGCATATTTTTCGATCCTCGCCATGAGTTCTTCCATGCTCTTTGGCAATGTCTTTGCCAAAGATTTCCGCAGCGAATAGTTATCTTTCAGGCCATTCTTGAAGGATACAACCGCCACTTCTTGGTTGCATTCGGGTATTCGATTGAACACCTCGTAGTATTTTTTTGCATAGGCCCTAAGGCCTTCATCCTGACTAATCTTTAGAGCCATTAGTGCGTCCACCCTCAATGGCTGTAGCTTGTTTGTTACGAACTTGGCCACAAACATCTCGGCTAGGCCTTCCCATGTCTTTACGCTTCCCTTCGGCAGTTTATGGAACCAATCTGATGCAATTTCCCCAAAGGACGAGGGGAACACTTTGCAGAGTAATGGCTCGTTTCCGCTGTACAGTGCGATTGAGTTCAAAAATAATCTGACGTGGAAGTTAGGGTCCGACTTACCATCGTATATTTGAAACCTCGGCATACTAAATCTTTTCGGTGCTTCAAATTTGTCCAGTTCTACCGAGAACGGTGTCCTTGGCTTGACGGGTGAGGTTACCTCGGCTTCGGCGTTCTGTTCCTTCCTCTTGAGGTAGTTTCTCAAGTCTTCTTTACTCCTCCCCGGAGCCTGGCTATCTTTGGACTTCAGTCTCTTCGGCACACTGCTCTCGGCCTCGTGATGGGCCCGTTTTGATCTTTCTCCGTGGGTTGTGTCAAAGTAGAGCACCTGCCCTCGAATATGCCGATGTTCTTTGCGCTCCTGATCCTTCGTATGATATGTCCTCTAGGACTTCTCTTGTCTTGGTTCCTCTCGTCCGACCTCCCCGGAAGGCGGGTGAGAGTGCCTTTCGCTCCTGGTGTGTTGTGGTGCCTCAGGAATTATTTTCCTTCCTCCATTCTGAGTATTAACTGCTGGAATTGGTGTGTCCTGTAGCGGGTATGGTGGCTGCATGACATTGTTTTGCATCATGAAGTTGACGACCGACTGTAGGTCTGCCAATTTGTCTGCCAAATCTTTTACTTTCTCATCCCTTCGTAGGCACCTATCCCTCCATACCTGGAGGTTATCTTCGTTATAGTATCTGTCCTGGTCCGTCTTCTTTGAGGTATCGCCCTCCTGGCCGACGTTTTTTCCTCCATTCCCCTGGTTGCGGGTTTCTTCATTGTGGTTGTCTCCTTCGACGTCAAGGTCGATAGGCTTGTCATTCCCAGCGGGAGCGTCGTCCCCAACCTTTTCGTTTTGTGCGTTACTGGCCATCTATTCGTCTTTCTTTCCCACACACGGCGCCAAATTGTGTAAGTGATTTTCTGACCACATTGCCCTCCTTAGTAATTCAGCTGTAGAACACAAGCAGAATAGATGGCACATTGCTGTCCTGCACAGAAAGAAAAGGCTCCGGCGGTGGTTCTTCCATCCGGGGGCACTCCGACGATCAAGTCAGTATATCTCTCAAAGATAATCAAGTATTCAACTCACAAGCTTGAGTATTTAAAAACATACCTTAGACTCACGGGGGTGCCTCTCTTTTATAGCCAATACAATCCTAGTCCCAATAGGAGCCTAACTCCATTGGACTCAGGATTAATGCTAATCTGGAACTCCTAGTGGGATTAGGATAAACCCTTTAAGAGTTTTATCTTTACCCAAATTGAAGTCTTCTCTCAATCTAGGACTCTTGCCCCTTATCCGCTTATCCCGGATTCCGATATCTTTGGAGATAACCTCGGCAACTCCGAGATACCCTCGGCGTAAACTACCACGACACGTGGCACCTCGGCTGACACATCGGCGTCATCTTGCCACGTGTTGGTACTCAGAAAATATATCCCCACAGTGAGTATAAGTGATACTTAGGTTTACATTAGGGGGCAGAAAGCAGGAATAAGGAATAGGCTTGACACTTGTTGAAACTTTCAAATTAGAGTCAGCCAAAGTATCTAGATGAAGGAAGTAGGAATAGGCTTGACACTTGTTGAAATTTTTGAAAAAATTTACAAGTTGGAGTCAACCAAGGTATCCAGATGAGGGGACACTCGAGTTGTTGGTTACCCGAGATCACCAACCAGGTCGTCAAAACCTGGAAATGTTGGAAGGGTGAAGTCTTGATAAAAGACAGTAAGGACAAGTAAGGAAACAATACGTGCTGAATGTTATTCAAAGAATTTTTATAAAGTGTTCGTTGGCCGAGATCAGAGTAAAAGGTGAACTCCGAGATAAGTTGGTCTGAGGTGACCAACTAAAAGTACACCTGAGATGAAGTGGATCCAAGGTGGTACATGTCAGATGTGTTCTAATTCGAAGTGATTACACAGTTAAAGTATACTTGGGAGAAGTACACAAATATTCTAAGTATGGAATCATACAAGACAGTAAAGACAGAGACAAGCATTCAACACTTAGTCAAAAAAAGAACTTGCATTTAAAAAGACAACTTGTTCAGATACAAAAGAAGGCACCTTGGCCTGAAGCAAAACAAGATGTCAAGATGGAATCTAACTCCACCCTTGATGATAGATACTACAAAGAATGACATATATGTCTCTCCAGGTATCATGGAATCCTCCTCCCTAGCCAACTTTAGATGAACGTCGGTTGGAATGGAGAATTCTTGATGGAAGTATTCTAGTTTATTGGAGTCTACCCTTCATTTGAACATCTTTATGACCTCGGTTAGGGCGATTTTGGCAAGGAAGGTTGGATTGTGTGGATTAAAGACCTCAGCAAAACCTTAAGGACTGCTGGGTTATCAGTTTTAGGGTTCTGAGAAAGGTTTGGGGTATGAACAAAATTGATAGAATATGAGAAAAATAAAGCAAAACAGCACACCCGGGGGCACTCCGACGATCAAATCAATAAATCTTATCTCTCACAGATATCAAAATAGTATTTAATACACAAGTCAAAGTATCACAAATAAAAGCATATCTTAGACCTACGTGGGTACCTTACTTTTATAATGATCAGTGTCTAACTTTCTTTACAAGTCTTACTTCATGGGACTCTATACTTTACAAGGATAACATTTATCACAACTCACACTATTTAGATTAAGATAAACTCCATCAAGAGTCTCAACTCTATTCAAATAAGTAGTTTGATGTCATCTAGGACTATAGTCCTTTATTCAAATATCTCGAATTTTGATATCCCCACAGAATACCTCGGCAGTGCCCTAAACATCTCAGTAAATATGATCTGCCCACGTGACACCTCGACTGACACCTCAGCGTCACCTTAGCCATGTGGTGTCATCTCAAAATACTTCCTCATAACCATGCACTAGTTAACCCATCGGAAACCATTGAGAAAATAGGCCATGTATGGAATGAGTTTCAAGACTAGCGTAATAATGATCATTCTCTTATCACAGAGTCTCAAACCAAAGCAAGGAACGAGGACTAAGGGTGGCAACCTGCACCACTTGAGGAATTTAAAATCAGTCGTGATGTGAACTTCAACAAAAACAGAGCCAATGCATCAGCAGTTGCTATCCTTAGAGACTCTGTGGGTCGCCTCATTGATGGCTTGGTTTCATCTTTTTCATCATTTTTTGCCTTTGCTGCTAACGCACATGCTGTGCGATTGGTGGGTTTATTGGCACAAGCTTGCAACCTCACCTCTGCCATCATTGAGAATGACAATCAAAAAGTTATTAAACTTGGTGCTTCAGAGAATGTGTCGCCACGAGAAGGCTTGGCAATCTCACTTGACATTCGTCAGTTAGTCAGAGTGGGTAATTTCACTGGTGAAGCCAGGATTTGGTGGTTAGGGGGGCCAAAAGCAAGATATTGGGCAAGTTCAAGTGGTTGATGTACGGGAAAGAAATATACCTTCTCGTATAATCCTGTTGATCAAGTCTGCGTTCCTCCGTACGACGTCGTTGTGTCACCTGAAAGCACAAACGTGAGCTGACTGGCGGGTGTGTGCCGGAAACCTCTCCGATGCCTAAGTCAGAAAGATTATCTAATAGGCAAAAGCTCTGTGTATTCAGGAAGCCAAAATTGCATTACCTCTTCATAGGTGATATTGGTGAGCTTATATAGATTTCGCGTGGCACAATCCTGGTAGGACTCTAACTCCTCCATGCAGAGTCCTCTTAGGATTCATACTCCTAGAAGATAATGCTTATCCTCCAACACCCTCCCTCACTGCTTAAACCAAGTGAGATGGTTTTACCACGGCCGGACTCCAACACGGCCGAAGTAACCTCTAGTTCGGCCCTTCCTTTCCTTTCTCTTACCTCGATTTCCATACGCTTTGACCGAGATAACCATAAGAGAGTTGAGTCGAACTATGGCGTGGCTAAACCGGACTGACACGTTCGAACCGGTGTCACTCTAAGACCGGTCTATTCCCGAAATACCTTAGACCGGACTAACTTGTGACATGCTGCGACCGAGCTACTGGTGCCCGTCTGTCAACTGAACTACCTCTCAGTGGTGTACTTGCTATCTTTCGTGCTTGGGCTTATCTCGGCCCAACACCCAGCTCGGCCCAATTTATTTGTATAAATTACCCTCTCAATTGTCCCTTAATTCCATCTGCGTAGCATGATAGGGATTACCTGTCTACCAGCCGAGCTAAAGTTTTTAACCCTTCCAGCCGAGCCAACAAACTTGTTAGCCTTTCCAGCCGAACTAACACTCTGAAGTCTTCAAAGCCGAGCTCCTTTTAAGCCGAACTGTCCTTGTCCGGTCAAAACATCTCTTCAATGACAGCAACTGAAACGCTTCTTCTCCTAAGGACACGTGGCAGCCCTTGATTGGTTTCTTACAATTGCATACCGCCTCAGATACTAAAAAAAATTTGAACAGTTCTCGCCTTCAATTTTCATCCTTTTTACAAAACATATCCGCCATCTCAGAATCATTCACAATACTATTCACCTTCTCTCTCTCGTGCCTGAACTCATACTGTTCTTCAGCCTCCTACCTTTGAAGCTGGTGTTTTCCACTGCCTTGCTTCCAGCCTCAATTCTTCCTCTCTTTCTGGTAAGCATTTCTCAAAGCTGTTCCTTGTTTCCTATGATTTTGTTTTTATTTGATTCATAGCAGTCTGTTTCGTGTGTTTTTGCAAAACATCTTTTTTCCACCTGTGTTCTTTCTGGAAAAACTTTAGCCATAGAACACTTTGAATACACATGAAATCCTGTAGGACACTTATTTCGATCCAAAATTATGAAGCAACCGAAGTAAAAAAACTGTTTGTACAATATAGGTAAACTAGAACTGAACTAGCACTTGTACTCATCATAGTAGTTTCAATAGGTAACAATCTGATTCACCTTAGCCGAAATGAAAATGCAACATACTAGAAATTATGGCCCTTAACCGAGCTAAGCCTTGGGAGCTAAACCAGCCTTCTCAGTTTCTAAACCGAACTGAGAAAGCTGCCCCTCAAAGCCCAGCCGGAATAACAAACCCTTAGGTAGAACCGAGATAACCAAAACACCTTGACAGACCGAGATAAGAAGATCCCCTGGGTACAACCGAAGTAAATCCTGTAGTATACTATGTAGCCGAAGTAGGACTTGTCTTCTCTTGCTTTGTTTTCTGTAGCACGGTCAGCGATCTGTGCTTAACACCTTGCTTTCCACTTTGCAGACTTAGGTTGCCAGACACTTCCCTGCGCTCAGCCGAGCTACTGAGCAACCTTTTTTGATCGAGATAATTTATTATTAAATTATACAATAAATGAGGAAGTATAGATTTTTAGTAGAAACCCCAGGAGGCTTAGCCGAATTTCGCAAGGACTACAATATTCCTGCCGACGTCAACCTTACCCTCGTCGAACTAGATGTTGACCCATGGGGCAACCCAGGCTTTGTCCCTTTCACCATTCAGTCAATAATAGAAACCGGACTACGATTCCCAGTCCAACCACTAATCTGTGAATTTCTTAGGCAAACCAGGCTATGCCCAACCCAACTCTCCACCAACACTTACCGAATCATAATGGGAATAGCCGCACTGAACCTCCAAACCGGTCTCAACTTAGGCTTAGCCGAAATATTGCACCAATACTCAATAGGATCCAAAGACGAAGGCTGGTGCTATTATTTGAGAATACGCCGTGGCCGAGAGAAAATAATTAAAGACACTCCGGACAAAGATTTAAATGATGATGATTACTTCTGGGTGTCTGGGAACTTTGAGGACCACCAGGCCCAGATCCCAGGCGGAAGCATAAACTGGAACAAAGGCATCCCCGGTATACTTACTTCGGTTTCAATGCATTCTAATCTTTTACTCCGGTTTCTACTCTGGACCGAACTAACACTTGTTTTTTCTTTTGCAGATAAAGCCTATCTCCTTTCAAACTACGGGCACCCCAACCTTGGTCTTCTGCGCGCCGCACTAAGAGTAAAGGAGAGAAGCTGGGCTAAACTCCTCAATTTCGAACCGACCTACAGATACACCGGTCGCCGAAAAGCGAGGGTGACTGATTTCCTTCTGGAGGAAGCACCGGAACCGGACCCCACCTTGCCCGAGATAAACTTAGTACCACTCACAGCCGAACAGGAAATGGCGAAGAAAAACAGATTAAAGGCCTTGCTCACCGCCACAACCAGGGCCGAAGTGCCACAAACCGGCCAAACAACTGAGGCCGTGGTGGCTCTCTCAACTCAATAGCCGTCCTCATCTCGCCGAAGCAAGCATGCTCGGACTAGCCAAACCGAGCCACGCCTTGTCGATGAGGATGAGTTCATCCTGCCACCAAGCCCCCCACCAAGCACTCGGCCGAGCCCCCAGCCGGAGCAATCAGACCAGGCTCATACCAACAAATTGGCTCCACCATTCGTCTACAACAACCGAGATATCCATGAAAACGACTCTGTCGTTGCTGAGAAGGATCACTTGCTGGCCTTCAACCTGGCCAGGGGTGTTTGTCTTCCCAAAGATATGGAGCACCACAGCAAGCAACTCAACACCGAGCTAAAGTCCCTTCAGTCAGCTACGAAGTCCATGGTATTGGTAAGCAGCACTGTCCTCTTTTGATCTGTTGAATTTTTCCAACTCTCAGCATGGCTAAGAAGGAACTCACTATACTTTTGCAAGCCATTCAGAAAAACACAATAGCTCGTAGGCAAGTAATGGAGCTCCGCAAAACAACAAGGCAAGCAATGAGGGAAGCCGAAACCAGGACTGCCGAGCTCACACTGTCTAAGCAGAGGTCGGCCGAACTGGAGGCAGAGGTAGCACGTCTGACCGGACTGGTTGCCTCGGCTGACAGTGATAAACTGCGCGCCGTGACCGAGGTGAAAGACCAGTACTTGTGGGAGATGGCGCAACTTGAAACCAAAAAGGACGCCGAAATAGCAGAGCTGAAGAAAAAGGTTGAAAACGCATCCAAAGAGGGTTTCAAAGAAGCCGAAGCTGGCTATACCCAACAGTGTGAAGCGGCTAAGGATTTATTCTTCAAGTGTGGCTGGAGAAGTGCAGTGGAGAAGCTCGGTTGTGGACCTGAAACCGAGGCCTACAACGCTCCCGAGTACTTCATTCCGGCCTCACTGAAAGATTACGCTGACGACCTCCAAAACCAATTTCTTGGTTCATCTGATGATGACGATGAAGAGGAGGCAATGGAGACTCCGGTTGTCCAGGAACAAGGCAATGAGCAATCAGTTCGGTTGGAGCAGACGGTTGAGGACTTAACTTCCGGATCCGTGCTTTCAATGCAGACCGAACTCCAGACCGACACTGCTACAATCTCCGACTCTGGAGCTCGGGTTGCCACTGATGCCGATTTGGATGCCGAGATAGAAGATCTTTTTTTACTGAACTTGTACTTTCTTCTTTTTCTTTGTTTTGTTCGAACTTGTAACCGGGCTACGGCCCCTCTACTTGTACTTGCCTTTGATTTCAATGAAAAGATCTTCAACTCTTATCCCGGTTCTGTTTTTGTAGGCGTGCATTTGTAATGAATTTTCAATATCTGCTATTATTCAACTGTTGTTTCGGTTTGAATGCTTGCTTTCTGCCGATATACCATAATCCGGTTTAAGCTGTCTAACTTACTAGCCAACCACTCTTCAGCCGATATAGCTTACTTCGGCTGAAGAGTACGAAGTGTTGGTTTAATCCAGCCAACCACTCTTCAGCCGATATAGCTTACTTCGGCTGAAGAGTACAAAGTGTTGGTTTAATCCAGCCAACCACTCTTCAGCCGATATAGATTACTTCGGCTGAAGAGTACAAAGTGTTGGTTTAATCCAGCCAACCACTCTTCAGCCATACACTTACTTCGGCTGAAGAGTACAAAGAGTTGGTTTAATCCAGCCAACCACTCTTCAGCCATACACTTACTTCGGCTGAAGAGTACAGGGTGTTGGTTTAATCCAGCCAACCACTCTTCAGCCATACGCTTACTTCGGCTAAAGAGTACAGAGTGTTGGTTTAATCCAGCCAACCACTCTTCAGCCATACACTTACTTCGGCTGAAGAGTACAGGGTGTTGGTTTAATCCAGCCAACCACTCTTCAGCCATACGCTTACTTCGGCTGAAGAGTACAGAGTGTTGGTTTAATCCAGCCAACCTCTAAGTTGGTTTTTCCAGCCAACTTAGAATTAAGTGTTTGGTTATTCCGACCAAACGTCTTGCAAATTGAATCGATTACGGCTTAGGAGGGGTCATAGTTGGTTATTCCGACCAACTATGTTTATAATGCTGCTAACTTACTAGAGCTGCTTTCTACTAAAACAAATATGCTAAAAAAGAATCGATTTTTTTTATTGATGAAGTGAAAAATTACGTATACTTAAAGAGAGAAAAGAAAAAGCTAAAAGTAAAATAGCTTAAGATTGGCAGTGTTCCATGGCCTAGGAATTGCTTTGCCGTCCTCATCTTCCAAGTGGTATTCCCCTTTGCCTGCTAATCCGACCACTTTGTAAGGACCTTCCCAGTTAGGCCCTAACTTGCCATCTCCTGGGACCAATGTGTTGCCCATATCCGTGCGACGTACCCATGCGCCGTTCTTGACTCGCGTTGGATGCAGCGTCTTGTTATACTTCGTAGATAGTCCTTGTTGGTAGGAGGCGATGTGAACCAATGCTCATCTCTTCTTTCTTGAAGGTCAAGTTCCAATGCTATAGCTTCGCCATTTAAGTCTGGATCAAAATTTTTGCTCCGAATTGTGGGGAGTCCGACTTCTAATGGGATGACTGCTTCCATGCCATAGGCTAAGGAGAATGGAGTTTCTCCTGTTGACCGCCGTGGTGTGGTGCGATAAGCCCATAAAACATGAGGGAGCTCTTCTGCCCACTTGCCTTTGGCTTTCTCCAACCTTTTCTTCAATCCGTCCAAAACTACCTTGTTTGACGCCTCGGCTTGACCGTTTGCTTGGGGATACGCCGGTGTAGAATTGTAAAATTCTATCTTGTATTCTTCGCAAAAGCCTCTGAAAATTCTGCCGTCAAACTGAGTGCCGTTGTCTGAAATCAGTGCTTTTGGTATGCCAAAGCGAGTAATGATGTTCTGCCAAACAAACTTCTTCACATCTTTTTCCTTGATTGACGCCAAGGCTTCTGCTTCCACCCACTTTGTGAAGTAGTCTGTTGCCGCAAGAAAGTACTTCCTGTTGCCTGGTGCTGTTGGAAGTGGACCTACTATGTCTAAGCCCCACATTGCGAAAGGCCATGGACTAGTTAAGGGTAGGAGTTCTCTGGCAGGTTAGTGTATTTGGTGCGCAAACTTCTGACACTTTTCGCATTTTTTGACATACTTCTTTGAATTTGCTTGCATGTATGGCCACCAGTATCCTTGTGAAATAGCTCGGTATGCCAATGATCTTCCTCCTTGATGGCTGCCACATACCCCCTCATGTATTTCGAATAGGAACGCTTCCACCTTGCTGGGGTGGACACACCTTAAGTAAGGTCCTGAGAACGACTTCTTGTATAATGCCAAGGATGGAGAGAGCCAAAATCGCTGTGACTTTGCTCTTATTTTGTTGGCTTCTTTCTTTTCTTCTGGGAGGGTGCCGTCCTTTAGGAATAGTATGATGGGATCCATCCAAGAAGGACCTAACTCTGTACAACATACCTCTTCAGCTTCTGGGTCTTCAATGCTTGGTCTAGGTAGATAGTCGATTAGTAGTGGGTGAGGAACGGAGGTGTCTACCATTAAGGCGAAGCCTGCGAGTTCGTCTGCTCTGCTGTTTTCCTCTCTACTGATCTGTTCTATCCTCACTACTTCGAACTTCTTTATCTCTGTTCTGACCAAGTCTTGGTACTTGGCCATCCTATCATCCTTTGCCTCATAGTCGCCAGATATTTGGTTTACCACCAGCTGCGAGTCGCTGTAAACCATTAGTTCGGTGGCCTTCATATAGAATGCCGATTTGAAACCTGCTAGAAGCGCTTCATACTCTGCTTCATTATTTGATGCTGGGAAGCCTAGGTTGATTGCCTGCTCCACTACTAGGCCGTCTGGAGAGATGAGGACTATGCCAAGTCCTGCTTCATGCCTATTGGATGCTCCATCCACGAAGAGCTTCCACATCTCTCCAACGAACAACTTCCAGCAGGTAGAGGGATCGGATGATGTCTTGGGATCCTCTACGTTGCTGGTGGCTTCTTCAGAGTCGATGCTTGCTGTCTGCCCCTTGTTCTCTGTTTGCACCAAGTCTTTGTTTGTCGGTGAGTCCTGACTTGGTGTAGCATGGTTCACTTCTTCCTCCCTTTCTTTACTTTGGTCCGCCTTGGGACTGACTAAATAACGATTACTAGGGGTTGCGTTATTCCGCGTCAACTTCTATCCCGGTTATTTGTTTTGACCAGTCGATTGGGCGATGTGATGACTTCGAGGTGAACTCTGCGACAAAATCGCTAGTGCTTGAGCCTTTATTGCGGTTCTAGGTTGGAACTTGATGTCGATTGTCCCAATTCTCTTGCCCATTTGAATGCATGAAAAGTTCGCCTTTCAAATAAAGCCTTGAGTGGGAAAGTCAGAAGAACAACTATGGTGTGGGCGTGAAAGTAATGCGACAATTTCCTTGAAGCCATCATCAAGGCCAATGCAGTTTCTCGATGGCAAGTACCTTGTTTGGCGCCGATAACGTCTTCTTGACGACATAATAGATGGGCAAGTGTTGGATTCCTTCTGCGCGGACCACCACTGCACTAATTGCATGCTGCGATACGGCCAAGTAGAGGAAGAGTTCTTCTCCAGGTACTGGGGTGACAAGTAGTGGTGGAGAAGACATGTATTCCTTCAAACTCTCCAGAGCTCGATCGCATTCTTCGTCCACTCAAACTTAGCTTTTAATGATCGAAAGAATGGGCCTTAATCTATCCGATCGGTGATGAATCGGTTAAGTCTTTGCCGCCATGCCGGTGAGATGCTGCACCTCTTTCACTGAGTTAGGCCTTTCTAACTCCTGAATTGCTTTGATTTGGGAGGGGTCTGCCTCAATACCCCGGTTGGTCACCAGGAAACCCAGAAACTTGCCAGACCCTACACCGAATGTGCACTTAGAAGCATTAAGGCGCAGCTTGTGTTTCTTCAGGATCTGGAACATCTCATCTAGGTCCTTTAGATGGTCATCCGCATCCTTGCTTTTGACCACCATATCGTCGATGTAAGCCTCCATTGTTACGCTAACAATGGCTCGAACATCTTCGTGACCATTCTCCGAATGTCGCCCTGCGTTCTTTAGGCCAAAGGGCATGACCTTGTAGCGATAGTCCTCTTGGAGTGGTGAAGGATGTTACTTCTGATCCGGTTCGTGCATAGCTATCGATGGTAGCCTCTATCGTCAAGGAAGCTAAGCTTTCTTTGTGCCCAAATTGTTAGGTCCACCAATTGATCTATCCTTGGTAGGGGAAGGCATCGCCGGGCATGCTTTGTTGGCCGAATCTTATGTCGACGTGACGCAGCGCCACTTGCCATTCTTCTTTGGCACTACGACTGTGTTGGAGATCCATTTGGGGTAGTGCACCTCTCGATTGCCCTCGCTTCCAAAGAGTTTCCTACCTCTCTGCCACTATTTCGGCGTGATGGAGTGCCGATCTGTAGTCTTGAATAGTAGCTGGCGAAGGGTGGACATTGAGTTGGTGGCAAATGAAGTTGGGATCAATGCCTGGCATGTCGTATGGGGTCCAGGCGAACACTTCGATGTTGGAGGTCAGGAATTCTAAGACTTCCAATCTCTCAGTGCTGGACAACGACGAACCAAGTAAGAAGAACTTATCCGGGTTCTTCTCGTCTATCCTGACTTCAACCAAGTCCTCCACTGCTTTCTGACTGGTCGCTTTGCCAACATTCGCGAATAGTTCATTACTCTCTGGTTCTTCTACCGAATGAACATATCCTTTAGCGAGACGGTTTGCCGTTCCTCATCACAAAGCCTTTGCTTTGACATGATCTGATCGCCATAAACTTCCTCTATCACTCCGGTGTCGTTGAAACCGCATCACAGTGGTAGGAGGGCGCTTCTGGCGCATGGCATGTAGCCATGTTCTGCCCAAGATAATGTTGTCGGTGGAGGGGACCTTCAGCACCCAGAACTCCACTTGCTTTGTCACACTCCCTGCTCTGACTGGGAGGATAATTTTGCCGACGGGCCATTCTGGCATGGAGTTGAATCCAATAAGGGGGGATACGGCCGGTGCCAAGTCTTTGTCTTGCAAGTTGAGTTGTTTGAAGGTTTCATAGTACATGATTTCACATGAACTACCTTGGTCGTCGAATCCGCAGCGTCAAAATCCTTGACTCGGAGAGTGACGACCAAGGAGTCGTTGTGAGGGCAATAAATCCTCGCCAAGTCTTTATCCGAAAAAGACATGACATTTGTGGCCTCTGTCTTCCCCTTTTTGACGACTGGTTGGGCACTTAGCACATCTCTTAAGTGCTCAGCCTTCTTGATTGAACCTCTGAGCTCGCATACACGCTCAGGCTCAAAGACTCCATGTATTACGTTGATAACGCCTTGGGGCGGGGCGTCGATCGGCATCCCATTGGGGTTATTGTGGTCTGAAATTTGGTGTGCCCCTCCCTCTATGTATTTGTCCAGGTGGCCTGCTGCCACAAACTCTTCCAAATGCTGCCTTAATGGCGTGCAGTTCTCAGTGCGGTGCCCCTTTTCTTTATGGAAGGTGCACCTGGATCTGTCATCGTAGTCCTTCTGTGCCTCACCTAGCTTGCTTGGCCACTTGACGAAAGGCTCATCTCGAATCTCACTAAGTATACGGTAGATCGGTTTTTTGAAAACCGTGGTTATGGCAGTGCGGACTCTCAACCATCTCTTGTCCTGGTCCTCGCCGTTGTCCCGCCTGCCTCGTCTGTTTTGGTTTTGGCAATCTACCGTATTGACCTTTGCTGAGGTCTTCTTCTCTGGGGCTGGGGTCACGCCAGATTTCGCTTTGGCACGAGCGCCGTCCTCTTCTACCCTGATGTGCTGATGCACTCTCTCCATCAGGGCCTCCATGGTGAGGGGTGGCGTCATGGTGATAGAGTCCCTTAGTCTGTTCCCGACTGGAAGGCCTCTTTTATATTGCGCAATGGCGAGATTGGTTGGGCAGTCACCAATCTGGTTGAATGTCTCCCAGTAGCGACTGTTGTATGACCTCAAGGTCTCCTTATCGCCCATGTCGATGGAGAGTAACTGGTCGATCTCCACCGGGGTTTTTGTGTTTGTTCTGAATCGCGTTACAAACGCCTCTGCCAGCTGCGCCCAGGAGACTATGCTGCCCTTTGGTAGTTTTTCAAACCAAGTCAAGCCAAGGTCCCCAAGGCT
Organism: Camellia lanceoleosa; assembly: GCA_025200525.1. NCBI lineage: Eukaryota > Viridiplantae > Streptophyta > Magnoliopsida > Ericales > Theaceae > Camellia > Camellia lanceoleosa. The sequence goes on along the minus strand of CM045767.1, from coordinate 39,110,441 downwards.
TGAAGGAAATAGGATGCACATCAAGGCCTCATTCCGCCGGTATCTGACCATAACTTTGGCGAAAGTGGCTTAAGTCTTGAAGTAAGTCCGTCTTCCCCTCATCGTTGTGAATTTAAATGTCTGGCTTAGAAGCGGAAGGGGCGTGTTAAGAAAAATTTTAACAGTTTTAGATAATTATTTAAATGAATAAATTATTATTAAAAATAAACTAATAAATAATGAAAATACTCTGTAAATGTGTTCTACAGACTTGAATTTCAATGACTCACCACTAAAAAAAATGCAAATTAGCTGTAGTATCACATAATTCATCTAATACTTGAATGGTAATAAATTACGGATTGCACTTTATACGCAAAATTTTAAATTGTATGCAAAAGTTGCATAAATTATGCCTTTTCATAACAATACAATAATGATATGTGACAAAATTACAATAATTCATAACTTTTCTCATTTCGTAACATTTTAATGTTCATAACATAATTACAATAATTCGTAACTAAGTCATTCTTATGGCGCACCCCTTTATACCATAATCACAATAATTTGTTACTAATATTATAAAATATCATAATTTTTCTTATCACAAGGGGTGTACCATAATTTTCTCTTAAGTAAAAGAAAGAAATGAAAAAAAAAATAATATAAAATTTGAGAGAACTTGAAATGAATGGAAGAAAATAAGTGGCCAAATGTATTTAAAAAGAATATGAATAGAAATATATGATATTGGGGGGCCAAGTATAATTAAACTAATTTTCATATACATAATACATATATTCATATAGTTTTGCAGTGGCTAGCAGGGGCCAGGGCCCCGCGACCCCCATGTTTGTAATCTTCTTCGTTTGGGCTGGGTGACCTACCTACCTTTAGCTCTTTCTGCTTTAGTTAGGACTGATGTATCTGCTCTTTTTCCTTGATCTATAAATATCTTTTTTGTTCAACAAAAAAATAAAAAATGTTAATTCCGATTTTCATATAATAAAAAATTTCCTCCCACGGTTGGATTTAGGGGTACAACATGAGAGGGTTGAGAGGTTATTCAAATTCAATTTGGGTTGTACTAAGAACTGCCCAGTCCTACCCAAGCCTGAATTATAAATTGAGGTTATCTGTCCTAGCCTAATTCAAGTTAAGCCTGAATTGATTGAGTTGCCCGAATTGCACAAAAAATTATTTAGTGTGTTTAGTTTCAATTTTTTAAATTCAGTTTTCTAAAAACTGAGTTTTTTTTTGTTTTTAGTGAATATTTTTTAAATTTTAAGCAATTTTTTACTTTTAAAATACACCTTAATTAGATGTATCTAAAAAGTAAAATATTTGTGAAAATATATTTTAAAAACTTAATAAATACACAAAAATATGAAAAATATATTGAATTCTCATTTTTTTTTTGTATTTTTGGTATTTAGGGATTTTTTTAAAGATTTTTTTCACGAAAATTATACTTTTGAAGTGTATTTATTTTATGTGTGTCTAAAAATTTAAAAAATTACTTAAAATATTTAAAAAAATTTAGTAAAAACAAAAAAAATACAGAAAACAATAAAATAGAATTTGTTGAAAAGTATTTTTAAAAAACTGAAAACAAACATGGTGATTATTATTATTATTATTTTTTTGGTGGTGCAACTAAGTTTATTAATTTATTAAAATTAGACTTTATTAATTTCTTTTTTTTCTTCTTCTTCTTCTTCTTTTTATTTTTTATGTTTTGTAACATCATTGATAACTCTAAATCAAATAATTTATATGATGTAAGAGATATAAGAGTTGAAGAAATGATGTGCCGCTACAGTGATTCTTACAATTTTTGAGTGAGAAAAAAAAATGTAAGGTTTTATATTATGTTATTTGTGTTTGTAATATATATTTAATATGGTTTAATAATTTAAATAATTTTAACATCATCCAATGACTAATAATTTTTATATATATTTAATATTTTAATATATTTATATCTATATAATTTGGTTTTCGGCTTGCTTGGGTTATTTGGTTGCTTTATTCAAGTCCGTCCAAATTTAGTTCGATCTTTTAAATTTTTGTCCAAACCCGCACAAAATTCAAAAAGATTTTGTCTAAGCTCTAAAAATATTCGGGTTGGACTTAGATTGCTTAAATTGAGCCCATCCAAATTACACTTCTGGTTAGACTAGACATTTGGGTTTTTTACTGGCCAGTCCTAAGTTTTTGACTTATTCCCCTCTTAGTCCTGACTTTTGATCTTGTGCACTAACAGGTCCTGAGACTTTTTTTTTGGTACCGTTTTACCCCTCCCCTGTTCTGGCGCGTTTTTGTTTGGATTTTCCATCAAAATATTGTGTTTGTGATTTGGATTTCTGTGGAAGTTCACGATTTGCTGCTGTATCTTCGCAATTTGTGGAGCTTCGTGATTTCTGATTTCGCGATTTGTGGAGCTTCGTAATTTCTGATTGCGCGATTTGTGGAGCTTCGCGATTTGTGATTTGCGATTGCGTGTTTGGTGATTCTTCCTATTTGCGATTTCGCGTTTGGTGTATAGTTACATTTTCTGATTTGCGGTGTTGTGGAGGTAGGTCGACTGGTATGTTTGATTTTGATTTCAATTTCAATGTTTTGGTTTTTTTAGTTTGAGTTGGTGATTTTGATTTTATGGTGATATTGTTGTTACTCTGTTGTTTCTATTGCGATTTAATTTGTGTTTTGATCATGATATTGAAAGTTTTGAGATATGTATTTGTTGATTGAATTTTAGATTTTTATTTTTTTTGATTACGAAATTGTGTTGATTGAAGACAGGTATTGGTTTGTTATGTTATACAGTGATAATTTTATCACTGTGTATTTTGGGGGTGATGTTGGATTAACTTTTTCAACAGTGATAAATTTATGAGTGAGTATGGGAAGAGGAAATAATTTTATCACTGTATTTGATTTTGTTTGAGAGTGTTTGAGTTGTTTTCTGAAATGTAATTATTGTTTGTTGCAGGATTTATAGTGATGGAGAATTGTTTGTTTCTTATGTGCAAGTTTAGAGGTGTGACATTGGTTATCAAGTATAATGATGGATTTAATTTCAAGGATTTAGTATATAAATTGTGTGCAAAGTGGAGTGAGTTAGTTGGTAGTTCTTTGAATATATCGTATTCAATGGCTGGACATTCTTCTTGTGGTCTAGAAAGTGAAGAGGATTTGGAGGTTATGGTTGGACTGGCACTTTCTTGTGATATTCATCGGATTGATATTTTTGTAAAGTGTTGTTCTTTGGGTAATAGTAGTAGTGTTGTTTGTAAAACTGATTTTTTGCCTTCATTTTATTCAAATCAACGGAAATCTTTGCTGTCCGATGGGTGGGTTAATTGTATGAAAGGAGTGGGACAAAGGTTTACTTAAGGAGTTGTTGAATTTCGAGATGCGTTGTCAAAGTATTCTATTCATTCCGGTTTTAATTTTGATTTTGTAAAGAATGATAAGGATCGTGTCACTGTTCATTGTAAGAGAAGGGCTGATTTGGGATGTTTATGGAGCGTGCATGCTAGAGTGGAAAATTATAGTAAAGCTTTTGTTATTAAACAATTTGATGATGTTTATACTTGTGGATCTTCTTTTCGTACAATTAAACATGCTAGGATGACTTCAAGTATGATTGGTGGGCTAATTTCTAGTGATATTCGTAACAAGGCTTTGACATCGGTTAGTGAGGTGGTTGTGATTTCAAGGACTATTATGGAACAGAAGTTTCTTATCGACGAGCTTGGATGGGTGTTGAAAAAGCAAGGGGTCTTGTTTTTGGTGACTATTCATCATCATTTGACGATCTTCGTTGGTATGTTGATGCGGCTAATGCTTGCAATTCGGGGAGTGTTTTTTATATGGAATTTGATATTGATAGTAAAGGAAGACATTTCAAATGCTTGTTTTTCGCTTTTGAGGCATGTATTCATGGTTTCAAGTATTGTAGGCCTGTGTTGATGCTTGATGGAACTTTTTTGAAAGGAAGACACAAAGGTTGGTTATTGGTCGCTCACGAAAAGATGGTAACCAAGGTATAATTTGTGTGTATGTGTTATTATTATTGAAATAGTGATAATTCTATCATTTTTGTTACTGGAGAGTGTTGATAATTGAGTATGGTTAATCTATTAGTGATAAATTTGTGCTGTATACTTTTTGTTAAATTTTTATATTTATATAGTGATAAATTTATCTATGGCTGGTGCTAAATTTATATTTATACAGTGATAAGTTTGTGCTGTATATATTATATTCATACAGTGATAAATTTATCTATGATAGTGATAATTCTATCATTTTTGTTACTTTATGTTTTGATTTTCTTTTTGTAATCTTTTTTGATTTGTTACTGATAACTTGTATTTATATATTTTGTTTGTAGGTTTGTATCCATTATGTTTTGCGATTGTTGATGGTGAAAGTTATGACAGTTGGCATTGGTTTTTGTCAAAGTTATTAGGTATTTTGACTCCAGAGAGGGATATTGCGTTTGTTACTGATCGACATGGAGGTTTCCTGAAAGCTTTAGCTGAGGTCTTTCCGTTTTCTTCTCATTCTTTTTGTCTAATGCATTTGAAGAGAAACTTGAAGACTTATTTGTCAGTGAAGAGTCGTGAATCAAAAGAATATTTGCTTACTCTTTTTAGTAGATGTGCATATGCTCCTACTATTGAGTTGTTTAATGAGCTATTTGAAGAATTTAAGGGTCGTTGTGGTCGTAGTGTTGAGAAGTTTCTTGAGGATTTGCCTAATGAGTGTTGGTGTAATGCTTATTTTCAAGGCAAGAGGTATGGTGAAATGTGCACAAATGCTGCGGAATCTTTTAATTCATGGATTAGGGATGAACGCCATTTGTTTTCAACTAGTCTTGTTGATGCTATATGGGTGAAACTAATGGAGCAATTTTCAAGAATGAGAGAAGTTGGGAATAAGTGGAATCGTATTGTTTGTCTTTTTGCAGAGAAAAAGTTGGAAGAAGCTTTTAATGATACAAAAGCATGGATAGTTAAGAAATGTAGCGATGACATTTATGAAATCTAATTGGATCATTCAGTTATGGTTGATATTGGGAAACGTTGTTGTTCTTGTCGATTGTGGGAAATTGATTCTTTTCCTTGCAAATATGGTTTTTGTGCTATAAAGAGGAGTGGAAAGGATCTGAATTGCTTTCCTGATGATTACTACCGTGGTAGTAGTTATTGTGATTCTTATTCACATTTTATCTATCCGGTTCCTAGTATGTGGAAGCCAAATGTAGTTGTTGATGATGATGTTGTTTTACCTCCTCTTTGTAAGAGACCAGCTGGACGTCCAAGAACAGAGAGAATACCTTCTAAGGGCGAAATCAAGAGAATTAGATGCAGTAGGTGTGGAAAAATGGGAACTCATAATCGGAAGACATGTAAACAAGCTTTGCTTTAGTTGTATTGATTTTAATTGAATTACTATGTTTGAGAGTTGAGAGGTGTTACTTGCATTGAATGATTGAGTATTTTTTGAAAGATGTATCATTTTGGTACTCGCATTGAATGATTGAGGAATTTGTTGATCAGAAATTATATTTTTTGCTAATATTTTTACAGGATTAAGTTTCACATAGTTATATTATTTGATTTGGGTTAAATGTAATTGCTTTTTTTTGGTGTTTTATAAAGTGATAAATTTATCAGTGGTTGGTTTGAACAAGTTGCTGGCTTATTTTTTTTGTAAGAATGATAAATGTATCATTAATGTGGTTCTTGAATTTTGTTATTTTGAAGAATGATAAATTTATCACTTATTGTGTGGGAAGAGTTGATGGTTTATTACATTTATGTCTGTGGTTTATAAATTTATCACTGTCACATGCAAGCAAATGTTCTTTTCTACAGTGATAAATTTATCATTGTATAGAGTTATCTAGTTTTCCCAGAAAAAATTTTCACAATGCAAAGGTGTAGATCAAATCTCTAGAATACATAATTGCATATTTGCTGTGTTAAGTGCTTTAAAAAGCAAAATTTTTTAAATCGACTACGATGTTTATTTGGTTTAGCAACAAGTTTTCAGCCTGCATACTGTTGGGAATATCTAGAAATTGTAATAGTATTTTAATTTTCAATTTGGAGAATGTAATAGTGCTTGTGTTTAAATTTTCAATTAGGTAAATTTTTTATTATTTTTTATAGTGTTTTTTTTGCTTGAATTTAGAAAAAAGAATGAGAGGGAGAGAGAAATAGAGAGAAAGAGTTGCTGGTGTTTTTGTTTGAACATTGGTAAATTTATCAGTTTTCACAGTGATAAATTTATTAAAACAAAGGATAAATTTATCGTAGTAAACAAAACAGTATAAAAATAAAATTTATTAGTACAGTGGCTCCAAACTTGTTATTAACCTTGAAATTCAACACAAATACTCAGATTAGAATCAATTTTTTGAATGAAACTTGGATAACAAGACTGACATTAAAAAAGACTGAATGTTTCATTGAAGCAAATTTGAGATTGTAACAAACAAGCATTGTCCATAGTTTTGACATTGTAACAACCAAGAATTGTGCATAACTTTAACATTGTAACAACGAAGCATTGTAATATTCATTGGAGGAAAGTAAGAACGAAAATCATGAAATTACATGTAACAATGTAACAAGCATACAAGCAAAATGTATCATGAAATTACATGTAACAATGTAACAAGCATACAAGCAAAATGTATGAATATTGACATTCTAACAACCAAATGATTCAGTGTTTCCTTTTTTTTTCTTCTATTTCAGATCTGTTGATTATTACAGATGCAAGTCATCAATGTTTTCATCAGGCATTTGTTGTTGAGCAACTTGTTGGTCCATCAAGAAGATAGTTAACATATCAGCTCTCAATTGATTGCATTCTTCATTGGAAAAAGTAGGCATTATGTTGTTGTTGGAAACATATTGCCTTATGATATAGCAAACAAGGATTCCACAATCAAGCCTGCAAAAATATTTTGAAAATAAAATATTATAATTTGGTTTCGTTGCTTTTTTTAATAACAGTGTTTTGTTGTTGATAAACTTACGATGTGTCTTTTTGTTGTGGGCTGTTGATGACGTTCTCAGTCTGCTGTTGAAATTTATCAGGGTGTATGAGAGTTGGGTTCTCATCCTTTATGTATTTTTCAATAACCTCTCTCTGCAACATATACATTTGTATAATTATTGTATTAGAAAGTCAGTTGAAAGAATTAATGAGAAACCATGGATTTAAAGAATGATAAATAGATTACTGTATAAATTTTCAATGTATAGTTAAGCCTGGATCAGGATTTATGTGTTGGATTAATGGTAAGATTGATAGTGAAAAGATTTTTACCACTTGATTTACGGCATTGTAGTGTGGATCTTTAGGCATTGCTCCCCTTGGTCTCATGGAATTGTAGAATTTCCATGAACCTTCTTGAATGTCAAGGACAAGGATTGTCCAGTGAAAATTTTGATGAATTGGGAAGAGAAGGTATCTTGCTTTCATGGCTTCAGGCATCATTTTTTTAAACATTCTCTTTCTTGCTTCCTCATCTTTTGTAGTGAACAAGTGCTAAAAAATATAAATAAAAAAAATAATGTTAATTTAACTTTAAACTTTTTCAAATTAAATATGTGGTGAGTATGAAACTTTTTTGTCACTGTGATCAAAATTTTGTCAATACATATCAAAATTTATCAGTGCATTGCATATCAATAGTTTCAAAAACCCAAAAAAGTGCCCAGAATTTTTTATCAAAGTCTGGGATTTACTCATACTGTGGCACCAGAATAACAAGGTGAAAATATAAAACAGTGATTACAAAATCTGAGTCAGAAATTCTGGTTTGGTTTTCTTGACTCTTTGTTTCACATGTCAAGCTTTGAATTAGGAAACAGAGCCAATTGAAGAGGGAAGGTAATGTCATATGTTTTAAACTAGTTAGTTAGTTAAGCAAAGAGAGGTTATACACTGATAAAAAAACAAAACAAGTGTTGTTCCTGAGTTTAACAAACTAGTTACTTACATGGCAACTTGAAATGAATAGGAATGCTGTTGTGCCTTGTTTTTGTGCAAGCAAATGTTCTGCATATGCATCTATTACCTGTGTTGAAAACAAAAAACAAAATAAGGAATTAATATAAATGAAACACTAAAATGTTGTCTTAATGATTTACAAATTTTACTTACAATGCCTGCCAAATCTTGACCCTTTAATATTTTGTCAATGTCGTTTAAGTACACATAGGTTGCATGGTGAGATCCTTGCCATACTGGCTGATCCTTGAAAAAAAAGATTATTAGTGTTTGAATAATAAATTTATTAATATTTTTGGAATATTTGATACTTATAAATTCAATATGAGTTAATGATAAACAGTTGGCAAAAGTGAAGTACAGAAGTCAATAGAGAAGATTGTTACTTTTTTTTTTTGTATTTGCCCAATGTGCAATGAGATTTTGCCTTGCTTTTTCTGGTAGGATGTTGAAAATTTCGTTTGAAGTTTTCAAGTTCTTCATTGCAGGCTGCTATTCTGTGTGTTGTTCTTCTGAGTATTTGTTTGCCTCAGCCAATGTTGCAATTCTCTCATGGAGAATTTTGATTTCTTCATCTTTTCTTTGTATTTGTTTTTTGTGCTCATCTTGCATTTCTTTTTTCAGCTTGTTGAGTTGCTGCTGCAGGTTATCATTTGCAGTTTGAAGGATGTCCCTTTCCATTTGTAACTTTTGCATTTTGAGCATGTCATCTTCTATCCTCTCAAAAACAAGTACTTTTACGAGATTTGGATCCACTTCAGGCTCTTTGTGAACTTTGTTTCTTTCACTATTTTCTGATTCAACGGGTACTGTTTTCTTTTTCTTTTCAGGGCATATCTTGTGTGGAATTGGTTCCCATATTTGATATTTGCATTTGTCTTCAGTCAATGTTTGTTGTTCTTTTTCAGAAATTTCAGTCTGATTTTTTTGCTAAAAACTAGCATCTTCATTTTTATCTTCATCTTTGTCTTCATCTTCATCTTTATTTTGAATTTTTCCTAGCAGCATTCGGTATATTTTTTTCTCTTCATTTATGTGTTTCAAATTGTTCTCCTGTATAAATGAAAATTTAAAAATGATTGATATGATACAAACTTCAGAGATAAATTTCTCAGAGCAAATTTTATTAGTCAATTAGGAAAATTAAACAAATCTATGATTGTTATAGCAAATTTTATCATTGAACTAGGCATAGTAAGCAAATCTATTATTGTATATCAAAATTTATCACTGAATTAGCAAAAGTAACCTAATAAAGTAAATATAAGAGAAAATGTCTAATTCAATTTATTTGTACGGATAAATTTATCAATACAAAAACCTAATCAATTCTAGTCGAATATAAAGTAACACAAATGAAGTAAATATAAAATAAAACTCATGCACAGTAGACAAATAGAAAAACATTCATTGTGTAAAAGAATTGATTACTCAATTAGGTATACTAATGGAAATTTGTGACTCAATTAGGCAAAGTAAATAAATTTGTGAGTGTGAACAAAAATTTATCACTGCATAAGAAAATCTATCATTTGTTTAAACAGAACAAAGGTTAGTATTGCATACCACAATATCTTTTAGCTCTTGCAAGGATGAAGTTGCCAATTGCTGTCCCAAACATGTGATGTTCCATTTAACAAATCTTGGGATTGCATTTTCGGCATTGGGTTTGATGGTGCTTGTGTGTTCGCATATCCAATACTGTTGAAAACAAAAAAATTGTTATAAACAAGTATTTAGTAAACGTAAATATTATAGTTCATACGTTATAAGTGAGATATTTACTTACCAATAGGACTATCACACATCCGGACACTTTGTCAATTTGGTTGATATTTCTTTGTATTGATTTTGTGAGGTGTTCCTTTTGTAACAACCCTCGTATTGATTACCGTTAAACCACTGAGTTATATACTGATTAATGCTAAACTGAACCGCTAATGACTGATAATTGAACTGATTAAAGTACTGAATGAACTGATTGAAATCGAGACTGAAATTGAATGAGTTTGTCTGTTATATTGCATATTGTATCTGTTTGCTTGAATGACTACCTGTTTGAATTCGTATATTTAAACTGCTAATTGAAGGCCTTATCGGCGGCCGATTTAGGAACCGTTTGATGTTTTAGATTCAGTAGAATATTTCTGATTTAATGATATATTTATCTGAAAATTGATTAGGAATAATTAAATTAGATTAAATTAAGTCAATTAAAGAGTTTGAGTTAATTACCGAATTGCCATTTTGAGTGGGGCATTAGTTTATTCATGCTTGAGACTTGCATTACACTTGAACAACTTCATTTCTTCAGCCATTCCTCTTGCTCTAGCCGACCAAGAAGAGACTTAGAGAGAGAGTAAGAGATTTGAACTCAACTTTGTGAATTTTTGCTTGAATCTTGAAGAATTGAAGTGTTGATTGTCTAATTGATCTCCTAGGCTCTAAATTGAAGACTTAGGTAAGAAAATTACCATCTTCTTGTTATGTTTTAAGTTCCATCTTGCATGCATCTTGGTTATAGAAAAGTTAAGTCATGAATTTGCTCATAAATTGTTGAATTAGAGCTTGAATGTTGCATGCATGGTCTTTGACACATTTTGAAGTTGAATTCTTGGAAAATTGTACATGCATGCCCATGTTTTTATCATAGTCCATGTTTTCACTTCTTTTTCCAACTATTGAGCTCTCTAGAGAAAGATTTGAAGATTGAATTGGGTTTGAAGCTCATGCATTGCATGTTTTAAACTTGTTCTTGAAAATGGGTTTGAAAATGGATTTAATTGACTCACCTTTGGGGCTTGAATTCATAAATTGGCTTTTGAAACTTGTTATACATTGTTTTGGGATGTATTCCCCAGAATTTGAGCCCAAGAGGTCGAATATTGAGTTGAGAATGCTTGGTTTGAGCTTGGAAGGCAAATCTGGAAATTCCAGATTTGGCTTCTTCGCTCGAGCGAAGGATTCCTCGCTCGAGCGACCAACGTTTTCCTCTGAGCCCCGCTCGAGCGAAGGATTGGTGGCTCGAGCGTAAAAATCGAACATCCAGTACTTTCCTTTGTTTTATCGCCGCCGAGTGAAGGAAGGCTCGCTCGATTTTGATTTTGATTTTGGAAGCTCGATTGAGCGAGCATCGAGCGAGCATCGCGAAGCGATTGTTCGCCGAGCCTTTTTTTTGCAACCTCGCTCGGCGAAGGAAGGCTCGCCGGCGAGGCCCTGTTTTCAAAGAACTTTGAAAAGTGCCTTCAATGTATTTTTGCATCCTCATCGCATTCTAGGCATTCTTAGGCCTAGTTTAAGACATCTTAATGAGGATTTAAACATGGAACCACACCGAGGAATTTAGGGATGTAATTATCATCTTTTATTTGTGAACTTAGTGTGTGTTCTATTTGTTAACTGTTTAGGGTTGGCTCACGGACGCTCTAGCTCTTGATAGCCCAATCTCTGTGAGTAACAGTTGTGTAAAGATATGTTCAAATGGTTATATTTTGAATCTTCGAATCAACTATTTATTGAGCGATATTGTTTATTGAATGAATGTATGTCCTGTATTTCTGAACTGTACTGTGGCATCCTTAGCACCTTTGTTATTAATCGTTACTGAGCTGTCGGTTTCCTTGTGGAACCATCTTGATTGATGGCCATCATTATTGTTGGGTGCATTAAGGCCGGTTCTTTTGGACCTACTGTTTATAGGCTAATGGATGTACCACATATGACTGATTGATTGAAATATTGATTGACTGAAATACTGAAAGATTGAAATACTGTATAATGAATTGATTTCATTACTGTAAGGACATTCATTCATAACATCTTTGCACGTTATGTTATTCACTGGGCTTTAGCTCACTGTTTATATATATATGTAGGTTCTCAGCAACCAGACCGGAGCTAAGAGCGTGGGATTGGTCCCCAGTTTTGTCAAGCCAGCCTATGTGCCTCACTGCGAGGTTCCGAGACGCCATGCTATGGCTTGGGGTGTTTTTGTTTCCCCCACTTGTCTCCCTACTGTATTGTACCTTTTGTGTAGACTGTTTGACTGTACTGTTATCGAGGGATTGAGTCCCCGTACTGAATGTCTGTAAATGAATGTATAGACTGTACCGTTTTGAACTGTATAAATGCATGTATGAATGAAAAATGTTTTTGGCATACAGATTTTCACAGCTCAATGGACACTAGTTTTATACTGTATTGGCTTCCGCCGAACTCGTACTCTGATTGGTCAGATATCGTTGTGAGGCCTTCGTAATCTCGGATTCTTGGCGATTCTGATGCTAAACCTATAGGGCCGGGTTTGGGTCGTGACACCTTTGCTGCGTCACACCAATCATAAGACTTCATTTTGTCAATATCCTCAATATATTTCATGAACCCCCAACCAATTGTAGTTCCAGTACCAGGATATAACAACAGTAAGCAAATCAAGAGGCACACAAGCCTCACAACATCTTCTCTGTCCTCCTTCTTCTTGCTTCTCAAAAGTTTGGTTATCAACTTTTAGATTGAAGCACTTGTCATCCTATTCTCTCTTATTTTCCTTCTTTTTGCCAAATCTATTTCATCTTTTCTTCCATATACAATATGCATCTTCTTTTGTCCACGTGTAATCTCAAAAATTAACTTGAAATCATTTCTTTTCAACTTCAACTTCTTCCCTCCAATTTGAAATGTGGTTCCATCCATTTGGTATGTTTGCAAGATTTTTGCAACCACATCATCATATTTTATTGAATCTGCTTTTTACACGTTCTTCTTTGACAAAATGTCAGCTAAAAGGAAGAAGGGAGTCTTTTTCAGTATTTGGAAATGCTCCTTTTCAAGTTTGGTGACATTGAAGAATCTGATGAGGGATAGCATGTTTGAGCGGTAGACATATTTTGCTTCATGGGCATAAATTTGATCACTTCTTGCTTTTCTTCCCTCAATTTTCTTCTTGCCTTTTGGTTGGTGTTGCTTTGATTCTTGTTTGTTTTGTTGGGGCTTGGTTGTTATTTTTGGTTGTTTCTGTTGTTGGTGTTTGATTTTTCTTTCTTCTTGTTCTCTTTGTTTTTGAGCTTGATTTGCAGGTTCATCTTTTTGCTGTCTCTGTCTTTTGTTCCTTTCTTGTTGCCTGCTTCTTGTTTCTCTTGTTGTTGTTTCCTTTTTTTTGTCTTGTTGCTTGTTTGTCTCTTTGTTGTCCTTCTCTTCTTGCTTTTGGGTTTTTGCTATGAAAGATCTTTTTCCTGGCATAGATAATGTCATGAGAGAGCTCACAACATCTATATAAAAGGAGGCTATCAATGAAGTAGGCCAACCACGCAAAATTTATGGATATACAACCAAATTTATCACGTAATTAAGCAAAGAAACAATTGTTTTGAAAATTTTACAATAGTACTTGTTTTTATTAGTGGCAAATATGTTGCTACAGTAGCAAGATATGTTGAGTTTTGCAATTTATTTTCAGTTTAAATTGTTCAAAATTTCAGTCTAGGAAATGCTTTAGTGTTCTCATGTTTAGATGAAATATAATACAAATATAATATTTCTGTTTTAAAAATTGATTCTAACTGTACTTATATCTTACTTTTAAAAATTTTACAATGATCAAAATAATGTAATAGTGTATGTGTTTTTATTTTCAATTTAGGTAAATTTGTAATTTTTTTTATAGTGTTTTGTTTAATTGAATTTGGAAAAAATAATGCAATAGTGTATGTGTTTTTGTTTGAACAATAAGAAATTTGTCAGTATTTACAGCGATAAATTTCTTGAAACAGTGATAAATTTATTAGTGTAAAGAAAACACTATAAGAAAATAATTTTATCAGTATAGTGATTCCAAACCTGTTTGATTTGCAGGCTCATCCTTCTGCTGTCTCTATATTTTCTTTCTTTCTTGTTGGTTGTTTCTTGTTTTTCTTCTTGTTGTTTCCTTTTTTTTGTCTTGCTAGTTTTTTGTCTCTTTGTTGTCCTTCTCTTCTTGCTTTTGGATTTTTGCTGTGAAAGATCTTCTTTCTGGCATAGATAATGTCATGAGAGAGCTCACAACATCTATATAAAAGGAGGATATCAATGAAGTAGGCTAACCACACAAAATTTACAGATATACAACCAAATTTATCATTTAATTAAGCAAAGAAACACTGATAAAAATTGGATATATTCATAATTCATTTGTATTGATTTTGTTAGCTAGCAAAGAAAATAATTCAAACAATCAAAGTAGAATAAGAAGAATTATGGCAAAATTTATTACGAAATTAAGCAAAGAAAGCTTATACAGTAAAGAGTTCTAATAATGATCAGCAAAATAGACCAGTCAATTGAGTTTGGTCAGATGCATGTGGCAATAGTTGGAAAGGAATTCATTGCACCAATTCATGTGTGGCATATAGATAAGTTGGTATTGTTTTTTTACCTTCAATGGATTGTTACTGTTTGCTTATTCTTTCTTTTGTTTGTGCTTGTTTTTGAGATTCATCTGCGGGTTGTTGTTTTTGATGTCTTTGTCTTTTCTCCCTTTCTTGTTCTTTGGTTGTTGTTGCTGTTCTTGCAGTTTCCTTTTTGTTGCCTTGCTGGTTTTTTTTCTTTTTGTTTTGTTTCTCTTCTTGCTTTGGGGTTTTTGCTGTTAAAGATCTTCTTTCTAGCATAGATAATGTCATGAGAGATCTCACAACATCTATATGAAAGAAGGATATCAATGATGAAGGCAAACCATGCAAAATTTATGGATATACAACCAAATTTATGATTTAAGTAAGCAAAGAAACACTGATAAAACTTGAATATATTCATAAGTCGTCTGTATCAATTTTGTTAGCTAACAAACAAACTAATTCAAACAATCAAAGAAGAATAAGAAGAATTATGACAAAATTTATTATGTAATTAAGCAAAGAAAGCTTATACGGTGAAGAGTTGTAATAATGATAGCAAAACAGAGCAGTCAATTGGGTTGGGTCAGATGCATGTGGCAATAGTTGTGAAGGAATTCAGGACAGCAATTCATGTGTGACATCTATATAAGTTGCTATAGTTTTTTACCTTCAATAGCTTCATCTACAGGTTCTTGTTTTTGCTTTTTGGTTGTTGTTGCTGTTCTTGTGGTTTCCTCTTTGGTGTCTTGTTTTTTTTTGTCTCATTGTTGTCTTGCTTTTCTCGCTTTTGTCTTTTTGCAGTATAAGATCTTGTTTCAGGCCTAGATAATCTCTTACGAGAACTCGCAACATCTATGTCAAAGAGGTATATCAACGTATTAGGCAAAGCATGCAAAATTTATGGATATACAAGAAAATTATCATTTAATTAAGCAAAGAAACACTGATAAAACTTGAATATATTCATAATTGCTTTGTATTCATTTTCTTAGTTAGCAAACAAAATAATTCAAACAATCAAATAAGAATGATAAGAATTATGAAAATTAACCTAATTTATCCCTGAGGCAAATTCAGCAATAAAAAACAAAAAGAAGAAAAATAGACTGAGTCAAATTCTTTCCCAAAAGAGATCAAATTTGTTTAAGTTGGTGAGTCTATTGACTAGTGTGTCATTCATCTTTACCTACATTAAATTTATGTAAATGTATCCCTATATAGAAATGGAGATGGATGTGTAAGTGATAAACTTGTCATTTGGTTTGGTATGTGAAGCAAACTTATGAGTTGGTGTGATAAACTTACCAGTTGTATGTTTATTTATGTATCTATTGTTACTATTATGTATACTATGTATACTATCTATACTAGTATATTATGTCAGCCCTTATATTGGTTTGTTGAAACTTTTGCCATGTGGCATTTACATATTTTTTTTAAAAAAAACAACTAATCAAATTTTACTTGATGCCAGTTACTCTCCTATGGGAACAAACAGTCACAGAACCACACCTTATGGTATGGTTTAATTGTCAAATCTATAAATTGGTTTGAGTCCTACAACAGAAAAAACGTTTATCAGGGTAGATGCCTTGATTTCATGCACTTATATTATAAGGTAAAAGTATTGCAAGGTTCTATTTGTAGGTTACATCAAGAGCATGATTTGTATATTTAAATTTGGTGAAGATCATTGAGTTACCAAAAGAGAGGTGTAGTTTATAATCGATCAAATATTAAACAAAAAATGAGACAAAAAATTAATCCATAAGGTGTAAAAAAATTACAATTTTTGAGAAATTGGGCATAGTGAAATAATCAAATAAAAAATAAAATAAATTATTTATATCAAAAGGAGGATACAAGTTATTATGAATCAAATATTAAACAAAAGTCACACAAAATTTAATCTATAAAAAATTGCACCGTTCTAATTAGTATTATATATGTGAACAAGTTATTTTGATATCTTGAACCAACTGTGTATTTTAGTTTCTTGAACCGACTCCCTGTTTTTTTGTTAATTGATTTTTTTTGTATCAAAAATTAAAAAAATATATATATATATATCAAAATGAACGTAATTCTGAAGTTCAAAACCAACACCTTTATCAGTTGATCAACTAACATTTTACATATTCACAAGTTTTATTTTTCGAAAATACCCTAATATTATTGAAATTTTGCAAGTTGTAGTTGAACGATATCTAGATTTTTTGAAAATGTGTTTGAATAGGGAGAGAAATAAGGGTTTCAGTTGCTTATGCTTTACAGGCATGTTTCCTTGAAGTTTTTGTTCGAATCGTCTGAGTTGTGTTGGTTGTTTTGCCTAAGAGTGGAAGGGATTCGCCGATGGTGGAGACTGAGAAAAACAGGGCTTCAATCGCGTGACTCACGTTTTTGTTTCCCCTGTCTGGCAAATGTATTGTGTTAGAAAGTACTCTTTTTTTATCGGTGATAAATTTAGAAAATGCTTAGAAAATGGCAAATATGTTTGTACAATAGAAAGATATTTTGAGTTTAGAAAATGCTTCAAGTTTCTCATATTTATTTTGAATTTAATTTCTTTAACATTTCAGTTTATAAAATGATTCAGTGTTTTCATATTCATATTGAGATTTAGATGAAATATAAACATATTATATTTGGGATTGAAATAAAATACTTGCAATACTTATTAAAAAAAAAATTATAAAAATTAATTAGCTATCAACTTAAAATTAATAAATTACATTGTTAAAATTAAAAATTATACTATGATCTTTTAACATTATTGAGCTCATATGTAATTAAGTAGAAATAATTTGTTTTAATTTTTTTTTTTAATTCTAAACATTGAATGTAATGAAGTACAAAACATTGAATGTTTCATTGCAGCAAATTAAGAAGGAAAATAATCAAAACAATATAATACTGTTTATGTTTTAATTTATGTAATTTTTTTATATATATAATGTTTTCTTTACTTGAATTGGGAAAAAAAGAATGTGTGTGTGTGTGTGTGTGTGTGTGTGTGTGTGTGTGTGTGTGTGAGAGAGAGAGAGAGAGAGATTTTACAATAGTACTTGTTTTTATCAGTGGCATATATGTTGCTACAGTAGCAAGATATTTTGAGTTTTGCAATTTATTTTCAGTTTCAATTGTTCAAAATTTCAGTCTAGGAAATGCTTCAGTGTTCTCATGTTTAGATGAAATATAATACATGAGAACATTCTTGAGCATTTTATAAACATGAGAAGACTCTTGAGCATTCTTGAGCATTTTAATAACAGCTAATTTTTAAATATTAGCATTTTTTATTGTAAAATTATAATATGATTTTTCAACATTCTTGAGCTCACGTGTACAAAATATAATATAATACTACAAATATAATATTTTTGTTTTAAAAATTTATTCTAACTGTACTTATATGTTCCTTTTAAAAATTTTACAATGATCAAAATAATGTAATAGTGTATGTGTTTTTATTTTCAATTTAGGTAAATTTGTAATTTTTTTATAGTGTTTTGTTTAATTAAATTTGGAAAAAAGAATGACAGAGAGAGAGAGAGAGGTGCTGGTTTTTTTTGTTTGAACAGTAAGAAATTTGTCAATGTTCACAGTGATAAATTTCTTGAAACAGTGATAAATTTATTAGTGTAAAAAAAACACTATAACAAAATAATTTTATCAGTATAGTGATTCTAAACATGTTATTAAGGTTAAAATTGACACAAATAATCAAATTGTAATCAATTTTTTGATTGAAATTTGCATAAAACTAGATTGATATCAAAACCTATATTTTTTAACAATATGGATAAAAAAGACTAAATGTTTCATTATAGCAAATGAAGAACCAAAATAATCAAAACAATGTAATATGATTTGAGTTTTATTTTTCAATTTAGGTAAATTTTTTTATTTCTTTATAGTGCTTTGTTTAATTGAGTTTGGAGAGAGAGAGAGGGAGAGAGGTGCTGGTTTTTTTTGTTTGAACAGTGATAAATTTATCAGTATAAACAAAACACTATAAGAAAGTAAATTTATTAGTATAGTAATTCCTAACCTATTATTAACCTTTAAGTTTGACATAAATAATCAGATCATAATTAATTTTTTGAATGAAATTTGCATAAAACAAGACCTATATCAAAAGCCAGATATGGTAACAATATGGTTAAAAAAGACTGAATGTTTGATTGAAGCAAATTTGACATTGTAACAACCAAGCATTGTAATATTCATTGAAGCAAAGTAAGAACCAAAATGATTATAATCTTTGTCCCAAATTATTCAAGCATTGTTGTCATTGTGTATTATGTCCCAAAACTCCTTGTCTTCAAGCACCGCTTCTATTGCCTCATCAACGATTTGCTGGATGTCTGTCTGTTGGTTAGTCAACAAAGCATCTATGATATTTGCTCTGATTTGGTGGCACTCCTCATTTGTTAAGTTGGGAAAGATGTCTTTGTTACAGACATATTGTCTCATGAGGTAACAAACTATGACGCCACAATCAAGTCTACGATGACATTGGAAAAACAAAGTTAGTACTCATCAATGATAATTTTATCAATGTAATGTGTTTTGGTTTTCAGAAACTTACGAATGATTAACTTGTTGGGGACAATTCATTGCAATTTCTGTTTCTTCATGAAACTTGTTACCTTCAATGGCTTTGGGATTGTGATGTTGAAGGTATTTTTCAATAACCTTTCTCTGCAAAATATATTAATAATTAATTGGTGTTTGACAAATATATGCATAAGAAAATTTGATATAGACAAGGGGAATGGATGATATCATAAGTAATTGGTGTTTTACCAGTTTGTTTGCCTCAGTTAAGTGGTTATCTGTTTCTGTGCTTGGTGTCATTGAATTGTAAAACTTCCATGAGCCATTTTCAGTGTCGAGTACCAACAACGTCCAATGCTTTTCATTGAAAATTGGGAAAAGAAGATATCTTTCCTTGACAGCTTCTAACATCATTTTGTTCAACAATTGATTTGTTTCTGTTTCATCCTTTGTGGTGAACAAATACTGTGTTTTGCAAATATATTAGTTTTGATTACAATGTAATTCATTAATTATCACTATAAGACTGGATGAATGAGAACTTATGCACTTGATTTAGACAAGGGGAATGGATGATATTGTAATGAAATATATATATATATATATATATAATTTACTTACATGGCATGATGTAGTAACTATATATGTTGTTCCTGCTTGTGAGCTGAGACTGAAGTGTGGTTTCAGTTGCTCTTCTGTCATTAAGATTTCCTTGTATGAATTTATTGCCTGTTTTAAAAACAAAAGCAAACAAGGTTAATGAGAGAATTATAGTTTGGTATTACAATTGATATATGCACAAATAGGGATTTGATTTTACATTTCCAGAAAGTTCTTCGCATTTGACTATTTTGTCAATATCATCCAAGTACAAATAGTTGCCTACTTCCTTTCCTTGTAAGATTGGATAACTGCAAATGTGAAAACAAAATTTATCACTGTATACCAAAATTTATTGGTCAATTAACAAATCTATAGCGACCCCGGTCTTTTCCCATTTGGTTGTTGTACCCGGAATTATGTTCCGGAGATTTAGTTGTTATTATATTGTAGTTGTTGTCCTTTAATTCCTAATTTTGAGTTATAGGATATGTTGGGCAGGTTTTGTTACAGGTTGGTTGGGTTGGAAACCAAGTGTTGCTGTCCAGATTTTTGGACCTTCGCTCGAGCGAGGAGTTGGTCGCTCGAGCGAGCTGTTGTTTTTAGTCTTTCGCTCGAGCCAGGGTTTGGTCGCTCGAGCGAGAGTCTGCGTCTGAGCTTAGAACCTGAGAGTTGTGTTTCTTGGCTCGAGTGAGCTTTCCTTCGCTCGAGCGAGTGAGGTGTATGTTTTCGAGTTCTTCGCTCGAGCGAGCTTCTGGGTTGCAGACCTGAAGCATCGAGTTTTTGGCTCGAGCGAGCTTTTCTTCGCTCGAGCGAGGTTTTCTTGTTTCTGGTCGCTCGAGCGACCAAGTCTTCGCTTGAGCGAGCCTGTCTAGTTTATATACGCAGCAGCGGTTTTTAAAACGTTTTTTTTTTTACATCTTTTGATCCTAAAACCCTAGTTCCGAGTTCTCTCTCTCTCTACTCACCTTCTCTCTTAGATTTGATCTTTTTAGAGTGCGTTTCTACCCTAGTTGCTTTACTAAAAAGGTAGAGTGGGTCGAGGGCTTCAGTTTAATCTGAACAATCTTGGATTTGGAGCACTTTGAGTTTGGGTCATCATCTCCGTCTTCTCTTTTTGGGTTATTTCTTCGAGGTAGGGATTTTCTACTCCAATTTATGAGTTTTGTTCTAAGTTTTGGTATTTTGATATGTTGGGGGTATTTAGGTAATTTTGAGAAAAACCCTAGTTGTTTAAATAAATTGAATTGTATATTTAATTTAAGGGAAAATTGGGGAAATTAGTTAAATTCATGAAATTGAGGAATTTATTGATTAAATGGGATAGTTGGTCAATTTAAATCACTCACCCATCGAATTGTTGATTTATTTATTTCCAGTCTAGAAATAACTGTTTTGGGCTATCGGTGGAGGATAGTCGTGATTGTTGTAGACATTGCATGTGGATTAGGGATAACTGAAACTAATCACATTGATTGAGTCATTGTTTTGACCGTTGAATTAATACACAAATTACGTGTATTGATTGTGTATTGTATATGTTATGTGTTTACATATATTGTATTGTGTGGGAGGAGATAGGGGATGTACTCCACGGTTTAGGGGAAGATAGGGGATGGACCTCTAAACTGGATTTTGTTTGGGAGGAGATAGGGGATGGACTCCATTAGCATCACTATTATGTGTGCTTATTATATTGAAGTGTTTTTACATGTTATTGATACAGCACTAAAATGTGTATCAAACGGGAAGTATGAAGTGTTTTGATATGAGCCTGAGTCTCATTTGTGTTGTTGATATTGGAAGTAATGTGAATATGATATATAGTTCATTGTTGTAAGTTTGGCCAGGTTCTGAGCCATATTGGTAATAATGGGAAGTGAAACATGTCATAGACATTAGTGTCATGAGACTGTATAAAGTTATAATTGATTATCTTGGTTAACCATCTATTGAATGCTATGGCTTTATTCAATGCTTATATTTGGTTTAGTATTTTTCTACTGGGCTGTGGCTCACCCTATAGGGGAACATCATTTTCAGGTTCAGGTGATAAGCTATCTCCAAGGACTTAGCTTGGAAGGATTTGGCTTTTGGATTTTGAAGACTATCTTTAGTTAGTTGTTTTTATTTGATAGTACATGTAAACATTCAAGCCTAGGGCTTTTCTTGTATTTGAGTTAGAACTCATATTTTTGTGTCCAAGTGTTGGCTTGGAAAGATGTAAGCCCGTAGGTCATTTAATTTGATGTTACATGTAATGCTTTTATTTAGTAATACTCTAACGAATGAGATATTGAATTGTTTTCTCTTAATATTGCATGTCAATGATATATATAATGGGTTTATTTTTGAGGGCGTTACAAAATCAAAGGTTAGGGGAACAAATTGAGCATGAAATTTTACTTCATGTATCAAATATGAACCATGAAATGAAGTACAGAACATAAACTCAAATGCCTAAATAATTTGACACCATATATGAGACAACATGAAGATTAGCAAAATATATCACTTTACCAAACAAATTAAGTAAAATTTATCATAATGTAGCAAATTTTATGACTGTATATAAAAATTTATCAATGATTGAAGTAAATGAAGGTTATACATTGGTAAATGCATGACTATATACTAAAATTTAGATTCCAAATTTGGAAATTTTAGGTCCAATTCATGTTCTTACCTGCTGGTTTTTGTTGCCCAAAGACTAGTGAGTTTCATCCTTGATTTCTTTGGCAATTTGTGAAACACTGGATAGGAAGTGTTAATTTGTTTTCTTGGATGTTGATGTTGATTTTGTGTGTGCTCTTCTTTTCTGGTCTTTGGATTTTCTTCAACCATTGGTTCTACTTGATCAATTATCTTATTCTGGTTTGGTTGTCTTTTCATTATGTACCGAAAATCTGGATCTTTGTGCTTTTTTCTTGTTTCTCTATTTTTGACCCTTTTTATCATTGAGCTGACAAGAGGTGATGTTTTGGTAGTGGTGGCTTCAACTTCAACTTGAATTTGTTTTTCTTCACTGTCCAGGTAGAGATTTGATTCAATCAACATTACAATTCTCTCATTAAGTAGTACTATTTCCACATCTTTCACTTCCATTTGTGTTTTTGCTTTCTTGCTTTGTTCTTCCATTTGTTTATTGAGCTTCATGAGTTGGTCCTTAAGCTTGTCATTTTCTGCTTGGATTCTTGCCTTCTCCATTTCTAGCCTTTGGATTATCAGGACATTCTCTTCTAGTTTCTGAAAAGTATGTTCATTGATTTTGACATGGTAGATATTTCTTTCATAGGCAAGTTTCCTTTTTGCTTTCCTTATTTCAGCTGGTGTTTGATGCTTCAATCCCGGGGAAGTTGCTGGACCAGCTTTCTGTTTGATCATTGTTTCTTCTTCATCATTTTCTAGGTTGTCAAAAGAAATCTCATTTGTTTGCACATGAACTGGACCTTCTTGAGTTTCATGCTGAAAGTTGGCTTTCCTTCGTGTATTCTTTTTTGATTGCAGTGTTGTTGATTTCCTCTTTTTGGAGCACTGTTTGATTCTTGGGATTCGTGAATTTGTTCTGGACCGAGACCGAATATCTTTCGATAATTGGTTCTTCTTCCTTTTAGATAATTCACCTCTGTTGTTCCTCGAGTTACATTTTTCATCTTCATGCTCATCATCTGTTTGTGGTTGCAATTGTTTGTATATGTTCTGTTCTTCAATTATGTCTTTCAAATTACTCTCCTACATGAATGAAAATTATTAAAAAAAATGATATGAGGCAGAGTTAAGTAATAATTTATCATTCGGTGATTCAAATTTATAGTAAGAATGGTAATTTGGTTCATGATAACGAATTTTATTAGTGAATTAACAACATTAAACAAAATTTATAAGTCAATGAAGCTAACTAAGGGAATTTATAACTGTGAGCAAAAAGTTATCAATGAAAATGAATATTTATTACTGCATAGCAAAATTCATCACTTAATTAAAGAAATAAAGGTTAAACATTGATAAAAATTGTTTATTGAATAATTTCCTAGCACAGATGAAATGCCTAAATAATTTTTCTACGACAAATGTAACACCATGAAGATTAAGAAGAATTTATTAGTCTTGCTAAAATTTATCACTGCATAAGAAAATTTAATATTTGTTTAAACAAAACAAAGGATATGAATGGATACCTCAATATGTTTGAGATCATGCAAGGATG
This sequence comes from Camellia lanceoleosa, assembly GCA_025200525.1. NCBI lineage: Eukaryota > Viridiplantae > Streptophyta > Magnoliopsida > Ericales > Theaceae > Camellia > Camellia lanceoleosa. Next base: position 39,086,681 of record CM045767.1, on the reverse strand, counting down.
ACTTTGCCAATTGTTCTCAGAGATGAGTAATGTTCCATTTTGCAAATCTTGGTATTGGATTCTTCTCATTTGGTTTGATGATATTTGCATGCTCACATATCCAATACTGTTGAGGACAAAAAAAATGTTATAAATTAGTATTTAGTAAATGTAAATATTGTAGTTTATAAGTTGTAAGTGAGGTATTTACTTACCAACAAGATGATCACACATCCGCACACTCTATCAATTTGGTTGATGTTGCATGCTATTGATTTTGTAAGATGTTGTTTTGCTACACCACACCAATCATAAGACTTCATTTCATCAATATTCTCGAGGTATTTCATGAACCCCCAACCAATTGTTGTCCCAATACCCGGAAACAACAAAAGCAAACAAACTAGAAGGCACACAAGCCTAACGACATCTTTTACATCTTCATTGTTGGTGCTTCTCAAAAGTTTTGTTATCAACTTTTGGATTGAAGCACTTGTCATTCTGCTCTCGGTTATTTTCCTTCTTTGCACCATAGCTACCACATTTTTTCTTCCGTATGCAAGATTCATCTTCTTGTGTCCACATACAATCCCAAAAATTAACTTGAAGTCATTTCTTTTCAATTTCAGCTTCTTCCCAGCAATTTCAAATGTGGTTCCATCCATTTGGTAAGTTTGCAAAATTTTTGCAACCACATCATCATATTAATTGAATCTCTTCTTTTAACCTTGTTTTCATTCAATGTATCAACCAGAAGTGAAAAAGGGGTCTTTCTCAATAGTATCAAATGTTCCTCTCTGAGTTTTGTTGTCTTGAAAAATTTAATAAGAGATTGAATGTTAGAACGGTAGACATACTTTGGTTCATTATCATGTATCTGTTCAGTCCTAGTTTTTCTTCCATCATTCTTTTTCTTCCCTCTTGCTTTGTGGATCTCTGTAGCTGGTTTCAATTGTTCCTGTTTGGGCTCCTCATTGTCAATGCTAGATTCAGGTTTAACTTTTAGTTGTTTTTCACTTTCATGTGTTGTTGGCTCTATAACAAAGTCAACTTTTTCAATGTTTTTCTTCTTTGAGAAACTTGTTTGTCGACGACGTAGTCTTTTAGAATGACTGGCAACATCTGTACAAAAACATTGAGCATGAACATTGAAAATTAAGAAGAATTTTATCACTGAACTAGGCAAACTAAGAAGAAATCTCTCTGTTATGCAATGTAAGCAAATATATAACTGTATAGCAAAGTTTAGATTCCAAATTGCAAAAGAACATGAAGTATGATGTTGAAGATGAAGATGAAAACAATTGTATAGCAAATTTATCACTGAATTAGCAAAAGTGAGCAAATGCATCATTGGATAGCAAATAAACATAAATGTATGATTATTATGACGTTGAGTATCACTCATATATTAATATTGTATGGTATAGATTGAAAATAGCTTCAAGTCAAATTGTATCACTCATAAATTAATTTTGTAAGATACATATTCAAAATAGTTTGAAATCGAATTTTATTACTCAATTATAGTTATGAAAGAAGAAGGGAAGCAAATCCATTGTTATAAAATAAGAAAAGAAGCAAATCCATTATTATAATAAATTTTATCACTCAATTAGAAAAATTAAGCAAACCTATCGTTGAATTGGGCAAAGTAAGCAAATCTGTTATTGTATATCAAATTTTATCACTGAATTAGCAAAATTAAGCAAATCCATCATTGTTTAGCAAATGGAGATGAACATGTGATTATTATGAAGTTGAATATCAATAATAAATTAATACTGTATGATACACATTGAAAATAGCTTCAAGTCAAATTTTATAACTCAATTACAGTTATGAAAGAAGAAAGGAAGCAAATCTATCATTGGAACAAATTTTATGACTCAATTAAGAAAATTAAGCAAATCTATCATCGTTATAGGAAATTTTCTCACTGAATTGGGCAAAATAAGTAAATCTGTTATTGTATAGCAAATGAACATGAATATGTGATTATTATGAAGTTGAATATCACTTAATTATAGTTATAAAAGAAGAATGAAAGATGAATACGACTCACGTTTGATTCGCATGGTTCTTGAAGATGAATGAAGCAGGGAATATAGATCGAAACGGTGGAGGATTTGCTGGGTATCTGTTCGGAATCAGAATATAGATCGAAACAGAGCTGATTTCTTTGGAAACGACGGGAGATTCAGGGAAAATCTCTGTGTTTGTTTCGATTTCGAAATCGCAATCCCCCAGCGGTTTCCAAATCGTCTCAGAATAGTTTCCAAATCAGAACAATTGAGAAGGAGCGTGTGTTTCACGCGCACAGGGAGACCTTGTGATTTTGTGTTTGCTTCACGTGTGTTTTGTGATATTTAGGAGTAAAATTGGAAACTGAAATAGGAGAGGACTTGCTGGGTATTAGTTTGTTTGCAGGGGATTGGCTGGTAAGTGCCCCTAGACATTTTGGGTGGGGGAGCTGTTATATAAACTAATAAATTTTACTATTTTTACTTAATTTATTTATTGATGTGATATGCCATAATGAAATTTTCGTAAAATTTGCTAATTTATACAGCATTAGCTGTGAAGATCCACTTTCAATATATTCTCAAAAACTCAAGGGGAAGTTACAAATTAGTCGGACAATCCTAAAATAATTTTATTTTCATGGAAGGCGTAAGATGTCTTTCATGTGCACCTATAAAATTCTCATATATAATTCAATTATTTTGATATTATCCCATTAATTTTTAATTTTCTCCAAACTCTATACCTCATGTTCTATGCATATACAATTGTAAAAAGTGATTTATTTTTTTTTATTTTTTTTTTGTAGCTACTTGCAAAAATCGTACGAGAGGGCAAATATTCCTCATTTTAAGTGGTCACGTGGTTCTTCCTTATCACTACGCTTGAAAGATCTTTATGTCACATTTTAAGACTTGAATTTTATTGGAATATATTTCATTTGTCTTTCTTAAGAACAAAATATATCTAGATAAAATTAGCTTTTGGGATAGTCTATGATTGGATTTGAAAAGCTAATACTTTAAATTGTTTGTCAAATTATTTGAATACATTTTGGAAATACTTTAAATTATTACACTTTTTTAAAAACTTTTTTGGCAAAAAAAAAAAATGACAATAATATATAACTAAATCGGAATTTTTAAATTTTTATTTTTTTAAATCACAAAAAAAAAAAATATTGTGCCTTAATAAACCCGAAAATAAAGTTGCATATATATATTTTTTTAAGTGCTGAACTTAGGCCTATTTTAGAAAAATGGTTATAATAAGCTTTTGGTAAAAAGTTACTTATAAGCAATTTTTTTTGTGAGAGAGACAGTGAGTTATAATCTGAGAAATAAATTATAACCCACTTCCCAAAATAGACATTAACTGTTCATTTTAGTGAGCCAAACTATGCAATTCAAATCCATGGGCCCACCTTGGGTCTTACTCAGATCATCCAATTAGATCATTTTAGGTCATTCATAAAAAAAATAAAAAAATAAATTGATGTGATAATCATGTAACTACATGATTTCATCATATTTATTTAAAAATAAAAAATAGATTACAAGCATGATTTTAAAAACAAACCATCCACCTGTTTGAAAATATATTTAATTATATAATTATAATTATTAAAATCAATTAAATTTTTATTTATAAATTCAATATGCCAATATGTAAAAAATAAATGAATCCGATTATCAAAATATCCACGAATCTACAGCTTAAACTGCATGATTCAATCTACTTAACATCTCTAACCCTTCATTAATTTTTTCATCGAATTTAATTTCAAGTTTGAGTAAAAAGTTTGATTTGATATGACCTATTTCAATCATCTCATTAAATTTTTATCAAAATCTTTTTAAAAAAAATTCTTTTATTCCAAATTTTCCTTTTCATCAAATTTGATGAAAAAAAAAATATCATTTCCAATTCCATCTTTTTAAATTTTTATCTAATCTAAATTTAATGAAAGATTTGATGAATTATCAATTTGATGAAAAAAATAATTTTCTTTTGATTTGATGCATATTTAATGAAAGAATTAGAGATAATTTTTAAATACTTTTTTTTATTAAATTTAAATTTGATAAAAGAAAATGTAAAGGATGAGAATAATTCTTCTTTTTATAACATATACTACTTAGAGAATAATAAGGAATCTAGCAATAGTATAAGATAATGAAGGAAACAGATGAAAATGGTTAAGAATTTGTTCCCACTTATCTCGACGGGTTGATAGGGCATCTTTAATGAAATAAATTTTAAATTGATTTTTTTAAGTCTTTGTGCTGAGTCAAATAAGAATATCTATTTGACTTTTCTTTTCTTTTTTTAAATAAATTACACTAACAATTTTTAAGATTTAAAAAAATATAAAATAAATTTTATAATTTTAGTATAATTATATTAAATTGAATTTCTTTAAAGTTTTATTTACATAACACACCTTAGGGGTGAGCAGCGGATATACCGATCCGCCAAAACCGACCGAACCAAACCGATCCGCCGCATTTTGGACGGATGCGTGATGACGAGCGGACGGTTGCGGATTGATTTTCCCCAATCCGCCAATTTGGCGGACGGATGGCGGATTTGAGATTTCTTTGGCCGCAACCGAACCGCCAAACCGCCAAATCGCGAGCACCCATAGTAATTTATAAGACTTTGTATTTTCAATTTGTTTAAATATTATGTTTGTGTTTTCAATTGAAAAAGAGTTTAAATATTCTGTTGAAAAAAAGTTTTCAACTTGAATATATTTTTTGAATTGAAAAAAATAAATATATTATTTATCTATATTTTTTGGTTTTTAAATCTAGCTCTAAAAATAATAAATAGAAAATATGATATATGCTAGTTGGTTTTTGTTTTAAAAAACATATGTAGATGTAACAATAAAGAAACATACAATCTCTACTATTGCTCTGTTCATGGTTTTGGTGGTTTGAATTATTATAATATTTTAATAATCACAGATTGTAATACTTTATGTAGATGAATCATGCTGTGATTGTAATATGTGGATGAGGCATACAGTGATCGTGATATTTTAAAATTTCAAACTTTTTTTTTTTAGATAAGGCATATAGTGATTGTAATACTTTTTTAAGTCATTGACTGTAATACTTTCTTTTCTTTTTTTTTTTTTTTTTTTTTGAGGAAGTGTACAAGTTGAATTATGTTAAAAATTTATAAAATTTTAAACCGCCAAACCGATTCGCATCCATCCGCCAAACCGCCAATCCGCTCAATCCACATCCGCCGGATTGGCGGACGGATGCGGATTGATTTTCTTCAATCCGCCAATCTGGCGGACGGATGGCGGATTGAAAGTTCCGTGGCCGCAACCGACCCGCGCCCACCCCTAACACACCTCATATGAACTCCATTTTTATTAATAATTATTTAATCATATAAATAGAAAAATAATATTATTATCTATACTATATATTAAGTAAAAGGAGATTTTTAATCCCAAGCCTTGTGGGAGCTCCAATCTCCCAATCAAAATTTCCTGATTTTTTGATTTAAAAAAAAAAAAAATCTTAACATTTATTAACTTTTCCTAAGTCTTACCGTCATAATAACACTTTAATGCATTAAGAACAAGCATAAAAAAAATCTTTGAAATCCAACACATGAATTCCTTAAAAAGTCTCAACACATATAATTATTATCCTTCATAATAATACTTTAATGCATTAAGAACAAGTAAAAAAGAAATTTCTTAAAAAGTCCAACACATATGATTATTATCAAAATATTAAACTTTAATATAATATAAAAAAAGAAAAAAAGAAGATATTTTAAAAAAAAATTTAAAAATCACAATTCACATATATAGATAATTATAAACAGAATCCGTGCATATCACGGATGATACGTTAGTTTTTATTATATTAAAATACATGTTTTCATTGTTTATCATTATTTTTATATCATTTTTATTAGTTTCAATCTTTTTAATCTTAATAAAAAGAAGGTCAATAGAATTATAAAAAATTATGAAATTTATTACATTTTCATTAAACTTCAGAAAATATCAGTGTAATTTATTTGTTTATTTTGTCTTTAAAAAAAATTTGCATTGGTGGGAGCAAGGGTGAAAATTGCAATTATTGGAAAGTGAGGTTATAAGCGAAGCAGAGCTGGCAATACACAGAGACCGAGGTGCCTTTTTGTAAATTTGACAACATCTATCTATACTATATATTAAGCAAAAGGGAGTTTCTAACCCCGAAGACCTGTGAGAGCTCCAATATGCCAATCTTAATTTTCTAATTTTTTATTTTTTTTAAAAGAAAATTAACCTCAGCATTTATTAACTTCTCTCAACCCACAAGACTTTTTGACTTCTCTCATAATTACTACAGTACCTTTTCCAAAATAAATAATTTGTATATTAAAAAAAATTTAAAACAAATATAAATATCTATATCTATATCTATCTATTTATTTATATCTATCTCTAACCCACAAGTTTTGTGGGTATTCCAATATTTCAATCTAAATTTCTTGATTTTTTGATTTTTTTTTAAAAAAAAACCTTAGCATTTCTTAATTTCTCACAACCCCCAAGCCTTACCCTTATAATAACACTTTAATGCATTAAGAATAAGTATAAAAAAAAATATTTGAAAAGTCCAACACATATGAATTCCTTGAAAAGTCCCAACACATATGATTATTAGCCCTCATAATAACACTTTAATACATTAAGAACAAATATAAAAAAAATTCTTTGAAAAGTACAACACATATGATTATTATCAAAATATTAAACTTTAATATAATATAAAAAAAACAAGACATTTAATTCATTGAAAAGTCCACCACATATGATTATTATCAAAATATTAAACTTTAATATAATATAAAAAAGAGGAAAAAAAAAAAAGAAGACATTTAAAAAAAAAAGAAATTTAAAAATCACAATTCACATATATATTTCCTGATTAGCATTTATTATCTTTTTTCAATTCACGTGCCTTTCCACATGTATGCATTTATTGATTTGGACAAAATTCTCTAATCAGTATTTAAAATCCCCTAATACAGATAATTATAGATATAACCCGTGCATAGTTACTACAGTACTCTTTTTCAACTTCTCCTATACACTATGATTAGTGATAAGATTGTTAAACTATTTTTATAAAAAATCTTTAAAAACATAATTTATATATTAAAAAAAATCTAAAACAAATATAAATATTTATAATTATCCCGTGCATAGCACGGGTGATAGGCTAGTACTATATATTAAGCAAAAGGGGGTTTTTAACCCCCAAGGCTTGTGGAAGCTCCAATATGTCAATCCTAATTTTTTAATTTTTTGTTTTTTAAAAAAAAGTTAACCTCAGCATTTATTAACTTCTCTCAACCCACAAGACTTTTTGACTTCACTCATAATTACTGCAATACTTTTTCCAAAATAAATAATTTGTATATTAAAAAAAATTTAAAACAAATATAAATATCTATATCTATATCTATATCTATCTATTTATTTATATCTATATCTATCTCTAACTCACAAGTTTTGTGGGAGTTCCAAAGCCTGTAGGAGTTTCAATATGCCAATCTTAATTTTCTAATTTTTTTATTTTTTTAAAAAAAGTTAACCTCAGCATTTATTAACTTCTCTCAATCTACAAGACTTTTTTATTTCACTCATAATTATTACAGTACTTTTTTCAAAACAAATAATTTGTATATTAAAAAAATTTTAAAACAAATATAAATATCTATATCTATATCTATCTATTTATTTATATCTATCTCTAACCCATAAGTTTTGTGGGAGTTCCAATATCCCAATTTAAATTTCTTGATTTTTTTATTTTTTTAAAAAAAACCTTAGCATTTATTAATTTCTCACAACCCCCAATTTTTACCCTTATAATAACACTTTAATGCATTAAGAATAAGTATAAAAAAAATTTCCTTAAACCTTAGATTGTTAAATTATTTTTATAAAAAATCTTAAAAAACATAATTTATATATAAAAAAAATCTAAAACAAATATAAATATTTAAAATTATCCTGTGCATAGCACGGGTGATAGGCTAGTATATATTAAGTAAAAGGGTGTTTTTAATCCCAAGCCTTGTGGGAGCTCCAATCTCTCAATCAAAATTTCCTGATTTTTTGATTTAAAATAAAAAAATTCTTAACATTTATTAACTTCTCCCAAGTCTTACGATCATAATAACACTTTAATGCATTAAGAACAAGTATAAAAAAAATTATTTGAAATCCAACACATGAATTTCTTAAAAAGTCTCAACACATATAATTATTATCCTTCATAATAATACTTTAATGCATTAAGAACAAGTATAAAAAAAATTTCTTAAAAAGTCCAACACATATGATTATTATCAAAATATTAAACTTTAATATAATATAAAAAAAGAAAAAAATAAGATATTTAAAAAAAAAATTTAAAAATCACAATTTACATATATAGATAATTATAAACAGAATCCGTGCATATCACGGATGATACGCTAATTTTTATTATATTAAAATACATGTTTTCATTGTTTATCATTATTTTTATATCATTTTTATTAGTTTCAATCTTTTTAATCTTAATAAAAAGAAGGTCAATAGAATTATAAAAAATTATGAAATTTATTACATTTTCATTAAACTTCAGAAAATATCAGTGTAATTTATTTGTTTATTTTGTCTTTAAAAAAAATTTGCATTGGTGGGAGCAAGGGTGAAAATTGCAATTATTGGAAAGTGAGGTTATAAGCGAAGCAGAGCTGGCAATACACAGAGACCGAGGTGCCTTTTTGTAAATTTGACAACATCTCTGTCTCTCTCTCAGGTTCCGAAAAGAACGCCTCAAATACTTCAGGTTGATCCGAAAAGAACGCCACAAATACTTCAGGTTGATTAGCTGTTTTCTTTCTTAAAGCCACCCTGTTTGGTTTACTAGGATAGGTACATTTACCTAAAACCTTCCTCAGACCATCTTCAATAACAAATGCTATAATAATATTATTATTGTCAAATTATGACAATAAATAGTAAAAAATAAATGAAAAATAACAATAATGCTTCAATGATTTAGTTGTCATTTTTGTCATTTTGACACAAAAATTGATGTATTCGGATAACTGGCTGGTCGTCCGAACATACCAATTTCTGTGGGGTGTTTTAGGAAAATGGTTAAAAGTTAACTTTTTAACTTTTTTTTTGAATTTTTTCACTGTTTCATATGAGAGGTGGTGTGACCAAAAATAGGTTAAAAGCTGACTTTTAACTTTTTTGACTTCTTGCCAAAACACCCCTGTGTTTCTTCCACAAAAATGACAGGAGAGAGGGAGGGATGTTTTGCTGGGAGGAAGAAAGGAGGTATTTTTTGATAATTTGATACAAATAGCAGTTGCCAAAACTTGCGTTAAATTTGACATAAATTTTGGTATTTATCAAATTTAACAGCTACTATTTCTTGGCATTGGTGCACACTGCTTTGTTGCAATTGTCAAATCATGACAATAATAATTTCAATGATTTACCATTGGAGATACTCTAATAATCTTATTAAAAATATATATGTCCAACTATTATTAAATATTTAAATATCATTATTTTTTATAATAACCAATCACATTAATAGGTTTTTGTATCCTTAAAATTTTTAATAAGATTGTTAATATGCGTGAAATTACTGTTACTAGAAATCATTACGATGAGCTGTGAAAAACAAAAGTAAAAACTCTATTTCAACCTCAAATGAATTACAAAATTACAATTTATTTTGATTTTTAAAGGTACGGAATATTATAATTTTTATAATATCTATTATTTTTTATAAAATTTATATTTCTAGAATTAACACAGCGAAATCTATTAAACAAGACTAATATTAAATATAAAATTATATAAAAATAAAAAATATATTTTTATTATAAATTTATAATTTAAACTATTTTTAATAGTAAGTTTTCTTAACTTACTTAACTAACAATATTTACTTGGTCTAATTTTTTCTCATAAAATATATGGTGTTGGTTGAGTTAATTAAGAGAAAATTTCATACAAAATTGACAAAAAAATCATATTTAAAATGAGAAAGTTACACTAAAAAACTAATTCAAAAATTAAAAAATTATATTGCAACTGTAAAATTTCTCTAAAATATATGATTCCTAATATTTCAAAAAGAAAGATTTATTTATAAATCTCATTTAGATGACTTATAATCCAATAAGTCCACAAAATATTCTTGTATTTCATCTAATTCCATACATTTGAACTAATATTCCAATAAGTCCTCTTTTCCATATTAGAAGTATTATGTAGACTATTTTACCTTTATAATTTTTTATTATTAATATATATATATATATAATACTGTATATAAATCTAACAAATTATTATTCTTGATATTTTTTTTACCTCAACGTAAAGGATTCACTTGATCAAAGATCTTCCTTTACCTACAATAAGGTCATTTTATGGAAGAATATTTGGAAGAAATGTTAGTTACGCATTTAGACCAATGATAGAGATGATGATGAACTCGCAACAAAGATGATGGTAAAGCGGCGATGAATAATCATTTTTTTTGTCATTATTATACATAAACCGTAGTCTCTTTGTCGGTTTGTGTAGTGACCCAATTTTTTTTTAGCCAGTGTATAATTTAATTGAATAAATTTTTGAATTTGAGTGCTATGTAAATTATGTGCGAAAACAATTCGATTTTGTATTTTTTAAAAATAGTTTCCGATTTTAGGAAATTACGAAATTTTTATATGTTATTCCCATATGAGTCTAGTACGTTGGATAGAAATTTCAGAATTAAATGATGAGTATTTATTTTATGAAAATTCACGTACTAATTGGTGTTTAGTTTAATTTATAGCAGAATTTTGTTATTTAATTTTTAATGTTTAAATCATGATTTGGATACATTTGTTGGATCTACTTTGATATGTAATTGAGCGATGTTTGACTTATAGGTAAGAATTTAATTCAAGACCCATGATTTAGATTTAATTTAATTTGAATTTGTTTAATTACTCATATTTAACTGTTTGGTCCTTTTTAATTATGTGATTGGTAGTAACCACATTGGGAGTTGTTATTATTTATTATATAGGATAATAATAAATATTTGTTAGTTGATTTTATGGTGTGTACCATATGATGAAAAAATATATATTTTTGTAGTGAATAAAATGTGTATATATTTCGTGGTGAGCAAAATATTATATTTTGTGATGTACAAAAATATTATATTTTGTGGTGAGAAAAAATTATATCATGTTATAATTTATATTATAAATTCTGAGATATTATTACAAAAATTATATATATATATATTTTTGGGAGACAAACCCATGTGGGTGGGCCGGGATTCAAAAGAATTGGGTGAAGTGTTTGTTCCTGAACGACGGAAGTGGAAAGACACTAAGGGAGAGGGATATACTCCTTTATTTTTGTAATCACCGAAATTGTACGACGACTCAATCTATCGCTAAGTTCAGTCGACTGTTAGTTCACTTCACTCACTCTACTGCTCTAGAAGTAGCAAGTGGATATCACCTCTGTTTACTCGATCCAGTAGGACACTTTTAGGGCATTGTCTCCTTGCCATCATTTCTTCTTTCCTTCCATTTCATTTGATTTGTTTGGTTTGAGTTGGCAAATCCCTCTACATCTCTCTCACTCTCTGTCCGCCTCTCTCTCCCTTTCTCTTTCCTTCATTTTTGCTCAAGCTTTGAGTTTCAAATGGGAGTCCTTAGAGTATGATTTTGTAAAAACTTTGTAAATGAAAGTCGGAGAGTTTGTCGTGATCTTCGCAATGGTAGTCTCGGATTCATGATCGAGCAAGATGTGCCTTACAGATCTACTCTTCTTCATTATTTAAGGTAGGAATTTTCTTCATATTTTTACATTAAAGCTATGTTAGGATAATTTTGAGAAAATATATCATTATAAAAGGTATTGCATATATATATATATATTTTTTTTTAGATTTTTGTTAGGTAATTTTTGGAAGAATAATTATGTTGGAATGTTAAGAAAAGTTGTATTTTGAGATTGATTTGAGAAGGCCACCTTGTGTTGAAATTTTGTTGCTAAAAATTTGAAAATTTAATTTTAATAGTTGTGTGGATTGTATCTACATCATATTATGATTAGATGATTTATTTTGAGAAATATTAAGATGAAATATTTTTTTTATCTTTGATTTAGAATTTATTTTTGAGAAAAATAAATTTATGTTGATGAATATTGAGTAAATGCCTAAGTTGGAATTATAGAGTTATTTTGGAATTAAAAACTCTAAAAGTGTTATATATTCATAATATTTTACAAAAGATGATATGTTGATGATTAAGTTGTGTTTATTTTTATGAAAATAAAAATGTAAAATATGGACTTTCAAACTCATAACCTTGAAAATGTTACTATTTGGCATATTTTATAATTTTTGATGTAAATATCATGTTGGTTAAATAATTTTAGAAAAAGTTGTGAAATTGTTATTGGTAGAGAATCTGGTAAAAATATTAACTCTTTAAATAGTTTGGCATGAAAAATGATTATATTGAAATATAGTTATATATATGTTTTTTTTGCAAGATTTTGATGATTTTCAAAATCATCATTTGATTTGTTTTGAAAATTGATTGGTGATTCAAGAATATGAGAGATTTTTTTTAAAAGTGGATTTACTTTCTTGTTCCTTTTAAAATAGAAATTGAGAGTTTTAAACTATGAGAATTGAAGAGAGAGATTTTTGGTGACTTTCTTTTAATAAATGAAGATGAGTGGTTTTGGTGAGGAAAACCTAGAAATTGAGGATTTTTAAGAAAGATGTCGACAAACTTTGAAGATGTTGTTTTATTTATTTTGTGTGCCAAAATAAATGATATTTGAAAAATTATTTATTTGTTTATATATAAATGATGGTTTTCATGGAATATGAGAATTGTTGAAGTTTTGAAAATTGTTGTTCAAAATGTTGATATAGTCTTGAAGTGACTAAATGGTTGAGATTACTCTAAGTGTGGGAATTATGTTGTCCCATGAATGAATTGGAATAAAAATATTTATATTCATCTTGAGAAATTATATTGAAATGAAAAATGAGAATTTTGATTACAATGGGAATATTGTGTGGAAGTATTGAAAGTTGAAAAAATATTACATTGTATTATTAATCATTGCATTGGCATATCAATTCATTTGATAATGAAGAGTTTTGAAATTTGATTTGAAAACTTTGCATTGAGAAAAAGGAATATTGGGAAACATGTTTTCATGAAATGATTTTGGGGTAAATACAGTCGTAAGTCTTGAAAGGTGGTGTAGATGATAGGTGTCGAGCCTTCGATTATCTTGGTAAAAATAATGATTCACAGTGTCGAGTCTTCGATTAATACTAATAAAAATAATGATTCAGTGTGTCGAGCCTTCCAATTAATATTGGTAAAAATGACAAATTGGTAGTACTTGTATAGTCTACTTGCAGACACCAGCTTAGGGGTTACTTGAGTCGTATTTACCATCTTGAAATTTTATTGAAATTGTTGGATTAATATGTTTTCAAAATAGCATTGTGCGTAAAATTTTCAAAAGATGAAAAAAATATTTTGAGCATAACATGACATATGCATTTATCTTATAAGACCGTATAAAATAAATTTGATGAATTGTTTAATTATTTGATTCAATTGATAATGAGATAATTGAATGAATTGAAAAGGATGTCCTATTGCTATTGAAACATGTTTATTTATTTAAGTTAACTTGTTGTGGTTAATTAAATAAATTGGATTTAAGAGATTATGTAATAAAATCATATGATTTTGACATGATATGATTTCAGGTATATGTATGAGTATTTTGGTACCCGCATATCTTCTAATGTTTTAATATGAGATTGCTTGGTGAGCTAGTGGTTGCTTACTCCCTGCTGGTACATGTGTATAGAGAATGCTTTTCGGATTTGAAGATAAAAAAATGGGATTTACCATTTCATAAGTGTAATGTAGTAATGGATTGTACTACTTTATTTGTTGTTTGGCTGAGTGCTATTTTTTTAAAGAGTAGTGTCTTCTATTTTATTGTAAGCCTCAGGGTATTTCTTTTATTTATATGCAAATGTCATTGTTGTATAATGAGAGAGAATATGTATATTTAATTATTCATCATTTCATCCAAGGATGAAATGTTATTTGTAAATAGACTTAATTAATGAATATTAAGGTTATCCGAATGATAAAATACGGGGCATTACAGTATGTGTAGTTACCAATATTGCGAATTTTATTCGTCGGTATTATGTCGGAGTTAATTATATATAGATTTTTCTAAAAAAGTGTGTCAATATATATAAACTATTTGATAATTTTTTTTTTAATATATTATTTGATGATTTGTTGTATATTGATTGTTACTATACTTTTTAGTTGAAGAATTATTTTTATTGTCATTGCACAATAGAAATAGTTGATTTTTACTTCTTTTTTTTCTTTTTCTTTTTTTTTTTTTTTTTTTATATTTTGTTTCATATTTGCATGTTGCAATGTGAATGTAACATTGGTATGAGTTTTTTTTTGAAAGGCTAATTGTATGGTAATTATAAATTTTGAACATTCACATTATATTTTAGTATAAATTTTAGTTTTTCGAAGGCTAGTTATATGTTTGTTATTTTTGTTACTATGTTTGTTGGTTGAACAATCATTTTTGTTACCATTAAACAATAGAAATAGTCGATTTTTATTTTTTTCAATTTTGTTTTATATTTTCACATTGTAGTGTGAATATTCACATTGGTATGAGTGCAGTTTTTTAAGAGTAGTTGTATGTTAATTGTAAATTATAAATATTTATATTGTATTTTGATATGAGTTTTTTATTTTTTTAAGGTTAATTTTATGTTTGTTGTTTATTGTGAATATTTATATTATACTTTGGTATGTGTTTTATTTTTTCGAATATTAGTTGTATATTAGTAGTCATACTACCCAAACATAGTATGTTGTGAATGTTCACATTAATTCTATAATACAAATAGATAGTAGCACCTAATATTAATGTTCACATACATGTAATATTTAGTGTGTGCATGGTTCTATGAGGAGATATTATTTATCAGCATGCATTTGTAATATGAAAATTCACATCAATATTAGTGAGAGATTTTCAAAAGGTAGATGATTTAGGAATCTGAGAGATTTTTTCTATGGAATAAGAGAGAGATTTTTTTCCTCTAGAATGAGGGAGAGTTTTTCTCCATGGAATAAGAGAGAGATTTTCTTTATAGAATGAGGAGACTTTCCTTATAATGATGAGAAATTTTCTCCATAAAATAAGAAATTGTTATTATTTTTTATTGTGTATTAATTTCAAAATGGAAACAAGCGTGGAAAGTTAGAAGGGTGATCTGATCATATTATACCAAATATGACCTAATAGAATACTAAAAAAGAATATAGGTTAAACGAAATAAAAGTCTTAAGAGCATCCGCATTAGCATAGCCAAAATAACAAAAAGGTAAAATATAGCTAGTAAATCACAAAATTGTTCCTCCATCAGTCTCAATAAATTTTTTCTAAATTAATTTTTTGTTAAATTTGCTATAGTATCTCAACAACGTTGTTGATGCACTGTTCATTAGCTACATGATTTTTTATTATATTTTCTGGAGCAAAACTAGGCCAAAATCTTTAAACTGAATGTCTTGTGAGTGCCTGTAACAGAAGAAGAAAAATGTCCAAAATTAGCCTAACCGGTCGACCGGCCGGCCAACGGGTCAACAATAATTTTTTTTTATATTTTAAGAATTGTTTGGGTGATACCTCATCAATTTAATAATAAAAAAAAAAAGAATAACAAATACAATAAGAAATTAATATTTTAATAAGATTGAGTTAGAATAGAGAGTTTGATGTAGTGGATACTAAAAAGATTACTAGTTAAAATAGCAAAAGTAGATTTTGGGTTATAATTTAACTAAAAATTTGAAGAGGCTGATGTGGATGCTCTAAGAATAAGAATTACTAAAAAAGCTCCATTTGAAAAATATTTCAGTTTGAATAAATTTCTTAGTTTAACATTCTTAATTTTTAACCATAAATTAAAATTTTGCACAAATAAAGGATCTCTTTCACACAAACATATATAAAAAATTGAGAAATATTTCAATTACAGAACCAAGAAAATTAAAAAATTTCTTAATTTAACATTTTTGTGCAAAACTCATAAATTTTTCAGTTTTATTAGATAATTTTGCAAACTGAGAAATTGTTAGTTTCGTATAACTAAAAAATAATATTTTATTTTTGTCAATTTATATCTTTAATATTGATCTTATATGATAGATTTTATTGCATAGATTTTAAAAATATAATTTTCATTAAAAATAAATGTGTATAATAAAAATTATGAAAATTTTAAGTTCTCAAATAACAAAATAAAAGTAAATGTCACGTAGTAGTCCATACTTGAACTAGAAGAAATTATCTAGTGTTTTTGTGGAATGATCGGGTGGTTACTAGGAGATTTGTGATTGGTAGAGAGGATGTGACTCATAATTTTGTGTTGGGACATGAAATATAATTGTTGGTGATTGATGTATAATGTTATCATGTAATGCATTTGGAACACCAAATAATTTATTTTAGCACTTATTGAATTGAGACTTCTCAATTCCTTCATCTCTTCGTAAAGGTAAAACATTCATGTACACATAAATATTTTGAACATGAGATCTTATTGATTAAAAATAAGGGTAAATTATATTAATAATTCCTATAATTTGGAACTTATGCCACTTTGATCTATGACATTTCAATTATGATATATTTGACCATTAATTTTGAATTTCATTCAAAATAAGGATAATTGAAGACATAATTACTCCATTTGAAGGGCAAAGTCGTCATACAACTTATTTTATTTTGGTTAACTTATATGTGTTTTGAAATATAATGACTTTTTTTTTTTTAATGAATAATGTTGGAATTTTTATGGTTATAAAATTATATTTGGTTTGATTTTCAAAATCTATTTTTAGAAATTTTTCCTAAACTAAAAATTAAATTGGTAAAAAAATTAAAAACACATTATTTTAATATAATTTTATCTTTTGAGAGAGTAGGAATAAATTTTTTTGATATTTATTTTTGTTAAATTAGTTTTATTTTTTCAAAAATCAAATATGGTGACAACTTTCTTATCGTTATTATCCATTAAAATATACTATTAAATATATCGATTATACATTAAAAGTCTAATAACCATCTATTACATGATAACTATCCAAAAACAAAAATACTACAGACCCTAAAAATTTTACCAAAAGTTCTATCAAATATTTCACATGATATGGACCTACAATTGTGTGGTCCCACACCAATGTGAGACATTTAATAAAACTTTTGGTAGAATCTTTGGAATTTTTAGCATTACTCGTCCAAAAATATTTGTTAACAACAAATACAATTATCTATTACATGATAACTATCCAAACATATCAACAAAAATAAACACCCATTACAACATCATTATCCAAACACATATTAAAAATTAATTTGGTAAAAAAAATAAAAATGTAAAAGATTTATCATATTTATATAATTTTATCTTTGGTGAGTAGAAATAATTTTTTAAAATTTAAAAATAATTTTTTGACATTTATTTTTATCAAACTTGTTTATATTTTATCAAATTGACGACTTTGCCCTTGAAATGAAATAGCAATGTCTTCAATTGTCTTTATTTGGAATGAAATTCAAAATTCAAAATTAAATAAATCATAATTGATAGATTAGGGATTAAAGTGACATAAATCCCAAACTATAGGAATCGTTGATGTAATTCACCCTAAAAATAATGAAGACTATGGAGCACTAACCTTACAAATAAGATTTTTGAGTAATTAATCCTTTTAATAAGGTAAAACAGTTATATATACATAAATATTTTTAATATATATTAAAAATAATGAAGTAGGATTTAATAGAGCACCAACCTGACAAATATGACTTTTGAATAATTAATCCAAAATGAATTTAGAATTTGACTCTTGTAACAAAATAAATTATGAATTTTTAATTTTATCAATTTAAATTTTTTAATTTATTTTCAATCTAAACCATATATCAATTTCCATAACTAAAACTGATGGAAAAAAAATTGATCATTAAACTCAATCATTAATGACTTGTATTGCGTGTGTTTATACATATATATTTTTTGTTTTGTTATTTTGAAAATCTATGACAAACTATTTGATATAGTTTTTATTTGTAGTTTTTTAGACAGAAATAATTTAAAGAAGTTAAAAAAAATTATCTAAAAGTTGAATGATGAATACTTGTAGGTGCCGTTTGGCAACATTTACAGTTTATCGTTTTTAGTTTACAGAAAATATTAAGGGGTTATTTGGGATGTTCTAAATAAGTGTAGTTTATCGTTTTTAGTTTACAGAAAATATTAAGAGGTTATTTGGGATGTTCTAAATAAGTGTACTTTTCGACCTTTTATAAAAATATAAGTTGGGTTTGAAGTGATGTGGTAGAGAGGTGATGTGACTTAAATAAAATGATACGACTTGAATATGATAGTGACTTTTTGACTTTTTTAAGACACTCCAAACAAGGGCTAAATATGTTCATGTTATTTTGGGTGAAAATGAAAACAAAAATCGTATTTGGTACACAAGTATTTTAAAATTTTATTTTGAAAATAAGTGAAAATGAGTAGTTACAAGAGGTGGTTGTTGATGATTAAAGATGGTGACTAGAGGAGGTTGTTAGTCGCGAGGGATAGTGGCTGAAAGTGGTTGCCACTGGTGAAAGGTGGTTGGTACACTACAAGAAAACTGGGTATATGAGACGGAACTATTTGCGGTAGCTGCTTGCAAAAAAAAAGTCACCTTCTTGACGGTAAAAATGCCGTCTCAAAAATCGAGTATTCTGACGGTAAAAATACCGTCTAAAAAAACAGAGTATTTGCGACGGTAGAAAAATACCGTCTCAAAAGACGGTATTTTTTGACCGTGAAGATACTGCTTTTTGAGAAATATTTTCTACCGTCAAGAAATACTCTGATTTTTGAGACGGCATTTTTACCGTCAAGAAATCTCGATTTTTGAGACGGCATTTTCTACCGTCGCAAAAAGTGACTTTTGTGTTTTTTTTTTTTAAGTGAATATTTTTTAATTTTTAAATATTTTTTTTAGATGCACTTTACTTAAATGTATCTAAAAAAAAATTTATGAAAAATTATTTTTAAAAATTAATAAATACATACAAATATAAAAAAAAAAATGTATTGAATTATTGTATTTCTTTTGTATTTTTGGTATTTAGTGAATTTTTAAAAGATTTTTTTTTAATTTTTAGGTGTATTTATGTTAGGTGTGTCTAAAAATTAAAAAAATTACTTAAAATATTAAAAAAATTCAGTAAAAATAATATAACACGGAAAACAAGAAAGTATAATTTTCTCAAAAGAGTTTTTGGAAAACTCTAACCTAGCATAGTGATTGTGGTTTTGAGACGACTTCATATATATACTGATACAAAATAGTTTGAATAAATTCAAAGATTTTTCTGTCAAAAAAAAAAAAAAAAACGATGTCGTCTTACTCTTTTAATATAACATCATCTGTCTCTCTCTTTCTCTTTTGTCTCTCTCACTCATCTCTCTTCTCTCTCTCCATCTGTCTTCTCTCTCTCTCTCTCTCACTCATCTCTTTATCTCTCTCTGCCTCTCTCTCGTTTATCTATTTTCGCTTCTTTCTCTCTTTGTCTATATCTTTTCATCCATTTTTTCATCTTCCTTTCTCTCTTCTCTTTCTCTCTCACTCATCACTCTTCTCTCTCTCTGCATTTGTCTATCTGTCTCTCTTCTCTCTCTATTTTTCTCTGTGTCTCTCTCGCTCATCTCTCTTCTCTTTATGTCTCTCTTGCTCATCTCTCTTCTCTCTATCTCTCTCTCTCTATGTCTCTTTTCTCTGCTCATCACTCTCTCTCACCACCCATCTCTCTACCACCTTCACCACTACTGCAAACACCATTCCACCACCACTATTACTTCTATTGTCGCCACTTCACCTCTACGACTACCATTACTACTACTATCGCCACCACTCCACTACCACCACTACTACTACTGCCACTACTACTACCATTACCTCTTTCACCCTCAAGACTCCATTTACACTACCACTTAAAATATATATTACCCCTACTTCTACAAAATAAAAAATAATAATATTTATTTTCATTAAAATAAAAATGAAACAAATAAATTTTCAATCTTAATAACTAAAAAAAAAAAATTTAAAAAAATTCATTAACTACAAAAAAAAAAAATATATTTTTTAACAAAAACTAAATTTATTTAATTATTTTTTTATTTTTATTTTTATTTTTCATTCCCGCCCCTTTATTTTTTTCCATTCCTGCTCCCCCCCTTTTTTTTCCCAAATTTTCCTTACGCCTCTTGCCCCTTTCCTTACGCCTCTGTCTCTCTTCTCTTTCTCTCTCTTACTCATCACTCTTCTCTGTCTGTCT
Source organism: Camellia lanceoleosa (assembly GCA_025200525.1). Taxonomy (NCBI): domain Eukaryota; kingdom Viridiplantae; phylum Streptophyta; class Magnoliopsida; order Ericales; family Theaceae; genus Camellia; species Camellia lanceoleosa. Next base: position 39,066,112 of record CM045767.1, on the reverse strand, counting down.
GTCTCTCCCTTTCTTTATGTGTCTCTGTCTCTCTTCTCTCTCTTCTCTCTCTCTCTCTCATCACTCTTTTCTTTCTGTCCATCTCTCTCTTTCTCTCTGTGTCTCTGTCTCTCTTCTCTTTCTCACTCTGACACATCACTCTTCTTTATCTATTTTCGCTCTTTTTTGCTCTCTCTCTCGCTCATCACTTTGTCTCTGTCTGTCTGTCTCTCTTTCTCTCTCTCTCTCTGTCTCCATCTCTCTTCTCTATCTGTCTCTCACTCATCTCTCTTTCACCACCTATCTTCTCTACCACATTCACCACTACTACAAATGCCATTCCACTACTACCACTGTTGTCACTCCACCTCTACAACTATCATTACTACCACTATCGCTACCACTCTACTACCACCACTACTACTACCATTACCTGTCCTCTACCACTGCTATTCTATCTCATTTACTACTACCACAACTTCACTACTTATTTCCTTCACCATCACTACCACCATCACTATCAACTCTTATCCACCACTTTCACCACTACTGCCACTTCCTATCCTCTACCACAAAAAATTAGTTCTTGATTTTTAGTAACAAAAAATAAAAAAAAATGGGTCATAAAAAAATATTTTTTATTGACCACAAAAAATTAACTTTATTTTAATAGAAAATATTATTCCTACTTCTACCAAATAAAAATAAAAAAAATTTTATTCATTAAAATAAATATGAAACAAATAAATTTTTATTCATCAACTATAAAAATTACTATAAAAATTATTTTAATAATTTTTTATTTTAATAAAAAATTCATTAACTATAACATTTGTGGGTGTGTGTAGGGTTTTGTTTGAGAACACACACACAACACAAACACAAACACCACAGAGCCGTCTCCTCTCCTTCTGCTCGCTCTCTCTCTCCATCTAGGGTTTCGCCTTCCTCTCTCTCTCTTTAACACAACGACGGCGCCGATCATCCGTCACCGCCGATCCTCCCTCACCCCCGATCCTCCCTCACCGTCGCTCGTACCTCACTGTCGATCCTCCTCCCTTACCGCCGCTGCTGCCTCCCTCTCTCTCTCTCTCTCACAGACGACGTTGACGGTTGCTCGCCCCTCACCGCCACTCCTCCCTCGCCGGCGATCTTCCCTCACCGCCGATTTCAAAGGGTATCTCTCTCTCTCTCTCTCTCTGTCGCGATTTCGGATATAGGGGGTTTTCATACACACACACACACATATATATATATATATATATATCTGTGAGTGTATATAGGGGGGTTTTTGATCTGTTACATATATATATATATATATATGATCTGGTTTTTTTTGGTTGATTGATTTCATGTTTTAGAGATGATCTATTCAATGAAGTTTGATTTTAGTTATTTTTTCTTTTTTTTTTAAAAAAAAATTAAAATGTTTGCTTCGATGTTCTCAAAATTAATATTCGTTCTTAAATGAATCCCTAGGTTGAATCGCATGTTGTCAATAATTTTAATAAATCTATAGGCGCTGAGGTTGATAGAACTATTTAAGGATGAAACATAACAAAGGAATATGAGGAAGTTAACAAAGATTAACTCAGGTTATGTTGAACACAGTAAAAAAAATAAAAAAATTCTTGTGCCATGAACCAATGAAATCAGAGAGAGAGAGAGAGAAAAAAAAAAGACGCCAAGGATTAAAGGATTAAACATAGCACAAAAAAAATTGAAATGGTCAGAATTATTTCAAGTTATGTGAAACAAAGTGAAAAAAAATTGATTTTACTTCTTTTGGCATGAACTTGTGATAGCGAGAGTCAAAAAAATACGTAGACTTCAGATTTAGTGTTCACATGATTAACAAAGAAAGACTTAATTTTTTTTATAAATAAAAAAATAAAAAACTACTTTTGGCAGGAACCTGTGAGAGCCAAAAAAAATTCAGAATACATATTCAGAGTTATGCTACAGTGTTATAGAATTTAGAATTTTTTTTTTTTTTTTTTGGTAAACTATTATAGAATTTAGATTTAGTACCCACAAATTTCAGTAAAAATAAAAATAAAAAAAGATTCAAGACAGAGCTTAAGGATGAACAATCTGTGAGACATGGAAGTATTTGGCAAGAATATGAACAATATCAAGCTTTTTGAACAAAATCATGGAAGTATTTCAAGAATAATCATCAATCACGAATAAAATGACCATTAATCAGTTTGGAACAAACCCACATTTGGATGTATGACCCCCCCTCCAAAAAAAAAAAAACATTAAATCTAAAGCAAAATCAAGGGGTTAATGTAAAGAAACCAATGAAAATAGAGAGATTTACCTTAGTTTACACAAGAAATTGATAGAGATTGAGTTTTTAGAGGGTTTGGCAGATGGAGTTTGAGCGATATGGAGATTAGGGTTTACATAGACGAAGCAGAGAAAAGAACAGGAATAGAAGCAGTCGGTTTTGGGGCTTTTAAAATCTGCCCAGGTGGCCACCGGTCGACCGCCAAGTTGTCCTCCCGGACGACTGGCTCGGTAAAAAATCTCCTGTGCTGCGGAGCTCCTGTGCTGGTTGCTTAAAAGTGGCTAGGGCTAATTTATGTGATGTACACAACGTATAAATGTATATGTGACAGGCCCAATAATTCAACCGAAGGATTTAAGAGCATAACAAGTATGGTAGGTATATGTAACTCAATATGTCTGGTAAGTGAAGGAAATGAATCTGCTAGTGTAGGAAACAAGTTTTGAAAGAAAATTAGGTAGCTGGATGAGTTTTAAGGACAGATAAAAATCTGGAAATTTTTATGTGTTAAAAATGCAACAAACAATACTTGAGTAAAAATGTATGAGTATTTTGAAAGCATTCAACTGATATTTATGATTCCAAATTAATGCAATAGTATTCATTCCTCAATTTGAGTAAAACTTCAATTTTGCAATCTCAACAAAATCAATATGTAGAATTCGACGTTCCAAGTTCGCCATAAATAAAATTAAAGCATGTCTTGCTTAGGGATTTTATGAAAATGCCAATACTAGCTTGGTAGTAGTAGCAGGTGACACCATCCCTCTCTCCTTTTGGTCAACACATGATAACATCTCCAGTGAAAGGATTTCATGTGTTTTGATGTAAAAATTGTGCAAGAGGAACAAGTTCTGCCATCAATTATACACATGCTGCAAACTAATCCTCAGCATACATGATACACATGTTGTGTTCTATAAGTTGGTTCACTCATTTTGAAGTATTCATGTGAAGCATAAATTTGATTTCAGGGCCTTGTTTCTACGACCAAGGTTTCAATGATTATGTCATATACTCGTCCATGATATTGGAACTCTTTCTTCTATCATAAAATTATGATTTTTGTGAATCATTTGTTTTGCTACTCGTTTTCTGCAGCCTCTGTATTAGCATGGTTCACTTCAAATGTAAATAACTTTTTGTTAAGACAACCATTATTTTGCAGGATTCTCGTGTCAGAAATTTGCCAAATGAAAAGTTTTATGACGATGATATTCCCAGTGCACCTCTATTTTGTGGTTCTTCCAGGGAAATCAAGGAAGATGCTGAACAACTTCCAACTTCTAGAGCACGATACAAACCTTATGTACCATATTCACATGATTTTTTGGCTAAAAATGGCCCAGATGCTTCTGATAGCATTTCTCCTCGGGTTAAACCAGAGGATAATACTGAAAAAAAGATTCCTGACCAGCATGTGAGGTTTGTAAAATGTTTTACTGTACTTTTGCAGAAACCTTGTGTAATAATGCTTGTGAGATGTGCCATGTTTGTATGCTTTCACTACCACATCTATTTATCTTCTATTTATATATATATAGTATCATATAAAGCGCAGAACTCGGTCTGATTTATGTCACACATTTTTTGATTCCCAAATTGCCCATATATAACTGCTCAAGTTTCTTATTTCAAAATTTAATTGAAGATGTTATGTTTGTTTCACAGGAGTGCTTCTGGTATAGAAAGTGGTGCACCCTCAGGTTTAGTCCCTGCACGGCTTTCAACTTTTCATGCCAGGTATTTCTTGCTGACTGTAGATGGAGATAAGCTTAAATATGTTAGCCTTTTGCATATGCATTGTTTATTATTTTGAGTCGGTTTAGCACGAAACTTGGCACATACGACCGCCTAGGCACGAGAGACTTGTGGGAGAAGACGGGACTCCAATCGGGTTCCCGGATTAGGAGTTAGAGTCGGATTTCACTTTAGGTGAACTAGTTCCTTAAGAAACTTGAATTCGAGGTGTTAACGCCCCAAAATCACCAAACAGCGTCGGTTTAGCACGAAACTTGGCACACACGACCGCCTAGGCACGAGAGACTTGTGGGAGAAGACGAGACTCCAATCGGGTTCCCGGATTGGGAGTTAGAGCCGGATTTCACTTTAGGCGAACTAGTTCCTTAAGAAACTTAAATTCGAGGTGTTAACGCCCCAAAATCACCAAACGGCGTCGGTTTAGCACGAAACTTGGCACACACGACCGCCTAGGCACGAGAGACTTGTGGCAGAAGACGGGGCTTGAATCGGGTTCCTGATTTGGGAGTTAGAGTCGGATTTCACTTTAGGCAAACTACTTCATTAAGAAACTTGAATTCGAGGCGTTAACGCCCCAAAATCACCAAACGGCGTCGGTTTAGCACGAAACTTGGCACACACGACCGCCTAGGCACGAGAGACTTGTGGGAGAAGACGGGGCTCGAATCGGGTTCCCGGTTTGGGAGTTAGAGCCGGATTTCACTTTAGGCAAACTACTTCATTAAGAAACTTGAATTCGAGGCGTTAACGCCCCAAAATCACCAAACGGCGTCGGTTTACCACGAAACTTGGCACACACGACCTCCTAGGCACGAGAGACTTGTGGGAGAAGACGGGGCTCGAATCGGGTTCCCGGTTTGGGAGTTAGAGCCGGATTTCGGTCCAGTCAAAATTATTTACTAAACTATCTTTCTAATTATATAGTAGTCAATTTTTTTTTAATATTTTTCTGTAATTGAAATATTAACACCATTATATGGTTTTTAATTATTTTTATCTTGTTTTTTTCAGATATTTCCTGAGTAGCAGTTGGGTTCTTCTGGAATGCGGGCGTATAAAGATTATGGCCAAGTTTTGTTTTTGTGACCCACTTAAGCGAATCAAGGCGAAAAACTTTTGGTTTTGATTTTGATTTATGTTATGTAAATTTGTGAGCAACATTATGTATGTATTATGCGACGTTATGTAGTGGCATAATTTTTATTGTTATGAATTTTTATTTATGTATTGTTATGAATGGAACAATATTATTAATTTTTATTATTTGTCAACTTTTGTTTATGTATGGATTTATATTATTCTGTAATTTTTGGATTTTTTTATAGTTATTTTTTATTTTATACAGGTTATTTTAATTTTTTTAATAATTTCTCAACAGGTTTTTTTTGTTTTTTTTTGTTTTTTTGAGACGGTATAAGAACCCGTCGCAAAAAAGAGTAATAGGCTTTTGCGACGGCACCAAAACAGTCGCAAAAGCTGTGGAATTGTAATTTTCAAGATACCTTTAGCGACGGTAGACGTTGCCGTCGCCAATAGTTATAAGCTGCCAGAGTTTTAGCGACGGTAATTCTGCCGTCTCAAAAACCCACTTTTAGCGACGGGAATTATGTGCCGTCGCAAAAACTGATATATTCTTCCATTATTGGCGACAGAAAAAGTGCCGTCGCAAAAAAGGCACCCTCCCGTCGCAGAAACTAATGGCGACGGCACTTACCGTCGCTAAAGCTCTTTTGCAACCCCATTAGTCGCGACCCTCCCTTCCCGTCGCAAAAAACCAAATTACCGTCGCAAAAGGTATTAGCGACGGGATCCAGGGCATTTGCGACGGCCGCCTACCGTCGCAAAAAACACTTTTTCTGGTAGTGGTAGTAATTGAAAGTAGTTGATGGCCACGGGAAGTGGTGGCCGAAAATGATTGCCTGTGATCAGATATGGTGGCTAATTGACTGCCTTAGGTGGTAATTAACAATAATTCAACAAAAAATGGTGCCTGAAGGTGGTTACCATCAATGGGAGGTGGTTGGTGGCGATTGCAATTAGTTGGTGGCTGAGAGAGATAGTGGCTAGTGGTGGTCAGTGGAAAAAGTCATTCACGATAGTGGCCAGTAATGATGAACAATGGGTAGTGATCAAAAATGGTAGGAGAAAGAAAAATAAATGAAAAAAAATCTAAACAATTTAAACAAAAAAATGAAATCAGCTTCTTTTTTTATTTTTCCGTTTGCAAGTTACAACTTTTTGAACGAAAAAAAAAAGAGTTTTTGTTTACACATCTGTAAATATAAATAAAAAATTATAAATATAAACATATTACCAAACAAACTCTTAACTTTTATTTTCTAATTATCAACTTTTAATTTATGATAAATTATACCAAACAAAGTGACATTCAAATTCTCTCGAGTGATTTTTTGTAGAGTGGTCTTAAAGTAATTTTTTGTATAGTTGCGATTTGAAAATAAAAATAAAAATTATCAATAAATTATACTCTCAACTTAGTACTATTGTACTCTCAATTTTTGTAGAATTAAATTTTAGCTATTCAAAAAATACTCTAAAATCATTGTACGGAAAATTGCTCTAAAGGTTCCTGATTCAACGAAGTGGCCTTTCGTTTCATGGTTTTGCTAATCAACAACACTATAAATCCATTTATAAACCCAAAATTTATTTAAGGAATTAGCCCAAAATTTATTTAAGGAATTAGTGATTCAAATTCATTTTATTCACAGGTCTCACACTTTATTAATTTAATTTTTACTACATATACACATTTAAAATAAATTATAAATTGATAAGGGTGAATTCATAACATTTGTATGTACCAATTGCTTCCTCTTATTGGAGGAGCAAATATTATTATTGCACATTGGAAATGACTTGCCTTGCAAAAAATAAAATAAGGGACACTTTTTCATAAATTTTTTTTTACCTACTTATATTTCATTTACTTCATATTTTTTTTTATATTCTAATAAGTCTTATGAGTGACATAGTTATCAAAATACCTCTAATAATATTCATATTTACTTTGTGAATGTTCCGTAATGTGCATATTAACATGTCAATGTGAATGTTTACGTGTTCATACTATCAACGTGAACATTCACACGTCAATGTGAATATTCTCATTGTAAAATATGAATGTTTACATCACTAAATTACTAACCGTTCAAAAAATATTTGTAAGAGTAAAAATGTCCATAAAATACTTTAAATATGAAAATTAGGATTTTGTAAATCAAATGTTCAAATAATAAGACTTATTAGAATACAATATGAATTAATTGAAATACAAGCACTTGAAAAAAGATTTTTCAATAAATCTCCCATAAAATAAAATGAAAAATAAAACTAATGCAATGCTTGCCTAAACAAAAATGGTTGTGACTGTGAGTGGTGCTCAGTTTAACAACGTGTGGAGTGCATTCTGATTATGATAATCATAAACAAATAAGATTTAGTATTTTTTTTTTTTTTTCTCTTTTTCTGGGGTGCTTCGGAAAGTTAAAATTTAAACAAAAATAAACATGAACAAAACGTAAAGGGACAAACACCACCTAAGCAAACTGCCTTAGGTATGTTGTCCGATCATATTAGCCAGACTTGTCTCCTAATCTCATCACCAGGTGTGTATATGGATCCAATTGATTCTGTTCCATTAAAAAAATTAATACTGTTCCATTAAAAAAATTATTAAATTCAATTTTAATCCATTAAAATCAATACTGTTCCATTAAAAAATAATGTTTGATAATCCATTTTATCCTTGTAAATTGTACTTTAAAAAAATGAACAAAACACAATTTGTTAAAATTGAATTTGACAGTGACGGGTAATATTTTCCTAACTCAACTTTTTACATTTAACATTGTCATTGTCATAATTTGTTAATTTAGTGAATTTATATTTTAATTTGATTATTTTAATAGTATTAATTAATTTGATCATATGAATTATTAAAAAAGAAAAAATAAATGTGTAGAACTTAATAATTAGTCTAATAAAAAAATATATAATCTAGTTCAATTTTATTTTGGCTCGGAAGATTTAGGCTTACAAGTAGGATGTGATTTTAATTTTTTGAAATAAGCCCAGCCAATACCAGTCCGTTGAATGGTCAAAATTTGAAAAATCTATTAATATATGAGAGGTGGACACAATAGTGCGGGCCGGGCATCCCATTGATGACCCCTAAGTGTCAATAGTGTTTGTTGATAAAATATTGGATTTGGATTCTCTTTGATCTTTGGAGAGACATTATTGAACTTGATGGGCTCACTTCAAGTCTACCTTAGCTATTTGAATCATTCACTCTTTAGAGTTTGTTGAGAAGAGTAGAGAATTAAAAAAGAAAAAAGAAATAAAAAAGAGATGTTTGAAGATCATTAGACACCTAATTTGATTTTAAAAAAATAGGACTAATTGCTAGTTTATCCATCATCTGAAGTCTTATCTTGTCGTATATCAAATGAACTTAAACCTCTGATTATAATTAGGTGGCTCTAGTTAGGCCCACAATTGCATGTGCTTTCTATTTAGATTCTCTAGGCTTAACTTTGCATTTCCAAATAATATCTCTGTTGCATATTCTTTACACTTTTGCCAAAAAGTTTCTCTTTAATTCTACATATTGGTAGCATCGTGAGTGGTCCTAATTAAATTATCTAACCTGTCTTAATCTTTCTTTGTCATGATCATATGACTGGTACTTGAAACCTTTTTCTTTTAAAAAAAAAAAAAAAAATTTAAATGAGATTAATTCTTCTTACCAATGTTTTCAACCATTTGCATTTAAGTTGCGTTTAGAATTTAAATTTATGAAAAGAAAAAAATAAATGAAATGAATCTTCAATTTTTTTTAAAAAATTAAAATTATAATGCATACACTAAGTGTAAAAAAAAATAAATAAATAAAATAAATGGATACATTTAAAAGCTCCCTTACATTATTAGAAAATTGTTTAACAGTTGTGAAATTTTAACACTTATCAATTTAGGAATATTTTAAATAAATATGATAATTATTTTGAATTGTGTATTATATATAATAGGATAGATTATGTGTGTGCTTCATGCATCAAGTAATCATATCCACTACTACATCAAATGAATCCTACGACGAATACTAACATCAGTAAAATCATTACTCGTTGCAATTTCCTAAGAGAAAAGTTAGCGATTACGAAATTTTTTTCGTAAAAATGATCATGAAAGATTTATGATCCTTAGATTACCTTGAATAATATGTGGTGCTTTATTCTAAGTGTAAACCAAATGTTACAAAACTTTCATGATTATTTTCATAAATTTTTTTTTATGATATCTAACATTGCTGATTTCCTAAAGCAAAACTAAAGCAACTTTTCGTTTTATGCTAATTAGTTTAAAGTTTTCATCACATAGAACATTATTTTGTGGTACATCAAATAAAATCCACTATTTAAGGAAGGAGAGGAGTTGTCTTGGGGTTGAAATTTTTTCCGTGCCCTATCAGAGAAAAAAAAGAAGAAAAAAAAAGAATTTGAGTATTTTATATATTAATTACTAATTAATATATTTTATGTTGTCTTTTAAAATATTAATATAAAAGTGATTAAACCGACAACTATTAAATTGAAAGATAACACGAATTTGCTTTACTAGCACTTGATAACTTCTCCAACATAATTACTTGCCCTATTTCAGTATACAACAACCCTTTAAAGAAATTACACTATGATCCCTAATCTTATTGGTGTGCACGTAATTCTGGTTGATATTTGTTTGTATATTTATTTGATTCTTTTAAAATTACATGTCTTTGTAATTATTTACATTGTGATTGGTTGGGGGATTTGAGGAGGGATTTGGAAAGAGAAAAGAAAAAGTTAGGTGAAATATTTCACCTAATTTCACACACCTTTTCTATTTCTCTTTCTAAATCCCTCCTCAAATATCTTAACCAAACACAGCATTAATGTATTCCGCGTGTGATACACCATGAATACCCTTTTCTTTGTACTGAAAGTTGAGCTAAGGTCTTTCTAGTTATATATTCTTTATTTGGTCCAAATTTATCACTAGATTAGCAATGACTTTTTTCCCTTTCTCTTTCTAAAGCAGAGAGGCCAACAAACAAGCAAAGATTCTTATTTTTTATGTTTTGACAAAACGTAATAAACAAGTAAAGAGACTCAACCCTAAGAGCATTGGCTGTCCCAGTTGGTTTTCTCATTATATTACAAACTATTGTAGTATGAAAATATAATTATATATTATTGTCATTAGTAATAGGATTAATCATCATGACAACTGAAATTGATCAATAGTTTTAAGAGTCTTGTTATCATACAAACTTCTCAAATGGTGTGTATCATGTGTACTTTATATATTTTTGTGACATGTGTTATATATATACATTGACAAATACTACATTACGTAATTTCTTAGTAGAGTTGTAACACCTTATAGTTTAAAAAAAATGAAATTATATAATTTTTTGATAATATTACACATTTTCGTGATAATATAAAAAAAATATATAATTTTATTTCAGAATTATAAATTGTCGTAACTTTATCAAAAAAAAAAAAAAATGTGTGTAACATAAATCACAAAAATAAGCAACTCTACAAGAAGATGCACATTGTACATAGAATTTTCCTATTACACACTGCTATTATTGAAAGTTTGAAACAAAAAAAAGCATGGTTTTGTTTTATTAGTTTTCATAAAAATTAATTTGGTAAAAAAATGAAAGATTCATTATTTTCATAATTTTTTTTTTTGGGTCAAACTAATTTTTAATTTTTCAAAAAAAAATTCTAAAAACTCAATCAACATAGAGCATTTAGAGATGATAGAATTGGAGACCAAGAACATAGGCTGCATACATTGAACATCATGGGCTATGTCATGGAAGAAGGTTTCAACTACTTCATGGGACCCTCTTCTTTGTTAAACACTATCTACAATGTCATTGTGTAGGCATTTATTTGGTGGATATTAATTTATTTTTACACTTAGACATGTTAGGGAAAATATATAATTCTTCACAAATAAATCAATTAATTGATCAAAAAATGCTGCTGCTCCACAAGCAAAAAAACGGCTGCCTTTTTTTTTATTCTCACCTATGGAAAAACAAACAATACCAATATAAATATATGGTAAACTTGTGGGCTTTTTTTTATCAAACCCTAATTGTAACCAAATTGAATTGGGTCTCCACAAATTAGATATAATATATAAAAATATATTATAACTAATATCAAACCAAATTAAACTCTTTTAATAAACTAATTGGGTCTCAAACTCCAATAAGGAGATATACCCCAACAATTCTCCCCCCTATCGACTTAGGTGGAGACATCAACTATACCTGTCAAAGTTCGACACTTTAAATGTTTGTCCCTGGACAAAGTCTTAGTCAACATATCAGAAATATTATCATCTGTGTGAACCTTTTCGAGTTGTAACAATTTCGAATCTAACATATCACGAATCCAGTAGTATCTCACATCAATGTGTTTCGATCTCGAATGAAAAGTAGAATTTTTACTCAAGTGAGTAGTACTTTGACTATCACAATAATGCACATACCTTTCTTGCTTCAAACCTAAATCTTGCAAAAATTTCTTCAACCATAACTCTTCTATGCAAGCTTTCGTAATGGCAATAAATTTAGCTTCGATAGTTGAGAGAGCAACACATTTTTGTAATTTAGATTGCCATGCCACAGCTCCCTCTGCAAATGTCATCAAATACCCCGAAGTAGATTTCCTAGAATCAATATCACTGGCCATGTCAGAATCCGTGAACCCATCAAACATCGGCTTACCATCCCCAAAACATAAACACACCTTCGAAGTCCCTCGAAGATACTTTAGAATTCATTTTACCGCTGCCCAATGTTTTTTACTCAGATTAGAGAGAAACCGACTCATTACACCAACGGTGTAACGCCCTCAAAATAAAGATATTAAACCAACAATATTGACATGCTATGATATATAAAAGATCCACGTCCTTCCATTCATCAGAGTTCTATTACATGTTAACAACAAAAGCAAATGCCCTACAGACTTCTGACTTTCAAGTTCACACTTGGTTACAAGAAAGTGGAGTACTAACTCATTTACACATTAAGCCCTAGGCTTGAATTTACATGTAACACTGCAAAAGGAAAGACAACCAAAAAGTCCGTCCGCCACTAGCCTCCCAAGCTAAGTCCTTGGAGGTGGCATGCTACCAGTACCTGAAAATGATGTTCCCATATAGGGTGAGCCACGACCAAGAGAAATATACTAAACCGGTTATAAATAATGACTAAAAGATTAACAATTGATAGATGGTCAACTCTTTTACATTCTTTCATCACTTCAACAAATATAAACAAAACGATTCGTTCATACTTTCCATGACAAGCATATACGCTCTGCCAATATATTTCTAGATAAGCATACATGCTCTATCTACGGAGTTCATCCCTATCTCCTCGAAGTAACATCCGGTTTAGAGGTCCATCCCTATCTTCCCTAAACCGAGTACATCCCTATCTCCTCCAACACAACACAATGCATATATACAACAATTATACACATCACATATCAATACATAAAATCAATGTATTCTTTCCATCGTCATAACCCATGACCCAATTCTATCTCAATTCCTCATTTTCCACAATTAATTATTCAAATTAATTAATCAATGTAATTAGGACATTTCCATAATTTACATTACAACCCTTAGGTTCCAATTTCACTAATGTTTCAACATTAATTCCATGTTTCTATACCAAACATGCTTCTAGGTTTATTATAGACAAAACCCCAAACTTTTATAAAATTACACAATGACCCAAAGTTTCCCAAAATTACACAACAACTACCAACATATCAAAATGCTAAAATTCAAAGTCAAAATCCATAAGGAGGAGTAGGATATCCCTACCTCAAAGTTTAAGCCCAAAAGGAGATGAAGACCCAACACCCAACTTGCTCCAAAACCGAATATTTTCAGATTATATCGAAGCCCAAGTCACCCTCTACCTTTTTAACAAAACAAGAAGGGAAGGAAATGATCCTAGATAGATCAAACCTTAGAGAGTGTAAAGTTAGAGAGAAGCTCTCGATCTGGAGGATTGGATCACAAGTTTATAAAAATCTAACTTGAAACTTCGGCTCTTTGTCGGCCCGATAAAGCAGGCTCGCTCGGCGAAGACTTGGTCGCCGAGCGACGGAACCTGAAAACCGTAGCTCGAGCCAAAAATGTATCGCTTGAGCCAACATCTTAGAAGCTCGCTCGGCGAAGGAAAGCTTCGCCGAGCAGGCTCGACCCTTCAGTCTGCAACTAGACGCCTTCGGCGGCGATTTGCTCGCTTCGGCGAAGCCGAACAGATCGCTCGGCGAAAACGGCTTCGCTCGAGCAGGGAATCATGGTGTTGAGTCAGTGCGAGCGATCGCTCGATCAGCGAAAGCCACTCGCTCGACCCACGAAACAAAACTCAACTCTCGCTCGGCGACCAACTCCTCGCCGGCGAAGGACAAAAATTCAGGCGGCAACCCTTGGTTCCCAAACACAACCAACGAAACAAACTGTCCAACACATCCTATAACTCAAATACAATGTAGAAAAGGATGTAAACAAGACAATGCTCAACTATTGACATCCACGGACACATGTCCGGGATCATCATACAATAAGGGTTAAACCGGAATCGCTATAACCTCCCCTTAAGAATTTCGTCCGAAATTAAAAACAAGTTTTTGAAAAGCAAGTTTTTCTCTATTTTAAACAATGTCATAACACAACATTTAACAATTCGACCCATTACCGGTTATCCATCTCCTATTAAGAGGCATTTCTCAACATGTACATTTCAACATGCAATTTCTTTCCATTTCAACCATTTCCCACATATATTGTTTACAATTTATATCATAAGCAATAATCATGATACAATTTTATTTCTATAATATAGCCAACATATGCAATATTATAATCAACTCCCATAACAAGGCAAGTTCTACAACATTTACATTAACCAAAACATACACCATGTTTTACAACTTAAGACATTTCAAATGTTCTTAAAGTTCATTACAATTACAAAATTGCAACACTTGATTACACATCAACAAATAAGTCCGGATATTTCTCACGGACTCCCAACTCACGCTCCCAAGTGGCCTCCTCCACTCGTGATGTTTCCACAAAACCTTAACCAAAGGGATGGTCTTACCACGCAGACTTGATCCCGCCTATCCAAGACTGAACGGTCTCTCCTCATACGAGGCATCCTCATCTACTTCTAAGTCGGTCCAATCCAACACGTGTGATGGATCCGGCTTATACCTCCAAGCATACTCACATGAAAACGCGTCATGAACTCCGAACAAGCTGTGGCGGCAAAGCTAAGCGGTAAGCAACCTCGCCAATCTTCTCAAGGATCTCAAAAGGACCAATAAACCGAGGATAACTTCCACTCTTCCCAAATCTCAACAAACCCGTCTAGGTGATATCTTGAGAAGACATGATCACCCACCTCAAACTCCAACGGTCTCCTCCTACGGTCAAGATAGGATTTCGGCGACTGGTCAGAACAAGCCTCCTACGGATAAGCTCAACTTTCTCCGTCGTCTCCCTAACCAACTCGGACCCAACAAAGGTGTGTCACCCACCTCGGCCCAACAAAGGAGACCTACAAGGTCGGCCATACAAGGCCTCAAACGGTGCCATACCGATACTAGATCAAAAGCGTTATTGTAGGCAAACTCCACTAGCGGTAAGTGCCTCTCCATGTCCCATGAAATCAAGGACACAACCTCAAGCATATCCTCAAGGATCTGAATGGTACGCCGATGCCCATCACCGAGGATGATAAGTGTACTAAAGGTCAACTTAGTACCTAAAGCACTCGCAAACTCGCCACAACCTAGCAAAGAAACGAGGATCTCTATCTCGAGACGATCGTCACCGGACCCGTGCAATCTCACTATGTCCCGAATATACAAGTCGGCAAGATGATCTCTTGAATCTCTCACGCGCATTGGAATGAAATCGCCGACTTGGTCAACGGTCTACAACCACCCAAATAGTGTCACTACCCCCGAGTCTTGGAAGACCTACGAAGTCCATGGTGACGTGCTCCCACTTCCACTCGGCAATAGGCAAGGGTTGTAACAAACCCGCTGGCCTCTGATGCTCGGCCTTCACTTGCTGACAAGTAAGGCACTTAGACACGAAGACTGCCACATCTCTCTTCATACCCCGCCACCAAAACTGACGACCCAAATCCCGATACATCTTAGTACCTCCCGGATGCACCGCAAGGCGCGAATGATGGAACTCTCGAGCTACCTCCTCTCGACAGGACTCCGGCACAAACAGACGGTCTCGGTATCTCAAACTCAGGTCGGGATACGCCGTCAAACCCTTCTCAACTTTCCCACTGGAGATCTTCTCTCTGAGGGATTCTACCTCAAGGTCACCTCTCTGTGCCTCTAACACTCGAGTCACAAGTGTAGGCTGCGCAACAACAGAAAACAAGGCCGCAGCCTCAACGGATTCGCCCAGAAGTAAGTCAAACTCGCTAAGTGCCCCCAACATCTCCCACTCCCGGATGGCTACACAAGCTACATCACTAATGGATTTCCTACTAAGAGCATTGGCCACAACATTGGCCTTCCCTGGGTGATAATGCAACTCGAAGTCGTAATCTTCTATAAACTCCATCCACCTCCTCTGCCTCAAATTCAAGTCCTTCTGTGAAAACAGATATTTCAGACTCTTATGATCCGAGAACACCTCGAATCTCTCACCATAAAGGTAGTGCCTCCAGATTTTCAAGGCAAAAATCACAGCCGCTAACTCTAGGTCGTGTGTAGGGTAGTTCTTCTCATGTATTTTTAACTGACGTGAGCCATAAGCTACTACTTTCCCTCCCTGCATCAACACATAACCCAAACCCTCTCGTGAGGCATCACAATAGACTGCGTAACCCAACCCTCTCTCCGGAATAATCAAGACTGGAGCGGTGGTCAATCTAACTTTCAGTTCTTGGAATGACTTTTCACAAGTGTCACTCCATACAAATTTGACTCTCTTCCGAGTCAACCTAGTCAACGGTGAAGCTAACCTGGAGAAATCTTTCACAAATCGACGGTAATACCCAGCTAATCCCAGAAAACTGCGGATCTCAAACACACTCTTAGGCTGTGCCCAATCTTGCACTGCCTCAGTCTTGGATGTATCAACAGACACCCCTTCCCGGAAACCACGTGGCCTAAGAACTTGACTTCTCTTAGCGAACTCGCACTTCCCAAACTTGGCATACTGACCTATGGGCACTAAGCAATTCAAGCACCACCCTCAAGTGTACCCCGTGCGCTTGTGCTGAGGGTGAAAAGATAAGAATATCACCCTCAAAAACGACCACAAACGATCCAAGAATTCTGAAAAATCCGGTTCATCAAGTCCATAAAGATCGCGGTGCGTTAGTAAGCCCAAATGGCATCACCGAAACTCATAATGGCCATACGTCACAGATGCCGTCTTCGGAATATCCTCCTCTCTGACCCTCAACTGGTGGTAACCCGATCTCAAGTCTATCTTAGAGAAACAACGGGAACCCTTCAACTGGTCAAACAAGTCATCTATACGGGGCATAGGGTACTTATTCTTAACTGTAGCCCGATTCAACTTCCGGTAATCGATACACAACCTCAAGGCACCGTCTTTCTTTTTAGCAAAGAGGGCCGGTGCTCCCCACGGCGATACACTAGGGCGAATGAAGCCCTTATCTAGCAATTCTTGGAGTTGAACTTTCAACTCAATCAACTCTGCTGGGGCAAAACGATAAGGTGCCATAGAAATCGGCGCCGTGCCGGGCGCTAAATCAATAGAGAATTCTGTTTCTCGGTGAGGTGGCAAATCAACGAGATCCTCGGGAAAGACGTCCGAGTATTCACAAACTACCCTTGGCAACTCAATCTGGGTCTCATCACACTCACCATTCTCAAAACTAGCAAGTAGACCACTAAGTTCACTCCGCCCTCGCGGATCATACCCCGGTGGCAAAACACTACCAACCCTGTCCCCCAGAAAATGAAAACGTTCTCCGTTAATAGTACAACAAGTGACCCTCTGACGGTAGCAATCAATAAATGCCCGGTATGACGATAACCAGTCCATACCCAAAATAACATCGAAGCCCTTCATGGGCATAACCACAAAAGAAAAAGGGATTCTATGATCATCGACCTCTATATCACAACCCCTAACTCCTTGTTTCAAAATCATTTCGCCCCCAAGAGGTGACACTACACAAATAGGAGATGCTAACTGTGCTAACTCCAACTCCAAAATAGATGCGAATGCAGCAGATACAAAAGAATGAGACGCACCCGTATCAATCAACACACTAGCAACCGAATTGCAAAACAGAAAGGTACCTCTCACCACTGATGGAGTCGGTACTAGGTCTGTGATAACGATACACGCACCAGAGGCCCTCGATCTACTGCCGCCTCTCAGACATAGGATCTTTATCTTGACTGAAGCCCCGGATTGGCCCTCGAGGCTGCCGACAGTGGTGGCTGAAATCCCTGCGTCTGTCTAGAACCAGACGCTCCTGAAGTGGCACTCAACCGTGGGCAATACCTCTTCATGTGCCCGCCGCCCACAATGGTAACACGACACGGCTGCCGCCTGAACTCGACTCTGTGGTCCGGCGAAGCGACTCTCGACCCCGCCTTTGGGCAAGCGAAGCCTTGTGACCGGTGGCCACACTTATGTAACAGAACTCTCCTGTTGCCCTCCCGAGCTGCACTTCAGTCTTGGGAAAGTCGACCTGGCCAAACCACCCTGGGACGGCTGAGGGTTATAACCCCTCTGCCTCCTGCCATCACCCTGTCCCTCTTGGCCCCTCTTGGAGCCCCCATGTTTCTCCTCTTCTCCCTCCTGCATCATCAGCTCCATATGAGCTGCAGCATCCACCAAATGCCTGTACTCTCGAATGTAAGGTCCACCAACTTTCAACTTGAGGTCCCACCTCAACTTCCGCTCAAACTCATAGCAACGGCGCTCCTCTGTCGCCACAAGTTCAGGTGCAAACCTGGACAAGCTAGTAAATGTAGCCTCAAACTCGGCCACAGACAAACCCTCCTGCTTAAGCTTGGTAAACTGATCCCTTAGTCTCTCTCTAGCCACTGCGGATAAAAACCTCTCCTGGAAAGCATTCACAAACGCCTCCCAAGTACCACCCACACGAACTTTCTCATACTTCCACCATTGACCGCATCTCCCTTCAATTTGGAAGGATGCCAAGGTCACTTTCAATGCTCGTCCTCAATGCCTAGCATATCGAACGTTTTACTCATTTGTTCTAGCCACTAAATGCCTTCAATGGCTCCTTAGGATCCCCAACAAACTCCTCCGGATTAGACAGGAAGAACTCCCTCTTTAAGAAAGAAGGTCCCGCCTCGCTTGATTTCGCCTCGAGAAGACCTAAAGCCCTGCTATCTCCTGCCAAGGCACCCATAGCTCGCCGACCCACGGCTCGCCACATTGGCGACCAACCCCCTTCTCGAATCAGGAATCTCATCCCAGAATGGCACTTCCTGTCTTCTAGGCCTACCACGCCTACCACCTCTTGCTCGTCCTGACATCCTAATAAAGGTAACCCAAAACATTAGCACATTTATAAACGTGCCAAAACTAGACACTCATGTCCTAATACATGGATAACTGTAATTCATTCCACGTAAGCACATAAACACATAAGCACTTACGAATTTCATTTTCGGATGATGACAGTCCCAAGGCGTTACTAGAGTACCGGTTAGAAACAGCATTGATCAAGTGCCTTTCCAACGGGACTCTCAGAAACCCAAAGATCCAGTCAACATCCTAGAAACTAAATCCCATACCCAAATAATCACATAAGCATGTTATCACATAAGCATATATCAATACACCTAAGTCTCTATCAAGCGAGACAAACCCATTGTGATTCTAATCACTTCCCACGTACCCAAGGTATTCGAACCCGGTATGCTCTGATACCAAGTTGTAACGCCCTCAAAATAAAGATATTAAACCAACAATATTGACATGCTATGATATATAAAAGATCCACGTCCTTCCATTCATCAGAGTTCTATTACATGTTAACAACAAAAGCAAATGCCCTACGGGCTTCTGACTTTCAAGTTAACACTTGGTAACAAGAAAGGGATGTACTAACTCATTTACACATTAAGCCCTAGGCTTGAATTTACATGTAACACTGCAAAAGAAAAGACAACCAAAAAGTCCGCCCGCCACTAGCCTCCCAAGCTAAGTCCTTGGAGGTGGCATGCTACCAAGATGAAAAAAAATGATGTTCCCATATAGGGTGAGCCACAAAAGAGAAATATACTAAACCGCTTATAAATAATGACTAAAAGATTAACAATTGATAGATGGTCAACTCTTTTACATTCTTTCATCACTTCAACAAATATAAACAAAAGCATTACGTTCATACTTTCCATGACAAGCATATACGCTCTGCTAATATATTTCTAGATAAGCATACATGCTCTATCTACTGAGTTCATCCCTATCTCCTCCCAAAGAACATCCGGTTTAGAGGTCCATCCCTATCTTCCCTAAACCATGAGTACATCCCTATCTCCTCTAACACAACACAATGCATATATACAACAATTATACACATCACATATCAATACATAAAATCAATGTATTCTTTCCATCGTCATAACCCATGACCCAATTCTATCTCAATTCCTCATTTTCCACAATTAATTATTCAAATTAATTAATCAATGTAATTAGGACATTTCCATAATTTACATTACAACCCTTAGGTTCCAATTTCACTAATGTTTCAACATTAATTCCATGTTTCTATACCAAACATGCTTCTAGGTTTATTATAGACAAAACCCCAAACTTTTATAAAATTACACAATGACCCAAAGTTTCCCAAAATTACACAACAACTACCAACATATCAAAATGCTAAAATTCAAAGTCAAAATCCATAAGGAGGAGTAGGATATCCCTACCTCAAAGTTTAAGCCCAAAAGGAGATGAAGACCCAACACCCAACTTGCTCCAAAACCGAATATTTTCAGATTATATCGAAGCCCAAGTCACCTCTACCTTTTTAACAAAACAAGAAGGAAGGAAATGATCCTAGATAGATCAAACCTTAGAGAGTGTAAAGTTAGAGAGAAGCTCTCGAATCTGGAGGATTGGATCAAAAGTTTATAAAAATCTAACTTGAAACTCGGCTGTCGGCCGAATCGATATAAACAGGCTCGCTCGGCGAAGACTTGGTCGCTTGAGCGACTGAACCGAAAAACCGTAGCTCGAGCCAAGAAGGTCTCGCCGAGCCAACATCCTAGAAGCTCGCTCGGCGAAGGAAAGCTCGCCGAGCAGAGCTCGACCCTTCAGTTCGCAACTAGACGACGCGGCGAAGCGATTTAACCGCTCGCCGAGCGAAGATCGAAACAGATCGCTGAGCGAATCATGACGCCGAGCCCCGAAATCATGGTACCAGTGTTCAGTTCGACGCGATCGCTCGAGCGGCGAAGCCACTCGCTCGACCCACGTAAACAAAACTCAACTCTCGCCGGCGACCAACTCCTCGCCGGCGAAGGACAAAATTTCAGGCAAGAACCCTTGGTTCCCAAACACAACCAACCTGAAACAAACCTGTCCAACACATCCTATAACTCAAATACAATGTAGAAAAGGATGTAAACAAGACAATGCTCAACTATTGACATCCACGGACACATGTCCGGATCACTGTACAATAAGGGTTAAACCCGGAATCGCTATAAACGGCGTGAGCAATATTCAGCCTTGTACAAACCATGGCGTATATCAAAGAACCAACTGCTGAAGAATAAGGAATTTAACATCTCTTCTTTGTCTTTCTCACTTGTAGGATATTGATTCGAACTAAGTTTGAAGTGACCCACAAGTGGACAACCAACCGGCTTTACTTTATCTATGTTGAACCTTTCAAGAACTTTCTCAATGTGGCTTTCTTGAGACAACCAAATCAGTCCCTTTTTGCGATCACGAACAATTTTCATACCAAGTATTTGCTTTGCCGGTCCCAAATCTTTTATAGCAAAAGATTTGCTCAACTCCAATTTCAATCTGTTAATCATGGTAGAATCTTGACCCACAATTAACATGTCATCAACATAAAGAAAAAGAATAATAAATTTGCCATTCGGAAAATTTTTCATAAACACACAATGGTCGAAATAATTTTAAAAAATCATTATTCATCATGAAAGAGTCAAATTTTTGTACTATTGTCATGGGCTTACTTAAGACCATACAAACTTTTCTTCAATTTGTAAACAAATTTCTTTCTTTCTTTCTACAAAACTTTCCGTTTGCTCCATGTAAATTTCTTCTTCAAGATCAACATGAAGAAATATGGTTTTCACATCAAGTTGTTCAACTTCAAGATTCATAGTTGCAGCCATGCCAAGTACAACTTGAATAGAAGACATCTTCACAACTGGCGAGAAAATTTCATCAAAATCAATACATTTCTTTTGCCCAAACCTTTCACAACAAGACGTGCCTTGTACCTCAAATTCTTGCCATCATTCTTCAATTTGAAGACCCACTTATTTTCCAGAATTTTCTTCCCCTTAGGCAACTTCATTAAATCATAAGTGTGATTTTCAACTAAGGAATTCATCTCCTCTTCCATGGCTTTTTCCAATCATTTTTCTTTGCATACTCAATTGCTTCTTGGTAGCTCTTGGGCTCCCCTTGATCGGAAATCAACACAAATTCATTGGGAGGATACTTTTTTGAAGGTTGTCGGTCCTTTGTAGATTTTCTCAACTCAAGTTGTAGTGACAGTTCTTGAGTTGGATGCTCTTCCTTAATTTCTGGCTCAACTTCATTAGAATTAGCATTATCCTCCATATCTTCAATAGGTGGTTGCACTTCTCCCCCATTTTCATCATCAACTGAAGATGAATGAGATGGATCCATGTCAATGAGATCACTTGTTTTTGGCTCCGATTGATCACTTTTGCTAAAGTTTTCAATTGTTTGGTCTTCAAGAAACACAACATCACAACTTCGAATGACTTTTTTGTCGACTGGATCCCACAAACTATACCCGAATTCATCACGCCTATAGCCAAGAAAAATACACAGTCTTGACTTACTATCAAACTTGGACCTCTCATTCTTTGCAATATGAACAAAGGCTCGACAACCAAACACTCTCAAGTGCTCATAAGACATATCTTTGCTACCAAACTCTTTTCAAGAACATCACCATTCAAAGGATAGGAATGAGACAAATTGATTACATTAATCGTTGTCTTCATTGCCTCACCTCAAAAGGATCTTGGCAATTTAGCTTGTGAAAGCAAACACCTTGTTTTTTTTTTCCATAATGGGTGGTGTTCATCCTCCTCTCACCATTTTTTGAAGAAGAGTCTTTCTAACTTCCTTTTGGTGCCTTAATAATTGGTTGCGAATAATACTCATCAAATGGCGCAATGTATTCACCACCATTGTTTGATCGAATACACTTCAATTTTTGCCTTGTTTCTTTTTCAACTATGGCCCGAAAATGCTTAAATACTTCTACAACTTGATATTTAGTTTTTTAGAGAAAGCCTAAACTTTCCTTGAATAATCATCAATGAAAGTAACAAAATAAAGTACATCACTATGTGTTCTAACTTTCAAAGGACCACAAACATCCTAATAAATCAGCTCCAAAACATTTTCTTTTCTAGAAGTAAAATTTTTATGAAAAGAAATTCTATATTGTTTACACAAACAATGAACACAAGTTTTAAGATGCGACTTTCAAACCGGATAGAAGCTCTTTCTTGAATAATACTTGCAGCCGCTTTTCACTCATGTGCCCAAGTCGTTTTTGCCACAATTCAGTAGAAGTATCATCTTCAAGTGCATTGACAATATCTTTACAAATTTTTCCTTGCATCGAATAAAGTGTATGAATCTTTTGCACTTACCCACCACCAAAGAACCTTTTGTGAGCTTCCATATTCCATCACCAAATTTGTTGTTGAAGCCTTCAGCATTTAGCTTCCCAGTAGAGATCAAATTAAGACGAACGTCAGGAATATGCCTCACATCTTTAAACAACAACTTGTAGTCTAAATTTGTTTCCAAGCAAATATCACCTATGCCAATAATCTTAGACAAACCTTCATTACCCATACGAATAGAACCATATTCTCCTTTGGTGTAGGTAGTGAAGAAATCAACTCGAAAAGTCACATGAAAAGAAGTATCGGAATCAATCACCCAATTGCTCTCTTAGCCCATGAAATTGATACAATCATCTTCACAAACGACCATGAGATCACTATTGGTAGTAACCGCCGTTGTGTCTTCTTACTTCTTATCCACACTTTTGTCACGCCTTTTCTTTTTGTTCTTGAGCTTTCGACATTCTCGCTTCATGTGCCCTTTCTCATAGCAATAATAACACTTAATGTCTTTATTTGAAAAAGAACCATCTCTTGATTTGTCACGGCTTTGATCACGACCAAGTGGAGTCTTACTCCTCCCTCTTGTTTTGCTTCTCTCATAACAAATGCTTCAATGAGAGGAACTCACGATTTTCTTTCTAGTTTCTTCATTCAACAAGCTACTAGTGACTTGGCTCATTGTGACAACTCCATCAAGTGCCAATTACTAATCGTCACAATCAAAGTCTCCCAACTTTCGAAAAGAACTAAGTAGCATCAAAATCGCAACTCATCATCAAAATAATTTTCATAGAAACAAGTTGATGAACAATACTTTATTTCATTCAAATGTTCCGGAATCGGGGGGTCATTCTCTTTATATTTTAAATTAACCAACTTACTTAAATAGAAAAGCTTTATTTGTGGCTGATTTCCTATCATAAAGGCCTTCTAATTTTTTTCATAAATCATGTGCTGAAATTTCAGTAGCAACATGATGAAACACACTATCATCAATCTATTGACGGATAACACCAATGGCTTTTTGATTAAGCCTTTTCCACTCATCGTCTTTCATATCATTAGATTTGCTACTATCACATTCAATAGACCTATACAAATCTTTACAAAATAATAGGTTCTCCATTTTAGTTTTCCAAGTTACCTAATTGCTTCCATTGAAGCTAGACATACAACCCACATTCCTCTCCATTGATTTACACAAATAAATAAACCCTAATAAACCGTCTGTTTTGATACCAGTTGTTAGGAAAAATATATGATTCTCCATAAGTAAATCAATCAATTGATCAAAAAAGTGCTGCTGCTCCACAAGCAAAAAAACAACTGCCTTTTTTTTATTCTCACCCACGGAAAAACAAACAATACCAATATAAATATATGGTCAACTTGTGGTTATCTTTATCCTATCATAGTTGTAACCAAAGTGAATTGGGTCTTTACAAATTAAATGGTATCTAATACCTATCCATATGAGGAAATTTGAAGTTTGCTTTTTACGGTTTTTTTTTGACTTATTTTTTTTTATAAATTTTTGTATGAAGTTGGAAACTTCTAGATTCTACTCAATGAAACAAAATGATATATTAAAAATAAAATGAATTTTTTTATAAAAAAAAAGGGTCTGGAAAACAAAAACAAGTAAAAAATAGTATTTTTTTTTGACTTACTTTGACTTTTACAATTTTTTTTTAGAATTTTTGTTTATTTTTTTTTTTTTACTTTTAAATTTTGTAAGACGGAACAAAAAAAAAAAAGTAAAAAAATTTGACAAAATTCTAAAAAAAGTCACTAAAAAAAAGGTGGCTTATTTGGAAGTTCCTAAATAGCTTAGATGTTTGATTGGGTTTTTAAAATGGTATTCCTTGCATCGAATAAAGTGTATGAATCTTTTTGCACTTAGCCACCACCAAAGAACCTTTTGTGAGCTTCCATATTCCATCACCAAATTTGTTGTTGAAGCCTTCAGCATTTAGCTTCCCAGTAGAGATCAAATTAAGACGAACGTCAGGAATATGCCTCACATCTTTAAACAACAACTTGTAGTCTAAATTTGTTTCCAAGCAAATATCACCTATGCCAATAATCTTAGACAAACCTTCATTACCCATACGAATAGAACCATATTCTCCTTTGGTGTAGGTAGTGAAGAAATCAACTCGAAAAGTCACATGAAAAGAAGTATCGGAATCAATCACCCAATTGCTCTCTTAGCCCATGAAATTGATACAATCATCTTCACAAACGACCATGAGATCACTATTGGTAGTAACCGCCTGGTAATGTCTTCTTACTTCTTATCCACACTTTTGTCACGCCTTTTCTTTTTTGTTCTTGAGCTGACATTCTCGCCTCATGTGCCCTTTCTCATAGCAATAATAACACTTAATGTCTTTATTTGAAAAAGAACCATCTCTTGATTTGTCACGGCTTTGATCACGACCAAGTGGAGTCTTACTCCTCCTCTCTTTTGTTTTGCTTCTCTCATAACAAATGCTTCAATGAGAGGAACCCGCCGATTTTCTTTCTAGTTTCTTCATTCAACAAGCTACTAGTGACTTGGCTCATTGTGACAACTCCATCAAGTGTCAATTACTAACTGTCACAATCAAAGTCTCCCAACTTTCGAGTAAAGAACTAAGTAGCATCAAAATCTGCAACTCATCATCAAAAATAATTTTCATAGAAACAA